>JAOTON010000261.1:0-453078 GCA_034440635.1 Lepas anatifera
TTTATCATTTACGATGATTTGGCATCAGCATTTTAGAGCGGACCAATACATGACTAATCAGGAATTTGCCCATGTGTTATATTCTTCATCAGAAGCGAAACAGCTCCCCTTCTAACTCTTGTAGTACCCAAAAATATTTCGAGCGCATCATATAAATAAGTTCTTAAATATTACATATTCCTGTTTTATAGATTTGTTTTGTGGATTATTTCATGAAATAGTAATATCTCAAATTGTAAAATGGTAATGCAGGGGAAAATAATAGTTGCACGAATTCTTACTCAGTGGGCTTTCAGACAATGGTCACCCTTCCGCCGCGCGACATACTAGAAAACACCCACGCAGCGTAAGAAACCCGTGGGATTTTTAGGTATTTTCGTAAATATCAAGTAAATACACTTTTGTAGATGTTGCATTTTTCCTTGACAATTCTGTAATGCTTTCCACAGAACCATTCCCGAATGAAATAACATTTTCATCAACCCTTCACACTGGTGGAAATTACCCACGATTTCAAAGTAGTCCCATCTTACGTTACAGATTTGTGCACACTTTATACTCAAAAGTCTGGGGAAACGTAGAGGACTTCGACTCGTTCACCCTGAATGTTTTGATGACGACGTCGCCGTCTCTGCTCTTGTAGACATCTTTACGTTATGTATTCCGAGTGGAAAACTTCGGCTTAAGGCGACCGGATGTTCGCAAATTTTACGCCGTGGTTTCTCGGCGCAACAACTTTTATTTTCCTGCGTGTAATATTATGCGACTGAAGCGTTTCAAAACACCTGTCTCGAAAGAAAACGTGCGGGATATAATGGCAAACCGTTCCGCCCGGAATGAGTAGGTCATAAAATTAAACTGTGGATTGACTACTGTACCACAAGTATACGGCTGAAACTAATTCGCAGGGCGAAAGCTGATTGTAATGGTGGGGTCTGGTGGCGCAATCGGCTGGGGGCGCGCGTTCGGTTGATCATCACGCTGACCTTGCATTGAGCCAAGATCGGTGGGGTCGAGCCCACCTAAAGGCAAGTTGAGGCGCTTGTCGTAGCACCAGCTTAGTTAGTTCCCCCCACCCCTTCGACGTCATATGACTCGCAGTTGGTGCGTCGGTAAGCCCTAAGCAAATAAATGATTGTAATGGTGTCGCTCAGCCCTGCTGGCTCTAATGGCATAGTCCTGCTGACTCCAATGGTGCTACGCTTAGTAAAGTCCTGCTGACATGGTAACGGTGCCGCTCAGTCCCGCGGGATGTAATGCTGCCGGTTAGTCCTGCTGACTGTAATGGTGCCCCAGTCCTGCTGGCTGTAATAGTGCCACTCAGTCCTGCTGGTTTTAATGGTGCTGCTGAGTTCAACTGGCTGTAATGGTGACGCTCAGTCTAACCGACAGTATTAGGAGTCCTGCCGGCTTTTGACCCTCGTCCCGGTGGAGGGAGGGGGTGTGAAAACTACTCTCACGGGTTTTTCCGGCGGCACAAAAAAACGAAAACGCAAGCGCCGCCGTACTCGACACAGTTTATTTATTTTTTTAAAAATAATTCCTGCAACACATTTTCAAAAAAATGTTTAGGTCAGGTCCATCTTCCAGATCATGTCACCAGTGCAGGTCAAGTGACTCCCGTCTCCAAAAAAAAGTTTAAGATAGTATAAGTAAGAACAGGCCTAATCTATCCAATGAAAACTTGTATTACATAATGGGCCTTCCGAATGCTACAAAACACATCCCGGGATTTTCATATCGATGACCTAGGGTTAGTATACGGATCATGACCTCTCCATTGGAAGTGCATGGGGAACGGAAGTTAACGGAAGAATATCTCTATTTGTGCAGTTACAGGTTAGAATACCTTCACATTCTCCAAATCGTAGTATCCTGGGCCCCTTCCAGCCCGTTCATGCTGCAATTTTGACCTGTACCATCTGAGAGGTCATCTGGGACTACTTAATCAGGTGTTTAGACTTGGGTCAATAACTTTGTAGGAAATGATGATCAAGCCTTCATTTTTATACCATTTCGTTTGGATTATTATTGAGAGTAGATTGATATGCATATTGACTATGCTGGGTCAGATAGTGACCTTGGTCTGACTTAGGTAATAGTCATTTTTAATTTTTGACCCTAGTGTAGTTATCATACATCACTCGATTTGCCGTAACAAGAGAAAGCGAATGGTGCTTAAAAATCGATTATAACTCAACTCTGTCAGACGCTATAGCCCAGAAGTTTTTCTCTAAAATGTCGTCTTCTTTGACTTTACATGACCGCAATATTGACCTGAACACAAAAAATACGGGTGTAGTTTCTCCATGAATTTTTATGAGTTATCCACAGGGTACGCGTTTTCGCTATCCCACGTAGGAGCCGAGCTATTTTTTAGTACACTCCCCACACCAGGGCGAAGGTGGCTCGGAGTACCCCACCGGGGCGGGTGTCGCAATGGTGCGGCCTCATTCCTTCTGGCTGTAATGATTCCCGGCCTCAGTCGTGCTACCTTGTTATGGTGAGCCTTGATGGCTGTAATGGTGCCGTTTAGTCCTGCTGGCTCTAATGGTGTCGCTCAGTCCTGCTGATTGTAATGATTTTGCTCAATCATACTGGCTGTAATGGTGATCCCTGCTGGCGGTAATGGTGCCATTCAGTCCTGGTGGCTGTAATAGTAAGGCCCCGCTGGCGGTAATGGTGCCACCATTCAGTCCTGGTGGCTGTAATAGTGAGCCCCGCTGGCGTGGTAATGGTGCCGCTCAGTCCTACTGGCTGTAGTAGTGAGCCCCGCTGACGGTAATGGTGCCATTCAGTCCTGGTGGCTGTAATAGGGAGCCCCCGCTAGTGGCAATGGTGCCGCTCAGTCCTACTGATTGTAATGATTTTGCCTCAATCATACTGGCTGTAATGGTGATCCCTGCTGGCGGTATTGGTGCCATTCAGTCCTGGTGGCTGTAATAGTGAGCCCCGCTGGTGGTAATGGTGCCGCTCAGTCCTACCGGCTGTAATGATTTTGCTCAATCATACTGGCTGTAATGGTGATCCCTGCTGGCGGTAATGGTGCCATTCAGTCCTGGTGGCTGTAATAGTGAGCCCCGCTGGCGGTAATGGTGCCGCTCAGTCCTGGCTGGACGCGGTGAGTGAGCCCCGCTGGCGGTAATGGTGCCATTCAGTCCTGGTGGCTGTAATAGTGAGCCCCGCTGGCGGTAATGGTGCCGCTCAGTCCGGCCGACTACGAGTGAAATATTGATGACTTCCTCCCGACACCGCCCTGTGCACAGGACGCCTCTGTGCACTCCTCCAAACCTAAAAGTGTCACAACACCGGCCAAAAAGTCGGGCCAGCCAAACTTCGGCCTGACGCTGACAAAAATTTTCAACATCAGACCAAAACTGTGCACGAATTTGGGCTTCTCGTTACCTTCCGCAGCGGCTGGATATAAGAATGTCCGGCTTTCTCTCATTTTGACTGAGATCAGGAAATTTTGGTCATAAAGTGGGGCCAGGCGCCCCTGGCCCCCCTTTTCTCGACGCGCACTTCAAAGCATCGAGAGTTCGATTTAGCAAATTATATACCTAAGTATCTTTCCTTGGCAGCGATATACTAACAAACCTCCTCATCGTGGCTGATTCAGTGAGTGGTCCTACACTGCTGCATGAAAGAGACATTTGACACTCCATTTACAGTGTCATCGTCAAAGCCGCAGAAGGGGGCAACGATACTTTTATTTTGATACAGTTTTCTTGCAGCCCTCATGATGTGCTGACTCGTGACTGGGCCGATAGGAAATTAAAGACAAACTTTGAAACTTACAGCTTGACCTTGCTGGTAAGACGTTTTTATTCAGCTTGGTGTTTGTGAGACAAGTCACAATATCAAAACCGATGTTCGATCATAATCATATCCAAAGTGCCACAAAACCTGAGAGGTAGAGGGCGCCAAACCCTATTTTTGCCCCCTCCCAGCAAACTGGTATTCTGTGATAGATCAGTTGAGGAAAGTTTTCCGTTTAACAAATCCTCTGCATTTGAAATAAGGACAACTGGAAACGTCGCCTTTTTCGGTGACGTTTCTAGTTGTCGACGAAAAAATTGAAATATTGTTTTTTAACGAAAATACAAATATTGCACGGTCATGTTCCTTTCAGGAGAGGCCGGGCCCCTAGTCCAGGATCACCAACTCACCTCGACTTACCGCTTGTAGTCGTGACACCAGCGCGGCCACCAGCCGATATTCAGTGTCATTCCTTTTTTCCAGACCCGGGCAACAAGAGTCACCTTCCGCATATAAAATTGATGGAACTAAATAGCAATGTCCTATTTTTGGAATATCGGCGGTACAACAGTTAAGAAGCAAGAACCTTTCACGGTTATAGGTGTCGAGAACACACAGGCAAATTGTATTCAGATCGTTTCTTCCACGCACAAACGAAGTTTTAAGGCAAGATGACTTATGTTCGTTTTTTGCATCGGGCCAGCCACTTCCAAGGGCAACCTTAATACAGGTGCTGCCACGTTGGATAGTCATAGTTTTTGGCAAGTTAATCATCAGTAGTTGAGTCATACATCCACAATCATTGCACCTGGAGCACCACAGCTGCTAAAGCCTTCAACATTCCTAATATTTTGTGTGCTTCAAACGTGACTTTGTGCTGAGCGTCATCATATAGCGTCGTAGAAGGAGTTTTTAAGGATGAAAAGCTGCAATCATTTCCTTCCTGCATGAATTTCACCACTTGTAAGACTGTTTTTGTGGCAAAGTATCGGAAGCTAAAACGAAATAAATTGGACTGTTTGAGAGCCTTCCAGACACAAACACTTTCGCCAACGGCTGCCTAGCTTCAGCGCCAAGAGCTTCGGAGCTGAACCCAACTATTTGTCAATTTTACCGACAGTCAGCAGCAGCGTTTAAAGCTCAAGGTGAAGACACTGGGCCCCAATATTTGAAGCTTAGTTGCAATGGTAAGTCCATTAGCAAGACCATGCTTTTTAGTTGTACTTTTGTTCGCTCTGTGCGGGCTTTCTACTAGCACGGGATCCTGAAGTTGGAGAGAGATTTCTCCAAGACAAGGAGAAACCTATGACTTCAGCCCTCCCTCCTATGGATAGACACACCGAGCTTGGTAATATTCTTTCTGAAGCTGACTCAGAGTTAGATTTTCTCAGGCCACGTCCCGGTTACGGGATTGAAGAAGATAGTAAGATAGTTTCTGAATACGTCAACTATACTGCAGATAACTTTGTTCTAAAGTCCGGGCATCCGCTAGAGCGTCAAACCGGTAACCTTCTTCCTTGCGGCGCGAGAACACTGTCGCGAGGCTTCTACTTCATACAGTCCGCCAACTATCCAAAGGACTATCCGAACGGGGTTTCGTGCTCTTACAGCTTGAATTCACCGAGGAACAATTTTTGGAACTCATCGGTGTCATGGGCTTGTGACAGCAGTCGTTTCAGTCTGGAGAGGTCCACTGGATGCACCAACGATTACTTGGAGATTTTACGCCGGAAGTACTGCTCTACCACGCCACCTCCTCCCGTGAGAGACTTTTACTACCTGAGAGCCACCTTCCGTACTAATTCGGCTGTGACCAGCTCCGGTTTCCGATGCCTTGTGGAAGCTAGAGATAGCGGTGCTGGAAGAGGCGTAGCATGTGGTTTTCATCGAGTCCAGGCGGGAAGAACCTACACTTTCAGCTCAATAAACTACCCCCGCAACTACGATAACTACCGGATCTGTCGGTGGTACTTCTATGGCTCTAGTACTGACCGGCTCACCCTCAGTTGCTCACGCTTCAGTCTGGAGACGCACAGCACGTGTGGCTACGACTACCTCTACATCAGCGGCCGACGCTACTGCGGAACCACTGCGCCGCGCATAACTCGAACCCGTTCTTTGTACGCCATATTCTCCAGCGATTTCTCCGTGACAAGCAGCGGCTTTCTCTGCACGGTTCGCGTGACCTCGGAGCCTTCCGGATGCCGCTGCGGTATCAAGAACCGTCTCTCTCGAGTCGTCGGAGGACAAAATGCCAACAGCGGCGAGTACCCGTGGATGGCGGGACTGGTCAGTCCCGGCGGCACGCGCACCTTCTGCGGCGGCAGTCTCATCAATAACAGGTACGTGTTGACGGCCGCACATTGTACTGCTCGTCGAACGCCTTCAACTCTGCAAGTGCTGTTGGGCGACCACCGCATCGGGGTGTCAGACGGCGAGACGCGCCACAGCCTTAGCCAGATCATCCCACACTTTAACTACACCAACTACGCGAACGGCTGGGACTTCTCCCTGCTGAAGCTGTCTACGGCAGTGACCTTTACCAGCCGACGTCGTCCCATCTGCCTGCCGACGGCCGGCCGTACCTACGCCGGCGCCACGGCCATCGCCACAGGGTTCGGTCGCCTGGGGGCTGGTCAGCCGCAGGCCACCATCCTGCAGGAGGTCACTCTCCCCGTCCGCAGTCATACGCAGTGTCGCGCCGTCTGGAGCTTCATCAGCGAGAGTCACATCTGCGCCGGCGGCCTGCCTCAGGGCGGCAAGTCGGTGTGCAACGGAGACAGCGGCGGGCCGCTGATCACCCTGGAGAACGGCAGGTACGTGCTGATTGGAGCGGTGTCGTTCGGACGACCCTGCGCCCACCCCAATACTCCGGACGCCTACGGCCGGGTGACGGCGGCGCTGACCTGGATCCGCGCCAACACCAGGGACGCCATCTACTGCACCTGAGCTCCAAGGACGCCATCTCCTGCACCTGAGCTCCAGGGACGCCATCTACTGCATCTGAGCTCCTGTGACGTCTTCACCAGGTACCTCAGCCACTACCATACCTGAAACCACCAACTCTCCTGCTGCACAACACTAACTCCCCTACACTGTAGGGGCCGACTATATCAAAGAAACTATTGAGGGGACTTGTTTTTTATATTTTTCTTGTAGGATTTCGTGTGTAAAAACAAAAGAAAAACTAGAAAAATAATTGTGGGTTTCTTTACCTTTCCACAGTAGTCTTCCAGCCATTTGTTAAAGGGGAATACCAGAAGTTTCCTTGTAAAATTAAAGTGTGAGTGACATCCGGTAATTATTGTTCCACAAATGATGCTGTGTGATGTTGGACCACACCACGGTTGCAATTATCTTTTCAGAAGAAAGCACTCGCTCCAGAAGCAAAGAAACTACTAATGTTAAATCTGTACGCACATATACTTTTTGCAACTGAACCCGCTCCGAGATTATCAGTCGAGCTTGACTTGGCTTCATGTGAGAATACTGTTTGCATTGTTTGCATGTTTGTGACAAACTTTTTCCCATGTAAGGAAATTCTGTTATATTACGTTTTCGCAAAGGATGTATGTTTAAAATACACAAGCAGATGTGGGAATGAAAATAAGAACTTGTTTCTTTAGTCACACGACTTCTACATAGTGTTTTCATGCAGAGGCTCTTACTTTCGGTGACTTAATCAAACTTGGCTCGTCCTTCTTTCTTCACTTCAAACTCGAGTGTTCGGAAACAATTATTTAAACACAATGAGGCCGGTCGAAAATGAAGAGAGAGGGACTTGGGACCATAGCCCAGAAAAAAAACTATAGCCGTCTTTGGCGAAGGAAAGGAACTTTAAACTTTTAGCCCCGCCATTACTGTAGGAACGACGGGGGGGGGAAGGGGCCACTGCCCATCCTCCACTTTTCTGCGGTGGGCTCCCGCAACGGATTTGAAGGTATTCGCAACTGTAACATAAAGCTTGAAACCGAAACGGGCCCGATAGCTTGTCTGGGCAAGTTTCAGTTCTGTAAAACGCCCTCTGCAAGCTCATGAACGAGGAGCGCTTCGTGAAAAAGCTCAAGGCACCTTATACCCGAGTGCTTCCCGATGGGCCCCAAAAACTGGTATCAAACTCCAGCCGGTTACCTGCGTGGAAAAAGAGGTTCGGTAGGGCAGTCACCGAACGCTGGTGGATAGCTCATACTAATGCAGTGGCGGCGCTGCCATAGAGGCACATTAGGCACTGCCTAGTTACTTCTAAATGTCGAAGTAGGAATGCGTTTTATGTAGAATAAATATAATTTGACTGGATGTTTAAGTTACAGAGAATATTCCTTTTTCGAATCACTGGGTCAAAGAGCCGGTAATTTGCATCTCTGAGAATCCACGTTCGTATATAATACAGCACGGGGCCGGTAAATTTTTTTGCAGGACCGAGGTCACCTTCGAATTTTTCCGCCCGAGACGCGCAGCGTCGAGGGAGGAAAATTCAAAAATTCCGGACCAAGTGCGGTATGATATTTACCATATGCTGGAATACGCCTTTAACACAATCACGCGCGGGCGGTAAAATCTGGTAAAATGTTTTTGCCCCGGGCCGAAATCTTTACCAAAACTTCAGAACGAGAGGATCCTTAACTATTCTTTCGTGTAAATTAAAACATTGGCGACACAATTTCGGAATAAGATTGTATTGGGCACGATCTCCAGTTATAACACGTCTACCTTATTTGCGAGCATTACGAGAACATAAACCCTCGCCCCACCGGGGGCCATCGATGGCTTCCCCTAAGGTTTTTCCGGGATAGCAGAAAAACGAAGAGGCGCAGCACCGCGGTTGAGGGCTCTACCTCTCACTGCATCATCTTCCCATCATCCCTAAAATTTTTTACTCCCGGGTCACCCAAGGTCAGGTCACCAGACGAGGTCAACCAAGGTCACCTCACTTCAACTTTAGAGCTCTGTAAGAGCTACATTTCAAAGTCGATTGATATGAAACTTCCTACACGTTATGGCCCCTCTAGGGTCTACAAGGTGTATATCCGGGATTTTTCGATTTCGTGCCCTGAGGTCAGGTCACGAGGTGACCTCTCCCATTGAAAAAGCATGGGGAAAAGCTGTCTTATGGTCTAAAAGGCACAAAACGATTGAAAATGCTCAGGTTGATCAGAGAAAAGCGTTCTTGGACACCCTTTGACGGATTCCAGGGGCCATATTTTCCCTTTGACCTCTCCAAGGTCATCCAAGGTCACCAGGGGTCAAAAACAGTATTTTGACAATAACTTTTGACCTAATTAAGCTAGAGCGCTGAAACAAATACCATCGTGTTTGTCTGGTTACTGGCTTTCATTTGATATACGGCAAGGTCACTTTCTAACTTTTCGTGACCTCAGGTCATCTTAGGTCACGAGGTGACCTCTGGAGGTCAAACCACTGGCGGGAGCTCTTTACGTTTCACATATTGGAAAAAGGACTGACAATTTCCTATGAAATGCACTTTACCAGACCTCAATAGCTCCAATGGCATAAGAGTTATGCCCAGTTTGCTTAAGCATTGCATATTTGAGTGAAAATAGCCGATATAGACCTAATTTGACCTCTGGAGGTCAAACCATTGACCTGAGCACTAAGACATGTGAAGTAATTTCTTACTGAATTCACGCGCGCTTTCTAGTGCACTTTGCAGATTTGCGCTAACGCCCATATTTTCGGTGTTAGAGGGGCCATCGATGCCCCCGGTGGGGCGAAGGTGGCGCTGGACCCCGGTGGGGCGCGGGTTAACCATAACTGAATGAGAAAGATAGGTACCAGCTGAAGCGAAACAATTCATCACCACATTCACAAATATCACGGGATATCACAGTCATACACAGACCACAAATATCACATCCGACTGAACAGTCTTTGGGTCATTCTAAGCTTGCTGCAGCTTTCAAGTTTCAATACTTGTGCACGACAGTGACATTCTGACATCCTCTGATGTTCAGGGTAACTGCAGGCGCAGAATCTACATTTCTTGATTTGCTGTTCACGGAGAGCGGCAAACCACTCCCTACACTCACTGGAGAGAGCTTTCTGGATGTTTATATCCGCGTCCACGTAGTTTTGTAGGCTTGCTACTGATTACTCCCGAGGACAGCCCGACTCCAGAGCACGCTTGACGCATGTTTTGTGGGCTGAGTCGTTCGTCATCCTTCCGCCGATCCCTGCAGCCTCACAGGCTGTTTTCATGAAGCCTGCGATCGAGTTTTTTTCCTAGAGGAGCACATTGGTACCAAATTTCTTCCTGCTTCCTCCTTGCGTTAACAGCCAAGTAGAAAGGGCTACCTTCTTCCTTCATCTTTTCCGGCTTCCTTCTCTCAAATTCGAGGTATGCCCGAACCGGACAGCGCTTCTTATCTTCGTCATTTTTGAACGCTTTCGGGCGAAATGCACGGCATCAACCCATGATCCCTCCATCTCGGGTCTTTGTCGTCCTTTCTAGGAACTCGAGATACTGGCCGGTTTTGTCTTTTTCGCTCTACAGACCTAGTGTAAACACCTTTTTCAAAAATTTTCGGCGTTTGGGGGCCAAAAGATAGTTTGGCCCCCTCCAGCGCTTTGGGGGGGGGCATGGCCGGAATGCCCCCCCTGCGTCCGCCAATGCCACTGGGGCGAAGATTAAGAGAACCATTGTATTGTAAATACTGCACACTACGGCCCCTTAAACACATGAAACCAAGTTGCACTGCCTAATATGAAACAAATACGTGGTGACTGGGCACCCCACATCAATAGATAGAAATCCCCATTCCGGCATGTAGGTAATTTCAAAGTTCCTTTTGGCTGGGCACTGAGCGTATAGGGAAAGTGCCCTTATTATGCATACCTAACGGAAAATTCGCAGTTGCTCTAAGATAGGGCTATCCTGAGTCATGGAACTTTGCAGTGTCGTAGTTCAATGTATTGCCTAACCTCTGCCAGTATAAAAGTCCACTTATCATGGCCATCGCTAGGGAATAGTTTTTTTCGAACATTATTGTAGATTATTGTAGCATCGTATTGTACTGCATGACATTATGTATTGCCTTTTAATATTTTGTTTTAGTTTTTTGTGTTTTTTTATTTCTTGTTTTTATTCTTCTTGAAATCATTTTAAAGGGAATGTGGCACCTTTATAACGTGATTTTAGCTGAGATAGGCAAGTTGTAAAGCATGCCGGAAAACCCGGTACTGAATATACCATTTGTCTTGAAACTCGAAGTCTCCGTAGATAAAATATAAAACCTACCTGAAAAAACCTTGCCGGGTCAAACTTTGGCCACAATGATGCTTGTTTGGCTATCCAAGACCGAATGTTTACACTGAAGCTGACTGATTCTGTTTGAAGTTGAGAGTTGAGGCACCAAAACCTTGCTTATTAACTAAAAATGAGTCGGAGCAACGGGGAGGTCGACAGATTGGGGTAGGGCAAACCATAGTTTTGCTCCGAGCTTTTCCGTTTGAGGGGGGCAAATGCCAGTGACGATAATTACAGCGGCCCAGATACAAATAAAACAGAACGTGGGTCTGTAAGGGATTTCGAGCGGACTGGGGCCCTGTGTTTGGAACAATAATACGTTCGTTCCTACCACCTACCCTGGTTTAGATCATGACGGCTCATAGAAAATATCGACCCAGATGTATTGTAAAAATTAACAGAGGAGCACACGTAGATAAATAATATTTGTGAAAAAATACAACACCCGGAAGGATTGACATTACATTTTGTCTTGTACAATTAGGGGAAACTGTCTGGCGCCGACCTTAAAATAGTCATGAGCTTCATTATCATAATAATTATAGTTCTTCGATGCTGCAGCTTCTTTGGCCATTGGCGCCCATACCGCTGGGTGGGTCCTCCCACTGGTCGGAAAATTTAACTGAAGTGGTGAGTATAACTACAGCTACGGCTTCCTCAGAGGGAACTACGGAGTGGTTTAAACCGATCCCAAAAACTGGCGCCCGTTTAGTACCCTGAACTGTGCCCCATCTAAGCGATGGCCACCATTTTGAGGAGTCCAGGCAGAGCAGTGTAACACTGCACATATTCAGTGGATGTGATATTGCGATAAAAAGAAGCAATGTTTCGGGATTGTTTCAAATATGTTTGAATCTGCTTTCTGTGAGCAATTAAACCATGTTTTGTACTGCTGGTATTCCAGGCGTGCCACGCTAAGCTGTATAATTTTAAAGGGAATGTGGCACCTTGATCGAATCCTGGAATTTAGTGTAATTAGGGGCACTTTTAGTCGAAAATCATGGAACGGTTCAAGATGTCTCTGAAAAATGTACAATAAGCTCAATATTTTATCTTTAAAATGCGCCTCTAGGGAAAAAAATAGATATCTGCCTGTGAATGATGTCATGATCTGGCAGCCACCATTGGTGGACGCAGGGGAGGGGCATTCCGGCCATGCCTCCCCCAAAGCGCTGGAGGGGGGCCAATTATCTTTTGCCCCCTCCCAAACGCTGGAGAATTTTTTGAAAAAAGGTGTTTGCACTAGGTCTGTAGAGCAAAAAAATTCGCTCCCACCCCCCCATGATGAGAAGCAGACATGGGTTTACCCCCAAACTCGGGTCTGCGTCCGCCCCTAGCAACCACTACCATATTCAATAGGTTTCAAGGGCCTCGATTGGCTGATACTCACCGTGACGTCAGCATATGTCGTCACACCAACAACTGACAACCGTGGCCTGCTGCTAGGGTACACTGGAGATCTCATCTCGATCCAGGAAGCAAGGAGGGGTCCTGGATGGGTTGACGCTATCACGGCAATACAAGCCCTATATAAGGCCTATGTAAGCCTATAAATCCAGGAGGGGTCCTGACCAGGGCATTTTTAAAGGAAATGTCAGTGGGGGGGGGGGCATTTCTTGTGTTAGCCATTATGTGTCTTCAGGGGATCAACACCCGGTTGGGGGGGCGGACGTTAATAAGACTTAGAAGCGCTAGTGTTGGACAATTTTGCCCAATTTTTGTGTCTTTCTATCTTCTAGAAATTATAGATGCTGCCCAGGGCTGCCAAGTTTTTTCAGCAGAAAATGGCCAAACCGATTTAGAAGCAGGGTCATGAGGAGCCAAATTATACTTTCACTAAAACACACAAATAAATATCACAGAAGTCAGATTTGAGACTAAAACGACCCCTCGCAGTTATCATAAACTTACAGAAGTACAACTTATATCACTGTTTAAAACAATTTTTTGACAGTTTGATCTTGACTTGACGCGCAATATTCTTTTAGTGCACTGCCCATTTAACCTTCGTCCCATCGGGGAACAACGATGGCTCCCTAAGGTTTTTTTGAGAATAACAGAAATACGACGAGATGCAGCACTGTGGTTGAGGGGTCTACTTCTCAGCCCATCGTTTTCCCACCCTCGCTAAACATTTTTTACCCTGGGCCACAATAGATCAGGTCACTAGGCAAGGTCAACCAAGGTAGCCTCACTTCAACTTTTGAGCTCTACATTAGCTTCATTTCTAATCTAATCGATTTGAAACTATTTATACTTGATGACCCTTCCAGGCTCTACAAATTGTGTATCCAGATTTTTTATATTTGGTGACCTGCGGTCAGGTCAGAAGGGGACCTCTCCCATACAAAAAAACATGGAAAAAGCTGCCTTAAGATCTAAAAATCGCAAAAGAGATTGCAAATTCTCAGATTTCTCAGAAAAGCATTCTTGGCTAATCTTTCACGGATTCCAGGGGCGATATTTTCTCTTTGACCTATCTGAGGTCATCACAGGTCACCAGGGGTAAAAACAGTATTCTGACAATAACTTTTAGGCTTATC
The DNA here is from genome assembly GCA_034440635.1 of Lepas anatifera. Classification (NCBI taxonomy): domain Eukaryota; kingdom Metazoa; phylum Arthropoda; class Thecostraca; family Lepadidae; genus Lepas; species Lepas anatifera. Next base: position 13,567 of record JAOTON010000261.1, read on the forward strand.
AACGCTAGAGCTCTGAATTAAACGTCATCGTGTATGTCTCATCAATGGCTTCCGTTTGATATACGGCAAGGTCACTTTCTGACCTTTCGTGACCTCAGGTCATGTTAGGTCAAGAGGTGCCCTCTGGAGGTCAAACCATTGGCGGGAGGTCATTATGTTCCACATAGCAGAGAAAGCCCTGGCACTTTCCTATTAAACGGACTATAGTAAATTTCAATAGCTCTAATGGCATGAGAGCCATGCCCAGGTTTCTAAGCATTGCATATTTTAGTAGAAATAGCCTATCGTTAGCCAACTTGACCTCTGGAGATCAAACTATTCTCCTGAGCACCTAAAAATGTGAAGTAAAATCATGCTGAAGTTACATGAGCTTCCTAATGCACTTTGCTGATTTGGGCTAACTCCCATATTTTCGGAGTTAGAAAGGGGCTCATCGATGCCCTCGGTGGGGCGAAGGTGGCGCCGGACCCCCGGTGGGGCACGGGTTAATAGGAGGCCAGGAGTGCCCCTTCAATCCCGCGTGGCTATTAAATGATTTTATCCATATAACCAGAAAATTTGTTACCATCATCAAATATCTTAGCCGCACCACTCCCTGCTAACATTTAGTATTTTTCCTGCTTTTCCAACTGTGAGTTTTTTGCTCTTTCAATAGTGGTGGATATAGGATTTTGGTAAGTGGGAGGGGGGAGAGTGGAGCCTAAAAACGCACTTTTCCATAGACTTTCCAACCAAAAGGTGTCTATAGTATCGCATCCTTCGCGTCCGGATTTCGGAGGATCATTATTTTCGATCGTGTTTTTTTCACAGAGTTCTCCTTCCACTGGCATAGCAGTTTTTCTGCTGCTCTGATCCTTTATTGGTGTAAGAACATCCTATTCAAGCCCGTAAAAGGCTAAGAGAAGCCATATTTATACAAAGAACAAACCAAAAAGAGCTCAGGTGCCAGCTGCTAGAAAAAGGGCCAAAGAAGGCCAGATTCCAAGAGAGAGCCAGCCGAAAAAAACGCGCGGCCAAACACGACAAAGAAGTCCAAAATCTAAATATTTGGCCACAAAATGGCCAGCCTGGCAGCCCTGATTCTGCCGCAATGTATTCGAAATGAATAAACTATTTTCTTATTTTTCTTTATGAGTATAGCAAGGTAAGCAAATTCCTAAAGTATCGAACATATGTGGTTTATAGTCTAAATCGAGACAAGTTTCTATGTACATACCTACTATGATGTGTGGCTGTTGCTGTCAAAATCATGTAGGAAATGTAGTGCAAAAAACAGTAAATAATTTTTGGGGCTTATCGACGCACTAACTGTCAGGGTCACATGGCGTCGCCAACTCTTTCCCTGTTAGAAAGGTTTCTTGCGAGCCGGTTTTGATTCTGACGAAGGGCTGGCCTAATATATAATCTCTCCCCATTTACAAAATCAAGGAATCGATGAGGAAAGCCAACTAACGACTTATAAACTTACAGAAAAATATGCAGCGATCTCACTATAATTTTTACCAATGCTACCACCACAATAATAAATAAATAGGCTAAGCACTTCGCAACCCCACACCAGCAACCAGTCTGACGCGCTGTGACTACATCGGATTCCGCCTAATCCACGAACGAGCTCTGAGCACTGAAAACTGACCGCGTGTGAAATGAGAGCATCGTGCAATCCCCCGGTACTGGCTGGGCTTCCGGTCGGATAAAACACGATGTTTTATTGGTTTTAGGTTACCTCCAGCGTTGTAATTAGTTGGTGCTGAGACTGCTTTGCCAAGATTTCCCGTCACTACGCGCTTTGTCTCGTTTTTGCACGATGGAGTAGACAGCCACTGGTGGAAATTTTTAACACAATTTTTGTGGATTGCCAATTTGGGAAAAGCAATAGAACAAAATTGTTATCATCGGTTGGTGTAATGTCTTATTTTCGTCAGGTGAGTTTGCGTTTGTTCAATTTTCAGCCATCTGTCTATTTCACTGGGGGTCAATTTTCGGCTACTGGGGGGCATTTCGGTCGACTGGGGGGGGGCAAATGGCCCCCAGTTAACATGTTAAAAAATGGCCTGGTCCTGACTCCCCCAACGCCCCGGAACCTCCACCCATGAATATTAGTGAGCAGGTAATATGCCGATGCATACAAATATTTACAAATTTGTACAAATCTTTGAAAATACCTGGCTCCACAGACCAAAAACCCTTATGATGCTACCCCTTATGTGAATTTCAGCATCTTTCTTCAATGCGCTGGCCTATTGTGAACAAATTGTATTGTGAAAAGTACGCACGTAATTCAGCTGTTGTGAATAGCCTACTTTGCTGTATCTTATGAGCTGCATCACTGCTTAACACCCGCACTGGAGGGGGGTCTGGCACTAACGCGCACTGGAGGGGGCCTGGTAGGCCCCCCCTAAGATCTCGGAAACTAAGAGGGTTAGAAAAATACCACTTGGTAGGTGGGTGGGGGCTATGGTGATCTACATGATGACCAATTTTCATTGACCTAGGTCAATATCTTCAAGGTCAAATGAGGTCGTAAAGGTCAAATATTGGCCATGCTGGTATCGTTAGATAAATGCTGTGATTATGCAGGAAAATGGCGGGAATAAGCTAAAGGCGGACAAGGTTCATAGAGAAGAGGTCTCAAAGAGGCTTCCCCACAACTTTTGGGTCAAGGTCATTCAAGGTCATTGACTTTAAGGTCACCATATGGTATACTACTTATTATTTACACTTTGACTAACACTGTAGCCACTGTTTGGCGGGAAATGACGATTGACCTTTCCCAATGACCTTTGACCTTGACCTTTGACCTTGACCTTTGTATTGGGGTACCCTACCGATGACGTCATGGCATAATATATGTCAGACGGGGTAACGTCATTTGGCCGGACGCACAGTGGTCAGTGACCTTGAAAGTGCAGATATGACCTTGACCTGTGACCTTTGACCTTGACTTTCATGTGAAGTGACCTTGACATATAGTCCCGCTTATATGACGTTATGACGTCATCACTCGGTCTTCAATGCAAGCTAACTGGTCCGACCGCGCGTTTACGGCGATCTCAAAATGCAGGTCTGACTTTGAAAGCCTATAAGTCAAAAAATGTTCGGCCGATTTTCAAAAAGTCTTCACCAATCGACGCGCTATTAAATTCTGTTAAATGTGGCCAGGTTTCGTTTTTCCGCTACAAGCGGTTCTCCGGCCACCTCGGAAAAACAGGTGGGGGGCCTCCGAAGCCCCCCTCCAGTGCGCGTGTTAAGTATGGAGCATTCAATAAGATATCTTGCAGGTATATATATATATATATATATATATATATATATATATATATATATATATATATATATACCTATATATGCACGTTGCCAATTATCCATTATGCCTGAGGATTTTCATTTTTCGGTAAATATTAGATGGTAGGTAAGTCATAGGTAGAATGCCAGTATAACACCGCAGACCTCGTATTTGTTACTAATTTCCTTTTCTTTGCGCACTTCATAAGGTCTTTACTTCACCTCCTGGTGGGGGAGGGGGTGCCCTAATCATTCTTAGAGGTGCCCAGCACATCATGTGGGTGCCGGGACACAGCCAAAGAGATAGAAATCCACACCCCGGCCCTGTGAGGATCTTCTTTCTGGTCACCGAATACCAGCCTTCTTCATATTGTTTCAAGTCACCCATCCTCTCAGCCTCGGATTTAAACTCGTCTGTCTGTTGGCAGGCCGATGGGAGCGCGGGTGTCGGGCGTAGTGGAGGAGTCGCCAGGCCGACTGGAGTACCAGATGGGCCTGTACCGCGAGCGCGGCGCCGACAGCGGTACCTTCTCTGTACCGGTGGAGGGTCCGGTGCCGATCGGCACCCGTTTGCAGCTGGTGGCCAGCATCAACACAGCGGCTGGTGAGAGCTACCGCCCGCTCAGTCACTGCACTCCCAGCCACCGCCCGCTCAGCCACCACTCGCTCAGTCACTGCTCGTTCAGTCACTGCCCGCTCAGTCACCGCCCGCTCAGCCACCGCACGCTCAGTCACTGCCCGCTCAGCCACCGCCCGCTCAGCCACCGCCCGCTCAGTCACCACCCGCTCAGTTACTGCCCGTTCCGTGACTGCCTGCTCAGCCACCGCCCGCTTAGCCACTGCCCGCTCAATCACACTCAGTCACCGCCCGCTTAGCCACTGCCCGCTCAATCACACTCAGTCACCGCCCGCTCAGTCATGCTCAGCCACCACCCGCTCAGTCACTGCCCGTTCAGTCACTACCCGCCCAGCCACCGCCGCTCAGCCACCGCACGTTCAGTCACCGCCCGATCAGTCACCGCCCGCTCAGTCATGCTCAGCCACCACCCGCTCAATCACTGCCCGTTCAGTCACTACCCGCTCAGTCACCGCTGCTCAGCCAGCGCACGTTCAGTCACTGCCCGCTCAGTCACCGCCCGCTCAGCCACCGCACGCTCAGTCACTGCCCGCCCCGTCACCGCCTGCTCAGTCACCGCCCGCTCAGCCACTGCCTGCTTAGCCACCGCCCGATCAGTCACTGCCCGCTTGGCCACCGCCCGCTTGGCCACTTCCTGCCCAGACACCGCCCGCTTAGTCACCGCTCGCTTAGTCACTGCCCGCTCAGTCACCACCCGCTCAGCTATCGCACGCTCAGTCACTGCCCGTTCCCTGACTGCCTGCTCAGCCACTGCCCGCTTAATCACTACCCGTTCAATCACATTCAGTCCCCACCCGTTCAGTCACGCTCAGCCACCACCCGCTCCGTCACCGCCCGCTCAGTCACCGTACGCTCAGCCACCGCCCGCTCAGTCACTGCCCGCTCAGCCAACGCCCGCTCAGCTATCGCCCGCTCAGTCACCGCCCGCTCGGCCACTGCCCGCTCAGTCACACTCAGCCACCGCCCGCTCAGTCATGCTCAGCCACCACCCGCTCCGTCACCGCCCACTCAGTCACCGCCCGCTCAGTCACCGCCCGCTCAGCCACCGCCCGCCCAGTCACTGCCCGCTCAGCCAACGCCCGCTCAGTCACTGCCCGCTTAGCCACTGCCTGCTCAGTCACCGCCCGCTCAGCCACCGCCCGCTCAGTCACTGACTGCACCACACAAGTCCTGCTTACACGCAGACGTAGAATGTCAATATAACACTGTGGACCACGTATTTGTTGGTAGTTTCCTCTTCTTTACGCCCTCTATAAGGACTTCTCTCTCTACCTTTTGGTGAAGGACATTGGCGGCGATTCCGGCGCTCAGACGAAGCCGCCCAACATGCACGTTGCCAAGGCTGACTTTAGGGCAAGCTTGAGGATTGGTCTGTGGCACGAATAGCTGTTGCTTTCTTTTTGACCGACCCTCTATCTTTGTAGAACACTAAATATAATGTTGCCTTTAAAGGAATGTGGCATCTTGGTCGAATCCTGGAATTTAGTGTAATTAGGCGTCCTTTTAGCCAAAAATAATGAAACCACTCATTATTTCTCTGAAAAATGTACAGTAAGCCCAATATTTTGATATTTAAAAATACTCCTCTAGGAAAAGAAATGAATATCTGTATGTGGATGATGTCATGATCCGGCAACCACTACCATACTCGAAACGCTTCAAGGGCTTCGATTGGCTGATGCTCATCGTGATGTCAGCATATGTCGTTACACCGGCAGCTCACAACAATGGCTGCCCGGCGAGAGGTACATGAGAGGTATATTTCGGGTAGGTTTAGTTTTTTTCTACGGAAATATCGAGTACCAAGACCAAATATATATAGAGTGTCGGGTTTTGCGACTTGCTTTACAACTTGGCTATCTCAGTTAAAAGCACGTTATAAAGGTGCCACATTCCCTTTAACCCCCACCAGCCTTGCTGCTTGCACGCTCTCGGCGCGCTTGGCAGCCAAATCCAGCGCGCGTTCAGCCCCGTGATGGGCGGTATTTAAATTAGCACTACTGCGTGACCCAACAATATGGAAGATCAGTCCAACGGAAAACAGCAGCTATTCGTGTTGTAGCCCAATCTTCCAGATTACCCCCCAAAAAGTCAGTTCTGGCACCGTGCATGTTAACTAGTCTTGAGCTCGGCAATATTTCCACTCGTGTAAGGGCGGTTACTATCGCCCACCACTCAGCCACTTGTCCGCACAGCCACTGCCCACCCACCCCACTGTCCGCACAGCCACTGCCCACCCACCCCACTGTCCGCACAGTCACTGCCCACCCACCCCACTGTCTGCACAGTCACACACTGCTTAAGTGCTCAGTCACGGCCCGCTCAGCCACTGCCCACAATCCAATCAGATGCAAAATCCCCATATAGTGCTTTCTCAATTCAAAAGCGTGTTTTATTCGGGAGAGGTCACCCACCGCCCGTCCAGCCGCGCGTCTGTGCTCAATGACTTCTAACACTGTCCGCACTGCGTGGTGCAAACGGGTGGACTGTGCCACTTCGAAAGCTTACAAGTGAACAGCAAAATTTTAAAAGCGAGCGCTAAAGCTTGGACAAGGGGAGGAGGCTCGATCTTCCCAAATGTTGCGCTGAAAAGGAACTTCTGAAAATAGGAATAAAACATAATACAACTGAAACATTTATTTCAACCCGAAAATGTTTTACCTGAGCACTCAGAACGAAGATATCCTGGAAATGATATCCTTGCTCCTGCAAATCTCGAGTGAAACCTTTTGGCACACATTTTTTGCAACGTTCGTGTCTCGTTCCAGCATGGAAGTACGCGAAGCTGTTAGAAGTGACCGTTTCGAATCAGCAAGACGACCCATACTCTGAAGGCCACGTAGTTCTCGTTCATGAAAGGTGAGGTCCGGGTGCCGCATCATCGGTTTGCGAACTTTGAAGGACAGCATATTGCCATTGATTGTAAACTCCTTACTATGGAGGATGACAAGCATCTGCATTCCAACATCGTTTAATCTTTGAAGACTTCCTCTGTCCAAAGATTATACCGTATTCATGAGACGACGTGTCTTTCAATGGCTAATCAGTCAAAGCAATGTAACACTCCTTGATCTTCCGCGGCTGCCGTATCTGCTATCCCTGTCTCAGCGGTCTGCAGCTGACGTGGCCGCGGCCTGTTTCAGCTGCCGTAACCCGGAGCTGACGTCGATAGTGCTGACGCAGCCGCACCAAGCTCCTGAGCGAGCTCACGAGGTGCGGCTGACGCTGGAGGCGTTCCTGCTGGGCCGCGCAGAGGAGCCCGAGGACGCCGCCCAGTTGTGGATACACACCAAAGTGCTGGCCTGCGCACACCGCGACGACTGCAAACCGGTACTGCTCAGTGAATCCGGGGTTGGATGTGAATGTTTGTGGGCGCTGGTGGCGGAAAGAGGGGGCAACGCCTTTGAAGTTCTCCTCCTTAAGTCGGTGAAGATAGCAGTCATGCTGCGCATTGTCCGGGCATTCGGAGAGGCGCTATAACTTTGATTATTCAGAGAACCACAGAACTTGGTAACAGATCCACTCTCTTAATTGATCTTAGGTATGACATGTTTTATCACAATACCCTCCATTTTATACCGGGCACGTATAGTCTTTACAGCTGCAGTGCCCTAAAACTCTAAATCATCATCATCAACCCTCCATTTTACTGTGTCAGTTCTCAATTGTCCCCCAATCCTACTATCCGAATTTGGCTGCTACGTGAGCACAGAAAATGGTAGGTGCTTAATTTTTTCCGACATCGATAAGCAGCTTAAGAGATATATCAATTTCATTCATGTGAGTAGCTAGAATTCCGCTAAGGGGAGGGGTGGAGGGCAGTGCCGAAAGAGGCCCCTACGATAGCACCAAAAGTGCCCCAAAATGTCCGCAAAAAATGATCATGGAGCCGGCGACTGTCAAGATAAAGCTAGTTCAGCAAATCAATTTTTCACGTCAACTAATCCAAAAACGGTCGCTTCAAACCTGAGCACTTGTGAAATATCATCTCAACTAAGCCATGACAAGGCTTTTGTGCACCTACCACATTGCTTTAAAAACCAATCCTGCCCGAAAAGCGAAAAAGGCCTCAAGTACATATTTCTTCCTCTTCAGGAGAACTTCTTTCAAAGTTAGATAGATTTTGGAGTGCTGCACCGAGGAGCATAAAAAGTCGCTCATGTGCCTACCTCCTCGAATCCTGGATGCATAATAGGTGTAGAAAAACAGTGATTGTTTTGAAATTTAGAGAATTCTAAATTTCTTGGTCTCAGCTCACACCATGATCAAGAACTTCTCGTATCAATTTCTTTCACGAAGTTACTGAGGAAGGGCTGTGTCCGAATATACAATCAATGTTTTTCTGTATAGGGCTATTCACATATGACGTCGGTCAAAATTTGGGGTGTTAAGACCCCGTCCCTCCCTTTGTCAGCAGTCGTCAGAAAATGGCTGACCTCTCTCTCCTCCTTCGTCAGAAATTGTCAGATCCCCTCGCCAGTAAAACTGTTGCCCACCGCAAGAACAGTGGTTAAAGGCGCAGGGGTGTGGATTTATATGTTTATGGAGGGTGTCCGGGTATCCCCAACGAAACTTTGAAATGTATTTGAAATATTCTTTAAATTTTCATGTTCTTCATTTTACAGTACTTAGCTTATATTGGTAGCGCTAGAAGCTATTAGGCTGTTCAGCTGTTAAGCACTGACTCAAGATACCTTTACTAACCCAGTTCCGTCAGCGCCCCTAAGGCCGATGGATGGAACCTAACAGAGTGGTGGGGTTTGCAGGACTTCTGCCTAGACCTGTTCCAGCCCTCAGGGCACGGCCGCCGGAGACGGGACACCAGGCTTCCGGCACCGGCTCACCGCACGCGCAGCAACCTCACCAGCTTCGGCGAGAACATCGGCATCAAAGTTGTCATGCCGGAGGGTGAGTGAGGAACGGGGAGATGCCTCACACGGTGCAACCCCGGCGGCTAATTGTATTCCTGAACAACGCAGCAAAGCTAAGATTTATGTGGAAAACTCAGAGCAGCATGTTGCCTTTAAAAAGAAGTTGAATTACCATAAAAAACGTTCTTTCGGAAACTTCTAGATACTCTTTGAAGAAATATAACCGATGTGCGTGGATGGATTTAATCACGTGTAAACTAGCCCAAATGGCAAAGGTTTCTTAAAGGGAATGTGGCACCTTCATAACGTAATTTTAACTGAGATAGCAAAGTTGTAAAGCAAGTCGGAAAACCCGGTACTCCATATATAATTTATCTTGGAACTCGATATTTCCGTAGAAAAAGCTAAAACCTACCTGACACCAGCCCCTCATCAGCCCCCGCCGGGCGGCCATTGCTGTGAGCTGCTGGTGTGACGACATATGCTGACGTCACGATGAGCATCAGCCAATCGAAGCCCTTGAAGCTTTTCAAGTATGGTAGTGGTTGCCAGATCGTGACATCATCCTCAGGCTGATATTTATTTCTTTTTCTAAAGGAATATTTAAAAAATAAAAATATTGAGCTTGTTGTAAATTTTTCAGAGAAATCATGAGTGGTTTCATTATTTTCGGCTAAAAGTACGCCTAATTGCACTAGATTCCAGGATTCGCCTAAGGTGTCACATTCCCTTTAAGCCCTGCGATTGGGGCCGGTGAAACGAACATCGCTGATTCGTCTTGGCCAACATGGGCGGCGACCGGCTCAGCTGACTGTTGGTGCCCGCCGGCAGAGTTCTACGTGACCGCCAGCAGGATGCAGAGCTCGTGCTCCTCGTTCGCAGTGCTGGTCTCTTTACTGGGCTGCTTCCTTGCCATCTGCTGTGGCCTGCTGTGTTTCCTGGCAGTGCGGCTACAGCGCGCTCTCACCTCGCAAAAGCACGAGTCACTGGACGACGCCATCTACCGTCATATGCGCCGGTTTGAACAGGAGCGCGAGCGTGTCCGGCAACTGCACAACGAGAACCTGAACAACCCCGACTACACCGACACCAGCACCATATCCGCCGTCTCCGAAGAGCTCTGATACTCATAATTCGCCAGCAAGTTTTGCTCTTTGACCAAAGAGCTGCCGGTGCTCTGATTACACAGGTGCTCCAAGTACCTTTGCTCTCTGAAGAGGAACGTTTGATAACACAGATGTCCCGAGTAGTTTTGCTCTCTGACGAGGAGCGACTGATAACACAGATGTCCCGAGTAGATTTTTCTCTCTGACGAAGCAGCGTCCGGTGCTCTGATTACACAGATATCTTGAGTAGTTTTGAGCAAGTTTTGAGATGTAGACACGTTTTGGGCTGCGGCGAAGGGTGATCGCTCGCAAACAAAGCGAAAATGTAGCATTGCATGAGGTATAGAGGAGTTTGTGTCTGACAACGTCTGGAAGACTGTAATGGAGATGACAAAGATCAACGACCTGTCTACAGGTTATTGGGATGCTAGTTAGGCACCTTCAACTGTTCGAAACGCTTACAAAGCCTTTTCGCGTTTACACTGTGATAGGAAGTGTTTCTTGCTCTGTTACGGACTAGGCCGTAATTCACCACGTGCAGGAACTGCGCAAATACATCGAAATAATTATGTTTCCCGAGCGACGAAATGCCCGAGTCCCGGACGTCAGAAAACCTCCTCAGCTGGGCAGTATGTTGGTGAACTGCGGGCGCTGCGCCTTTCCGGCAGTCACTGGACGACACCGACAGTTCGGTCCGGCGGTTCTTAGAAGACTCCGGCAGTCCACGGAGCACTCCGGCAGTCCGGTCCGGCAGTTTATAGAAGACTCCGACAGTTCGGTCCGGCGGTTCTTAGAACACTCCGGCAGTCCACAGAGCACTCTGGCAGTTCGGTCTGGCTGTCCGTGAACGAAAGCTCATGCACGACTCCGGCAGTCCATGGACGGCCGATGCTTGGTGTGACTGCGAGTTTGTGTGATCAGCTTTGAGGACAAACATTAACTTTTATTTGCCGATGCAGAACAATGAATGGTCGGATTAGTGCGGCGTTGGAAATGTGGGCATTGTGCTCTCAGGAATTCGGCTCTTATCTAAGCTGCTAGGGTACTGTGTGGGCGTTTCTCGACAGACGTTGTTACAGCGATGATGACCAGTGCTTGGTGGGGGCAAATAGGTGTTTTTACAGGAAGCTAACAATTCTGATTCTTATGCTTATTGACTTGATTTTATTCATAGACATATCCAGCGGTGGGCAAAGACCCCCCGATCGACCCTTGGCGCACCCTGAAATGGTCATCCCCCTCGAAAACTCAATACCGTCCCTTGAACCGTCGCTTCCTACCCCCCCCACAGAATTTCAGTATCGGCGCCCTCGCGATAGGATTTGCACTCACCTGACGGGTTTAGCCGCCTCCTGGTTGGGATGGCGCCCCCCGCCATGTGCCTGCCCTACCCCTGGATCAGAAATTATGGATTCACCTGGATTGTTTTACCAGAAACATTGCTAGCGTTACCGACCTTAGTATTTAGGGAATGTTGTGGCCTGAACCACCTTCGCTTTGACGGGGAAGGGTGGATGCCTGCCCCACCAAGATCTCAAGATCCACACTAGATAGCGAACATGTTAAAGGGCATTAGATGTCCCATTAAAATCCCTATAGAAAATATTTGAACAACTTTTTTGTCAGGTCATATTTAAGGTAACTAGAGGTCAATGTATGTCATCATAAGGATAACGTAGAAATAAGGGTCTTTCAGTCATTACATCTGAACTAATCGACATAAAGCAAAAAAGAAAAAATGGACTGATGGAATTCTCGCAGCAAGCTGAATCGAAGGATCTATAACATGACCTTACTAGATCAAATCTGGGATTTGTCCTGACTTGGTGTCAGGTCGAAGTCAAATTAGGTCCAGGAGCGCCACTTTTGGGCGGAAAAACCTATTAGGTGCACGCCAAATGCTATCGATGAGGGCGCCGGTGCTCGCATCCTGGGGTAGGGGGTGGAGATTGACCTCTCAGGAGAGCACCATGACCATTTCAGGGGCACCAAGGACCGACCGGGAGAAGTGGCCTTTTGCCTACATAACACCGCCCAGGCAGCATTGAACTGCAAACGGCGAGCTCTGGTACACATAAAATATCAAAGCTGGGATTTTCCGGCATGGTCTATCACATGGCCATCTCAGTTCAGCTCATTGAAATGGTGCCACATTGCCGTGAACAGAATTTACCTATTTGCTGTCGTGTCGTCGCTGGCTGCCACCAGTGTGTGTATTTTTGTGAACCTGATGTTTATAGATACAAATACATCGGTATGATGCGATGCTCATGTTTCTTTGCAGAGTACTACTTCGTTGGTTTACTTACGACACCCTTGAAGGAGAAGTTCACAGATAGCAAATGTAGATGTATTGATATGCTCTATACGCACCACAGTATATAAAGTCTATACATTTTTGGGAAATCGGGAGAGAGCGCTTGCTGGTAATGCACTTTAGACCAGGGCTGGCGTAATGGCTTTTCGTCATTGGGCGCGGGGGGGCAAAGCTCGTCAACTCAATATAACATGTCATGGAAGGAACCATTGCTGCTACTCCTGTCACACTGCTCAAATGACGTCTCCCCACCTCACAGTATCCTTCAGTATATTCAATATTCACTGAATCAGCTTGTAGGTATAAGTAGCAATGTACTTCAATGCACTTGAATTTCCGGAATTGGTGAATTGCCAGTCTCACATTATGCAGTCAAAACTGAAAATATTTGGGGCTTCATATTCTCCGATATTCAACACACAAAGTTCTCTTTTTCTGGGACATCACAGACAGGTGTGCGAACACCTGGAACGGAGGGCAATGAATCAAACAACAGCACAAACACAGGTTTGGACTTTTTGCCCAGATAGGGGAGTTTATGCCGGCAGCCGGTGCTAAGCAGAGAACAGTGGCAGTTCCAGGGGGAAAATGCATTTGCCCGCCCCCCAAACGGAAAAGCTCGGGGCAAAACTAAATTTTTGCCCCCAAAGCAATCGACTTCCTTTTCCCCGACTGCTTTTGGGTTTATGAGCAAGTTTTGGGTGCTTCAATTCTCAACTTCAAACAGAACCAGTTAAGTTCAGTGTAAATATTAGAGCTTGGATGGGAAAATAGTATGTCGAGCCCGCTTTTCTCACCCTGTAGCGTTTTTATTTGCTTTTCGCCTCAAATACCCAAAATGTTTCCGGTCATGTAAGGTCATATTTATATGCAATTTTTCGCTGCGTGACGTTTTTTCGACTTTGGTTTGCCCCTCCCAAACCGGCCGGCTAGATCCGCCACTGGAAGAGAAAACCGGAAAAAATGGCAAAACCTATTGGAGGACACGAATTTCCCCTGTTTCATGTGAACTTTTGGTAGAACCAATAGACGTTTACAAAAACGCGCAATCATGTATCTACACTGTATTCTTGGTATCCAGGACAAATCATGTGGTATCATATATTCTACTCTGAGCTAAAGGGCAGCAAAAACATTGAAATCACATGCCACTCACATTTCCGATGCTCATCGCTTATACCTGAATTAGACTGCCGCTGATTCTACCGCCCGGTAAAAAGTCTAGATAAAACGATTCTTATCCTCCTATTGGAATTTTTATAGTAGCTCATTTAGCCCACGCCCCAGTAGGCCTCCCTCCGCCGATCTTCCCTCCGTCCAGTCGGGGGCTCACCCCACACCGCTACCCACGAACTCGGCTCCTATGCGGGATACCGAAAAATGACAATGGTGGACCGGAGAAGAAATGGGGAAATGCTTTCTCGAAGAAAGTTAGCCAGTGTAGTTGAAGCAATTTAGGCTAAATTTAACCATGGGGCTGTCAATATTTTTATGTGCGTAAGAAGGCTGCACGGTAAAAAAATTGTAGATCTTTGGTGCAACGAGGCTCCTTTGAACCGTGGAGGGAAAACGTACCTTTCAAACGGACGTCACCCGCCTAAAACGTGTAACCTGAGCTTGTATTCAGTGTACCTACCTACATTCCTTATCCGTGCGTCAAAACGCCTTTGGGGCTTTACCGGTTCAGCAACGGAATGCAACGTAGCATTGATCCAGTACAGGCCCGCTCTGTTTACTACTGCATCGTAAATCCTTGGGAACTTTATTGTTCGCCTATGAATTGTAACGCTGCATTGTGCCAGTATTGACCTGCGCTTCTAAAGTGTATTTATATACCTTTGGTGCTTAAATGTTCGACCAAAAGTTGTAAGGTAGCACTTTTGCATGAAGCTGCTTTACACGGAACCACTCGACGTAAGACTGCAAATAAAGACAGTGTTATTATTTGTGCCAATATTCAAAGCACAGTAACAGAGCACCGCTGATCATCCGAGTGACTTCAGGAAACATGTGCAAGGGTTCCCGTTGTTTTCAATGTATAATATTGTTGTTCGGATTCAGCATGGTCGACATAGTAAAAAGAGAGGGAAACAGGAAAGTTAGCATTATCACTAAACCCTACTAAAATATCTAGAAACGCTTTCTCAACGCTATTCAAAAACCTTTGAATGGTTCTTTCGCTGAAGGGGCATCCCGCTCACTGAGGAGGGATCGAGTCAGGTTAAATGGAATTTGGTACCTTGGTCGAATCCTGGAATTTAGTGTACTTAGGCGTACTTTTAGTAAGAAATAATGAAACCACTCATGATTTCTCTGAAAAATGTGCAATAAGCTCAATATTTGGTTTTTTAAAATACTCCTCTAGAAAAATAAATAAATATCAGACTGTGGATGATGTCACGATCTGGCAACCACTACCATACTTGAAACGCTTCAAGGGCTTCGATAGGCTGATGCTCATCGTGACGTCAGCATATGTCGTCACACCAGTAGCTCACAACAATGGCCGCCGGCGACGGGGGGCTGAGGGGTGTCAGGCAGGTTTTAGCTTTTGTCTACGGAAATATCGAGTTCCAAGACAAATGAAATACGGAGTACCGGGTTTTCCGACCTGCTTTACAATTTGGCTATCTCAGTTAAAATCACGTTGTGAAGGTGCCACATTCCCTTTAAAGGCTGGGCGCTGCACGTCAGTGAAAATTGCAACTGTTGGTATATACCTTCGGGCTAAAATATCGACCAGAGAACTTCCTTCCATTGACCTCGTTACAGAACTTCCTGTGCAGCTGCCGCGGCCAATGCTTCTTACTCCTCTGTCGTCTTCCATTAATCTGAGCTGTAGTGTGACTAAGCGGAAATTGAATTCGTGAGAGGAATGTGTTAATCAATTTAGTGTCTGGGTGAAGGACAGCTGGTTTGTGTTGACCGAATATATCAGCAAAAAAGCCTAGCTTCAGTCGGGAAATATAGATCTGGTGACTGAAATATGCACTCAAAACAGACAATAAGTTAAAAGTTATATATTACAGAAACGGGTCAATAAATACAGGTTCACTTGTGGGCAGTGGGCATCACCACAGGAAGTACATGACGCCCCTGCAGACATTTTCACATAATCGTGTCAATCTTTAAAACAACTCGTTAAAAACAAGCACCCGAATGTGTGACAGCCATAAGCTCCATCAAGCGCATTGGCTCCCAAAAACAAAATGTTTAAGAACACTCTACTTGTACATGTCTGTTTTAGAAGTTCAATCGGTATCGGGAAATGCTCCCATCCAAAAAATAAAGCTAGCGCTAAAAAAACATCCTGCTAAGAAGAAAGTAAATGCCGCAATCACGCACATCGTATCCAAAAATTGCGACAAAATCAAAATGGTTCGGTATCTGATGCTGAAACCTTGTCAGGTCATCGGTCACGGCATTCCCTATCTTCAAACAGCTATTGAGAATATATGCTTATTTGCGTTTCCAGCTCAAAGCTCTTTTTCCAAACATATGCATGCATGCGCATTCAAGAACTCGGACACGCGCACTTGAATTTGTTAATTACGCAAAACGAATATCACTTATTTTATTGTAGCATAAATAAAATTTCACCAACACGAGATTCCAAGCACCTTCCTGGCATAATTTGGATGGATTCGGTGTTTTGTATCTCGTTGGATTGCAGCCTGCTAAACCAAGAAGCTTGCTATTTGTGTTTGTTTTATTGACAATGACGATGTGTAGCGAAGTAATCATCGAAATCCAGGGTTCACAGCTGGACCCGATAACACGTACTCCAGAAGCTGCATACCACGCTCTTGGGCACAGATGCACATTACATCGTTAATAATTTCGCAATTTTCATTTCTTATAAATTCTGGCTTCAGGAATGTCTTTGCCTTGCAAAGCAGTAACAGCCTGTCTTGAAAGTCACGAAAAGTAAAAATAAATGAAAAAAGACTCGGATATGACGAGGCAGAGAGTGACTGGCACATGCATAAGAAAAGAGACGGATCCAGGAAGGCCAATCCGGCTAAGCCCTCCTCCAACAGCGGGAAAATTGTATCTACTTAAAGCCAATTGATTTTTTCATGATTGTAAGCGGGTTGAGAGCCCGACAAACGTTTGGCTTGGATCCGCCCCCCCTTAAAACATGGATGGTTTTGTAATAATTATCTTTTCCGCCAAAAAAAAACTGTTCAACCAGTGTGGCTGCGTCACATCTGTCTACAATCTGGTAATTTTTTTGCAAGATTAAGCCGCTTCTACCAGCGCCAAAAACATGAACATGAATACAGATGGAATGTTCTTAGCTAAGAGGGGCGATTATTAGGGACCAAAGAGATACTCGTCAATTTTGGCTATTTTTCTTTATAAATTTAAACATATTTAACTCGCACATTGACGGGGGCCGGTACCCGCCCCCTCGGGTTTTTCGGAGATAGAAAAACAGCGGCGCGCAGCGCCGCCGTATTTGGCATACCTTTTCCCTCATCATTTTACAACTTTTGTGAAAATTTTAAGGTTAGGTTATCTCAGGTCAGGTTACCAGTAGGAGTCTAGTTTATTAAACACAGCATTAATAGAATAATAAACCCCACTTTAATGTGAAGCCAATGTACAGGTCAAGTGACCTGACCTCAAAAAAAGTTTAAGATAGCATAAGTCGGAGCAGGGTGAACTTATCCGATTGAAACTCATATCACACATTGGGCCCACCAAGTTTTCTAAAATATGTTCCGGTATTTTTTATATCGATGACCTAAGGTCAGGTACAAGGCATGACCTCTCCATTGGAAATACATGGGAAAAATGGTTTTTACTGTATAACTCAGCAACGGATAGTGAGAGCGTTTATTTTAGCTGCATTAGACTTGACGGGGGTCTGAGCCACCTTCGCTTTGACGAGGGGGCGGGTACCCGCCCCTCCCTAAGATCTCAAGAACCACGGTAGGTAGCAAAAAACGGTAAACGGCGTTGGGTAGCCCATCCACTTCTCAATCGAAAATAGGAGTCTTGGCTTTGCGGTTCTAATTATATGCATTTTACATAATTTGACCCTGACCTGACCTCAGGTCAGGTCAAATCCTTGATTTGACCTAGCAAGGTCAAATTGTTATCCCTGTTATGTTATCCCTATTACGGCATGTTTTGACCTCTCGTGACCTTAAATGTGACCTGACAAAAAATGGTTCAAATATTTTCAATGGAGAAGTGGATGGGCTCCCCAACGCCGTTTACCGTTTTTTGCTACCTACCGTGGTTCTTGAGATCTTAGGGGGCGGGTACCCGCTCCCCTCGTCAAAGCGAAGGTGGCTCAGACCCCCGTCAATGCGCGTGTTAAGCTTCAAACCAGCCATTGAAGGAAGTTATATGTTTTATAGCCACCAGCACCAAAGGCACGTCTAGTACGTAGATCAAGAGGTTCAAGCAAGAAATATACTTGCGCGCAGCGGGATTTCAGCATTTCGTCACGTTCCCAAGGTCACCTGATACCACGTGACCACCCGGGGAAGGGGTTGAAAGCCAGTGAATTTTATTTTTCTTCTTCCCAATCGGTAAGTTCTGGAACAAATTAAATACTGGCCAAGTGTTTTATCAGCACCATCTATCACATGACTATCTCAGTTCAAACCCCATTAGGAAGGTCACATTTCCTTTAATATGTTTTAATGATTCTTACCTGAGGAAAAACCATGGATCGCTCGGTATCACCCAGTATAACCAACAAAGTAAATACAAACCGGTTCAAGGCGCGCCCTTGAATTGTGACTCCAATGCCCACTCAACGTGCATTAATGTGGCCCTGTCAGGTTCAAAACCAAAATGCGATGATGATGATGATAATTAGGGTTTTAGGACACGTCAGCTATTAAAGCAATATGTGCCAATCGTTATCGGATTGTCAACTCCATTACTAGATGACAACGCAAGCCAACAACATAAGGTGACATGAAATACAAGGCCACATTCTGTCATTTGTGACAAATTCGCAAAAAAACACCCCACGGCCCTTATTGCTTGGCACCTTTCGAGGGCCTGTGGGGAAAACACAATGGTGGTGCTGGTTGGTTGGTGACGCAGGGTCATAGTTCGTCTTTGGCGGGGGTGGCAGCGGATCCGCCAGACAATCAGCGTCTCCTGAGGAGAGTACGTGCTGTGTGCACAGGTACTCAGTCAGCGGTACCGCCTCCTGGTACTTGTGGTACCAGCGTTCAATCACGTCTTCGTAGTCCTCGATCAAGGCGTCACACTGCGGAGGACGGGCATGCGTATCAGAACGCTGAGAGAGTGCCACTGGCCAGGGACGCTCAGAGGGTGCCACTGTCCTTTGCCGCCCATACTCGGACGCTCAGAAGGTGCCACTGCCCATGGGCGCCTACCGTCGGACGTTGGGAGAGTGCAACTGCCCATTGACGCCCACACTCGGACGCTCAGAGGGTGCCACTGCCCATGGGCGCCTACCGTCGGACGTTGGGAGAGTGCAACTGCCCATTGACGCCCACACTCGGACGCTCAGAGGGTGCCACTGTCCATGGGCGCCTACACTCGAACGCTGGGAGGGTTCCACTGTCTCTGGACGCCTACACTCGGTCGCTGGGCTCTCTTGCGCCTAATTTGAAAATACTTAAACCCCAGATATATAGGTTGAGTAATTAAAACATTCCATGGGTGCGAATCAAACACCAGTTTCAAATATATCAGCCTGCAGACCGCGGCGGCTTTTTTCGGTCTCTAACGGCGGAACATAAATTATTCTTAATCACCAAGGACTCTATATGTAAAAAAACGACCACAAAAGGGATTCATATTTCTCTAGGGAATATACTGAGAAAAAACAGCACAACAGTCCCCACTAGGTTCAAAACTGTCTGATTGGAGGGAGGTTGATTGCCCCTACCTTGGTTTTGAGATCCGTGACCTCGGCGCTCGGCTTGTCCCACAGCTCGTGGGGAATCCCCAGGTCGACCTTCACTCCCTTGTCACTGCCAGCAAAAGGCGTCATTGGAATTGAATTGAAAATGTCGTGACAAAACGTCAACGTTTTCTGGAGACATCACACACCCATACTATTAAAAAAATCAACAACAAAATCATCACCTGATCGAGCACTTACATTAGCAGCTAATGAGAAACATTTCTGGGAGGCAAAGTAACCGCAAGTAAAATAAACCAGCACAAATATTAGCTCGGGCTAGGCCGCTCCGAGGAGCAGGAGAAACTGTTGACAATGTGCGTTACGGACAGTTCAACTGGCAAACGGGTGAGTGGGGTTAGGATCGATCTAGAGGCCAAAATATTAGACACCATTTTACTTTTCATTTCATTCTTATTTTAATCATTGAGGCCACAAATGAATGGTGCACCAACTGGCCATATTTTCTTAAAATCGTCCATGCCGCATCTTCAGATATTGAAAACGTTTATTTGGTCATGTATTCTCCCTAAAATAAGGCATCAAAAATACCAAACTTGCTTTCGGAGTTTAAAATTGCCCATTTTTTAGATTTCTGGTTGGACTTGAAGTGTTCGGGTTTAAAGGACTATAAATTTTAGAGCTTTAATAAAAAATTGCGCAAGTTCAACCGGAATTGACCTCCTTGCCTCGTCAGCGGCATCTGACTGCCCAAAATCTGTCCTGGTGCTTTCTTTCCATGTGCATTGCTTTATTAGGGTATAACAGGATCAGCAAACAGACACAACCCAAATGTAACAGCGATCACGCGATGCTGAGCGCCTGGCTCTGCAGCTGACTCACACCAGGTTGTGCAGCGTCTCGAACGTCTGGCTGCGGCCCTTGGCGAAGCGCGTGCTGTCCGTGCGCTCCTTGTGGATACTGTAGCCCAGGATGCCGTCGCAGACGTCCTCCAGCACCTCTAGCAGCCGCAGCTCCCTACAAAACGTGGGAAAACTGCTGTGAATGTAAACCACGTGATACTTCCCGTTCCACTTGTCATGTCCCTAAAAGTGTATTGGTAAAAAAACTGAGCTGAAAGTATGAAGATCAACATCTCACATCGACTGATTTATGGCTGTACCCACTGCAGTGGTTAGTAAGGTCCCCACCAGATGGTAAAAAAGTTGGTTAGTGTTAGTAAGGAAGGTAGACTCGGCTTCGGACACCGCAGTTTTGTTATTTTATTGGTCTAGAGCTGGACTATACCGTTGCAGCACTAAGCCTGATCGAAGGGCTCTCACTTTAAACGTACCTAGCATATGCGAAGCTTGCAACAGGCGGGCACTATTCCACTACCTGCAGGCCAATTATCCACATTCCATTGCCGTTTTACAGGCAAAACATTCTCTGCCGTGCGATGTTCCATATTGGCATGCCGAGCCAGGATCCCATGCTGTTTTTACACAGGCGCTCCGTAAAATAATGCTTATAACACGCCTTGAAATTTAATGCAGACATTTTATTTCTACATACTTTCAGATTACGGAACCCCCTATTCTTCCGGAGAGCGACTTCAGGGTCCTGGCTAGAACCTGTTTATGACTTCACCTCCAGTCACCGAGACCGCAAGGACTATTTACTTTTGTTACTCTGCGATTCCAACCATGTCGCTTTTCCAAACAAAAGTCTCATTTCTAGGACACAATGTTTAGTCAGTCGCCCAGACGTGGTTCTACGCTTACGATTTGCGGTACTTGGTGGTGGTTTTGGTTTTCTCCACATCCAGGTGGTAGCCGGTTTGAATGACGTCATGGCTGCGGCCCGTCCTCTGCAGCTGCAGCTCCAGCTCCGCCGATACTATCTTGCACGCTGCAACAGGCGCCACCTCATCACCGGCACAGCAGATACCCTGTCACCGGCACAGCAGATACCCTATCACCGGCACAGCAGATACCCTATCACCGGCACAGCAGCCACCACATCACCAGTACAGCAGCCACCTAACCACTGACACAGAATCCACCTCACCACTAGCACAGCAGCCACCTAACCACTAGCACAGCAGCCACCCCATCACCAGCGTAGCAGCCACCTCACCACCGGCACAGCAGCCACCTCACCACTAGCACAGCAGCCACCTCATCACCGGCACAGCAGCAACCTCATCACCGGCACAGCAGATACCCTGTCACCGGCACAGCAGATACCCTATCACCGGCACAGCAGCCACCTCATCACCGGCACAGCAGCCACCCAACCACCAGCACTGCAGCCACCTCATCACGGGCACAGCAGCCACCTCATCACCATTACAGCAGCCACCTCATCACCAGTACAGCAGCCACCTCACCACCGGCACAGCAGATACCCTATCACCGGCACAGCAGGTACCCTATCACCGGCACAGCAGCCACCTCATCACCGGCACAGCAGATACCCTGTCACCGGCACAGCAGATACCCTATCACCGGCACAGCAGCCACCTCATCACCGGCACAGCAGATACCCTGTCACCGGCACAGCAGATACCCTATCACCAGCACAGCAGCCACCTCATCACCGGCACAGCAGCCACCCAACCACCAGCACTGCAGCCACCTCATCACGGGCACAGCAGCCACCTCATCACCATTACAGCAGCCACCTCATCACCAGTACAGCAGCCACCTCACCACTGGCACAGCAGATACCCTATCACCGGCACAGCAGGTACCCTATCACCGGCACAGCAGCCACCTCATCACCGGCACAGCAGCCAACCAACCACCAGCACTGCAGCCACCTCATCATGGGCACAGCAGCCACCTCATCACCAGCACAGCAGCCACCTCATCACTGGCAAAGCAGCTACCTCATCACCGGCACATCAGCCACCTCATCACCAGCACAGCAGATACCCTATCACCAGCACAGCAGTCACCACATCACCGGCACAGCAGCCACCTCATCACCAGTACAGCAGCCACCTCACCACCAGCACAGCAGCCACCTAACCACTGGGACAGAAGCTACCTCATCGACGGGTACAGCAGCCACCTCATCACCGGCACAGCAGATACCCTATCACTGGCACAGCAGTCACATCACCAGTACAGCAGCCACCTCATGACCAGTACAGCAGCCACCTCACCACCAGTACAGCAGCCACCTCATCGCCAGTACAGCAGCCACCTCATCACCGGCACAGCAGCCACCTCATCACCAGCACAGCAGCTACCCTATCACCAGCACACAGCTACCCTATCACCAGCACAGCGACAACCTCATCATGGGCACAGCAGCCACCTCATCACCAGTACGCAGCCACCTCATCACCAGCACAGCAGCCAACTCATCACCGGCACAGCAGACACCTCATAACTACACAGCAGCCACCTCACAACCGACACAGCAGCCACCTCACAACCAACACAGCAGCCACCTCATCACCAGCACAGCAGCCAACTCATCACCGGCACAGCAGACACCTCACCACCGGCACAGTAGCCACCTCATAACTGCACAGCAGCCACCTCACAACCGACACAGCAGCCACCTCATCAATGCACAGCAGCCACCTCACAACCAACACAGCAGCCACCTCACAACCGACACAGCAGCCACCTCACCACCGGCACTTTTTAAACCATTTTTTCCACACATCCACATTTACGATTAATGCAAGACAGGGACCCCAGCCCTGCTATGACGCGTCAAGCAAAGCCCGAGGTGTTGCCGGCCTTGGGACGGACGCATGATGAACTGCTATAATCGGGCACATGCGCCAAAAAACCATGAACATAATAATTGGACAAATATCGCCAAAACAATCTTAAGTCCGTGTGTGGTCGAACCTGAGGAACACCCTCTATAACTGACGGTGCACTTTAAGTTGACTGACTCTCAGCCCCAGAAGCGTCTGGTGAACGCCCTGCCGGTGAGAGCATCAAGGATCTCCAAACTTTAAGCATTCTGTTACTTGTTATTCAAGTTGAGAGGAAAGAAGCATCATAGGTGGGAATGGCTTACCTTCACACTTTGTTGCGTATTTCACGCCATACTGTTGCTCGGCCAGATCTGCGTCGGCAGCAACCGCTACCATCTGGTGCACCAGCCCCAGTAACAGAAATTTCATCCTCCCAGCATGCATTCGATTCAGACCTGAAACAATTGATAAATATATCAGGAGAAAAATGACGAGGCAAAGTAAATTACATGCAAATCAAAATTACATAAATATTTCAAATCAAGATTAGAAGTGGTGGTTTTCACCTCAGCCCCGCGGTTCTGGTACGAGATCAAACCTAGTCCATGAGACTCTAACAGGGGGGACAGAGGGTTGAAGGCGAGGCACCAGGCAGGGACCAGTCAATAACCAAACATGAGTCTTGAAAAATAGCTCTAAAAACACGTATTCGTCGTAAACTATTACAAACCCGATCTTAATTAATACAAATTAACACGGAGCTGCTCTCGGTGTATTTCAGTTCCAAATCCCAGTGGTAAAATATCATATTACCTACTGTAACAGCAGAAGAGGCAAGGCTAGAGTTGAGGGGAAGGTGTCCAATTACGGACCCACACCGATAAATCCACATTTATTCCAGAACAGCGCAATTACTTATCATGAATATGTGTAATTTTGCAGTCCGTTAATTGTCTAACCTATGACAAGACTACAAAGCTTAAGCTATCTTCGTCATCACTGGCTAACCATTTTTCCATCAGTCTGCATTGAATTAGTAATACATAGCATTAGCTCGAAAGAAACAGGTAGGGAGAGGAAGAGTTCAGCAGCAGCAGACGCTATAGCTGGCACTATCCAGGGACAAGACGGGCAAGCAATATGCGGCACACTCATAAGGAACAGTGTGCCTAATTACTTGCACTTTGTCGAATTTGCACGTCAAATAACGCACATGCAAAATCTATGCTGCTTAAACAACAGATTAGTTCATTTTAATGTTTATAAAATATTTCACGCATTTTGGGATCACAGTGGTCAAGTATTAATGCCACCAACAGCGATACTCTCCCCAATTTTTAAGAACTTTGCGAAACTTGCTGTTATTTTGTCCCTCATATTTTTCACAATATAATTGTTGGTGAGTCCCTGGAAGCACATTGCAGGTGGTATCGTGAAGGTCATGACAGCGGTATGGTAGAGCTTGGATGTATGCCGAGGCTCCTTGATATTTACCTTATTGATTACACTTCTCAACCCCTCTGGCCCATTTCAAGGCTGTTTTCAGCTTTGCTGTTTCAGTTTGACAGCCAGAGAGGACCTAGAAAATGAAGAATGAAAATAAGGCTGTGCAAAGGGTCTAAAAGAGTGGTGGTAGGGCATAGGTGGAAGTCCATTGGGCATCCCTCCACTTGGAGGTCATTTCCGATGCGTAGAAGTGTGGGCAGCTAAAATTCCAACTAGGTAGCTAGTATGGTCACCATACGATCACTCTCCCGGAGATCCGAGTCCCTGCTGGACTCCTCTACTCAAGAACCAGGGTACAGCTTATCGCCCTCCATGTAGAGTTGGAGCTGGTTGTCAGGCTATCCAAGCCTTTGAACAAAGGGTCAGTGGTCGCCTGACTGGACTCACAGGCAGTGGTGGGGAATGGTGTGCCGTCCCAGCGCTGTCCCATAAGATCAAAGATTTAGAGCCTCCTCCTGGTCTCGACAAACCAGGGGCGCCCCAATCACCTGCAGTGGGTGCCAGCACAGTGCGGTCTGCTACAGAATGGGCAAGTGGATGCACTGGCGAAGGAAGCCTCGGATTTTCCCGGGGACGTTCAAACCGACAGCAGAACTATCACAAGGGTGGTTGCCAGAACCAAACAACAACAAGGGCAATGCCACTGAGCCGACAGCTGGTACCGACAAGTTATACAGGCTGCACGCCGCCACCCATATGAGAAGCCCATTCCACTGCAGTCACAATGCACCAGTTCTGAACCAGACACTGGGCCAGCTCGGGACAGTACCTTTATTGCATCGGTCGCCGCCCTGCACAACACTGCTCTAAAAGCTCCAGTGAGGCCAGTCCAGCCAACCTATGCCAAGCATGCAGGGAGGAGGCAGACATCCCTGGCCCACATGATGCTGCGCTGCTCATATCTGTGCGGTGTACGTCTCCGTGCCCTGGGAAATATCCGCGGGAGCCTCACGACCTTTGACGAGATGATGAGGTGGTCTGTAGATTGAAAATAATATTTTTAATCCAAGTACTTCTTCAGACTGATCAAAGACCATCATCCCACATTTTTCTGAACTGTTTTGGAACATGAATCTCATATTTTACCATACCATCTCAGACCTTACCATATTTTTTAAAATACATAAACTGATAGACCCCAGGAACATAGTTCAGAATTGAGTCTATTGCTGATTTCTTTAAAGAGAAACACAGCAGCAGCTTAATTTAGAGCTTGATAAAAATTACTCAAAAAATTATAATCAAATAATCAATTATAATAAAAAATATCAAAAAATATGATATAATATAATATAAAAAATAATATATAATATATATATATATAATATAAATAATATAAAACATAATAATATAAAAAATATATAAAAAATATCAATTATAATAAAAAATTATACTAAAAATTATAATAAAAATTACTCAGCTGTTTATTAAATTTGCATCATGCATACCGAAATACACACATCCACACTGTACTCATGTCTTAATAATCCCTGATGATAATATGAGAAGATTAACTAATGACAAACTTGGCATCTGTTTTCTTATTATGCGTTTTTGAGTGCCTCCTCAGCAAAAAGATGAGGAGAGCTTAGAACTTGTCTGACCAGCTGACCAAATCATTGTCCACTGGAATAAACTGGAATTTTTATTTTTCCACCTCAGTTGGCTGGGGCTTGTTTTAGGGTCTCTGTATGTATAATGTACCGCCCATAGTGTGAATATATGTGTATGGTTGTAAGCTGAGAGGAAATATCAGCTGAATGTGACTGACCAGAGCCAATATGGTGGGTGCAGCAATGTTAAGGAATAATCAATATTTTATTGAGGCCTCCCATGATTTTAGTGGAATTAGCATACAAAAATTGGCAAAATCAAGACCATTAACTGCCCAGTGCCCAAACATTTATTCTTACTAAAAATATTTTTTGGTTCATCAATTGAAACTCATGTGCCAGAATTACACTTCTCTACCCTGCTGCAAAAAAAACATTTTGTTTTAAAGGATGTTGGAGCAGGTTTGGAATAACCTTGGAAGAGTTTTAAGGAAGTCTGAGGAGGTGCTGGAATAGGTGACAGGAATTTGAAGGAACTTTAAGAAAGCTAGAGCAGATTTTAAGGAAGCTCTGGAACATGTCCTATTTGTTCCAGATTTAGCAAATCATATTTTTAGTGTACTCTTGTTCCGACAGTTTTCCAGCTTAAGTCAGAAAAACTGTGTTAATAATGGAACACAAAATATTGTGGACCCAAGTAAATCAAAACAAACTTAAATACATATATGGTAAAGGTCGATTGTATGGGAGAGACTAGTAGTGATTATCAGCCATAAAAACCTTAAAAGCGACAGAAAATGAATATGGTTGGACACCACTTATTACAGTTTACCTGTGGACATTTTTACTTGGAATTTCAGGAAGCTTTCACCCAAAAAAGGCAAAAATTTAAGCAATAGACTATTTGTGTTTAATGCCACACCAATATAAAAGTAACTTTGTTGCAATGAACCTAGAATATATGACGCTTTTGAGTTCATGGCACATATTGACAATCGACATTATCTCACACACTGCATGATTATATTTTATTATTAAAATTCAATGCTGATCTATGGGAGAAACTGAATTCATATTCACATTGACATAGTTTCCATGAAGAAAATACGACCAGAGGAAACCATCAATGAGAATAATAACCATTGAATCCTTTAAAAAATATTTCACCATCAGCATTTTCGTGAAAATCACGCTTAAGTGGGGAAAATAGCCCTTGATGGAAAGGATTGGCAGTCCGATATGGATCGCAATTTTGTCATGAAGCCTAGGTCATTGTTGTGGATTAAAATATAAAACATCTACTCACCACCTACCCACTATAAATCCAAACACAGTGTCTCTCACGGTGTATATTTTTACCAGCTGTATTGTTATTCAACTGCCCTAATCGTTGCCGCCAAGTTATTCAACTGCCCAGACTGACTGCCAATCACTCTATTGCCTTGACTGCCGATAACACACCACCATGCATGGCACAAGAAAACAACACACGTAGGTGAACAAAGTTTATAACTGCGCAGGAACATGTCGCAGTTGCGTCTAGATAGAGAGTATCTGGTATCCTCACCCATCAAAGTACTCTGAATTTATATTTTTTCTCACACCTCAGTCTGATGCAGTATCTAAAGGTATACTAACCGTGAAGGTATCTTGTCTATTGCCTTGGTCCATCAGACAACTGAACTGAGAGGTAAGGAATAGCTGCGGCAGGGCTACAAAGTGTCTACTTACCGTGCGTGGGCAATAGCTGCGGCGGTGGGGTACCTAAGCAGAGCAATAACGGAATATTGACATTTTTTCATTTTTCTCACTTCTGCTTCACTGCCATAGCAGTTATCGAGACAAAACCGCAAAAATGGTATTTTCTATGAAAACGGCGCAAAATGTAGTGCTTTGAAGAGCTAAAACAAAATATACTATTTTAGGCCTTGGTGGGGTCCACAACTTTGGCCCCCCTTGGATCTGCCAGTGATTTCTTTGGAAAACGGTAGGGCCTTCTATTTAGGGCCTTGGGATTCTAGGGCCTTGGGTAGGGCACTGTGGAATAGTTGTGGATGAGCATATGCTTAGGAATGGTAAAAATATGGGGGTAGGGCTAGGGAATAGGGCCGTTGAGGTTAAACTGGGCACAATCTCGCGCTTAGCCGAGCAAAAATCGTGACCTGCGCCTGTCCTGCTCGCGCTTTTGTGTCAGTTTTCTATCTTCATTGACATGTTATACGACCTTATTACCGAGCAGGCGAGCGGCGCCCGCGGAATCTTACCACATGCCCATATGGATACAATTTCACATATGGGAAAACGGCCCGGGCTGACTGTCACGTCTGTCACACTAAAAAACCGGTTGTCCGAAAGGTTTGAAAGAGTGGAACGTACCTTTACGAGGTCATCACACCATGTTCATGGCGGTATCAATTCAATTACTGACTGAACACGCCAGGGGTGGGTGGGACGCTGGCGAAGCTCGGCACCAGAACATATTTTAACCCTCGCCCCGGTGGGGTGTTTGAGCACCCCCTTGTGTTTTTCTCGCGGCACGAAAAAACGGCGGCGCAAATCGCCTCTGTACTTTGCACACCTTATCCAGGACCAATTTCTCAACTTCTCGCACAATTTTAAGGTTGGGTCATCTCAGGTCAATTCAGGTCAGGTCACCAGTGCAGGTCAAGTGGCCCCACCTCAAAAAATGTTTAAGGTGGCATAAGTAAGAAATGGGTGAATCTATCGGATTGAAAGTTATGCCACATAATGGGCCAACCGAGTGCTATAAAATGTATCCCGGGATTTGTCATACCAATGACCTAAGGTCAAATACGGGTCATGACCTCTCTATTGGAGATGCACGGAAAAACGGAAATTGGACAGTATTTGTGCAGATACAGCCGACAACACCTTCATATTCTCTAAATTGTAGTATCCTGGGCCCCTTTCCAGGTTAATGCTGCAATTTTTACGTGTGACCTGTAAGAGGTCATCTGGGGCTACTTCAGGAGTTTTCAGACTTGGGTCAATAACTGTGCAGGAAATGAAGATACAGCTTTTGCTTTAATACCAATACGTTTGGATTGTTATTGCGAATCGATTGATATGCATATTGCCTATGCTAGGTCGGAAAGTGACCTTGATCTGATCTGATCTGAGGTCAGGTCATTTTTTGTGTTCTGACCTAGCATAGTCATATTGTACATCATTCGATTTTCCGTGACGAGAGGAAGCGCATGGTGCGTAAAAATGATTCTAATAAACTCTGTCAGACGCTAGAGCGAAAAAACACAACCCTAACATGCAACCTTCTTTGATCTGTCATGACCTCAATATTTCCCTGAGCCAAAAAGTGACTGATATAGTTTCTCCATGAATTTGTATGAGCTATCTACCAGTGTTCGCGTTTTTTCGCTATCCCGCATAGGGACTGAGTTCAAGGGGGTGTTCAAACACCCTCACCAGGGCGAAGGTGGCTCGGGGCCCACCGGGGCGCGGGTTAAGGTGACATTAGTAAGAAAAGAGTGATTTTATCGAATTTAAACTTATACCACATAATGGGCCTACCTAGTACTACAAAATGTATTTCGGTATTTTTTATATCGATGACTTAGGGTCAAGTGCGGATCATGACCTCTCCATTGGAAATGGATGGGGAAAACGGAAATTGGCCGAAAAATTGCTCAATTTCTGTAGATACAGCTTTGAATACCTTTGTATTCTCTAAGCCGTAGTATCCTAGGCTTCTTTATAGGTTCGTGTTGCAAGTTTGGACCTGTGACCTCTGAGAGGTCATCTGAGGCTACTTACGCAGGTTTTCCGACTTGGCTCAATAACTTTTCAGGCAATTATGTTAAAGTTTTTATTTTGATACTATTACATTTAGGGGTGGATCCAAGGGGCGATGGGGCGATTGCCCCCCCGCCCCCTTGGACCGACCTCAAGCACTGGAAAGAAACGCCTGCCGCCGCAGTCGCCGGACCCCCCTCAGGAGGGCCTTGCTGTGTCCTGTGGCTGTACGCCCGCCCCGCAAGTTGCCTTCCAAATGCCACCCGAAGATAGGCCTAGTGGCCCCTTATAATGTATCCGGGGCCCCTGGAATTAATTTTGGAGGCCTCAAAAGCTGTTCTCGGGCCCCTGCTTCGGAGGTCCCACGAGCCCCGCGACCGGGCCCCTAACAATCGTCTCAGGGGTCTCGGCTGCCAAGGCTGAGCCCCTATTCTCAGCAGTTGTAGGTTCCCGGTATTTCACCCGGGCCCCCTGTGGCTGCAGCCAGACCCCCTGTAGTTTACCCGGACCTCCTGTGGCCATCCAGGCCTCCTGAAATTCTTCCTGGGCCCCTGTGGTTCACTTGCAACCTTTGTGTCCGGATTAGGAGCTGTAAATGTTTGAATCCAATGACTTCTGCAAAATAATTGTCTGCCGGCTGTGTTATCGAAACGATGAATTGCAAAATGTTTCAGACCTCATTTTTGCTCCATATGGTATGGTTTCTGTCAAATATTTCTAGCATATGATGGTCTATTTTCAAAAGCCCGTCTTACCCCACCTGTTGGGATGAGACGGACTTTTGCAGCATTCTACGGTAAACGTTACTGCTCAAAGGAATAAGCACCGATCTTAGTATTTTTAAGCGCAGAGACAAATAAATGTTTGCTGAAGCTAAAAGCGAAATCTCATCACCGTCATATGAAAAGTGAGTGAGACACACAGTCTCAAAACAACTATGCCCGTCTTACCACCCGCTCCCCTACGGTCGGGCCGACAAAAGCTATTCCGGCCCACCCCCTTTAGGATGCTGGCCCCCTAGTCATGATTCGCCCCCTCCTTGAGCAATTTCTGGGTCCGCCCCTGATTACGTTTGGATTGTTACTGTGAGTCGATTGATATGCCTATTGGCTATTTTAGTTTAGATAGTGACCTTGACCTGACCTTAGGTCAGGTCTTTTTTACCTAGTACAGTCATATTATACATTCGATTTGCCGTAACAGGTGGAAGCGAAAGGTACATAAAATGATCTAACTCAACACTGTCAGACGCTAGAGCCCAGAAATCATTCTCTAACATGCCACATTTGATGTGACATGGCCTCAATTTTGTCCTAAGCCAAAAAGTGATCCATGTAGCTTCATCATGAATTTTTATGAGCTATCCACCACCGGGAATTTTTTTTAGGAAAAATCAGTGGGGGCGGGAAAATTTCTTGTGCACGAGAGAGGAGTGAATATATTTCACCCCCACGTTTTAATTCCGAAACTTAGATTCCCACGGTGATTGAATTGAAACATATATTCGGGCTGATCTAAGAGTAAGATGACATGGTTACATTTGAGGTCCTACGTCACGTGCTCGCGAACCCACCCCTCTTCGATATCTCAGAAATGACTGGCTTCATTAGATTGGAATTTTGTATGCATATTTGCGGTAGAAAAATAACTGGACTGATCCAGTCAGCATTAGACTCATGCCTCACGTGCAGCCCCTTGAATAATGAAAACATGAATTTTCGGGAATATTCAAAGATGTGCCACGATATCTCAAATAGGTGCTGTGGCGTAAATTCCACACTGAAGTGTTCGTAAGAACGCTTGAACGGTTGATGTGAAATTGCATGGGCATGCGCATTCAGCATTACAGAAGAGCTCATTTGAGTTGGGGATAAGATCCTAAATTTTAAAAACGTTACCACAGGATGCGGGGACAAATGACAAACTATGCTATGCCGTTTCAAATAATGCTTTGGGCTCAAAGATTTTGTATAACGAAAATAAATCCTTAACAGATCGCGGAAACTTTTGAATTTAAATCTCTGTATATTTCCAAAACTCTTGATGCGCGATCATGGTTATCAGCGAGCCAAATCTGCACTTATACACCGTCTATATGATACAAATGTAAGCAACCCTCTGTGAGGCACGTTGCAGCACTGAGGACAGTTCAAACGACGGGCTGTACCTTTTTGGATATAAATGGTAAAATGTGGATGGTAAGAAGACAAAATAAAAAAAATGCAACTCTCACAGCCGTTGGGAACCTTTTAATTTATACCAAGCCACTACGACCAAAACCTTACAAACGTAAGCGAGAGGAGTGCTGCCCCAAAACCGTCATCCCGGAGTCTATATTATTTTTCCATTTCAAGCCATAGTAGTAATATTATTTTTTATTTAAAAATAATATATTTTAAAAGCCAAACCATACGTTACAAAAGTATAACTTCACCTTCGAACTGAATTTTCTTTTCTGCCAAATATAAGCCTGTCAGTAGCTGACGTTTTGCAGATAAAGAAGGGGCGATCAGTCGTTTACTGACGTTTAATGGTAAAGGGCAGGAGGCCCAGAGGTCCCCGAATTCGGCTGATGTCATAAGTGAACGGCCCATAAGACTGGGAGCCAGCCGCCGTAAGCACCCCTCGCGGGTGAACGCCGCGCCGCGTTTTCTATAGCGG
Source organism: Lepas anatifera (assembly GCA_034440635.1). NCBI lineage: Eukaryota > Metazoa > Arthropoda > Thecostraca > Lepadidae > Lepas > Lepas anatifera. Next base: position 45,845 of record JAOTON010000261.1, read on the forward strand.
TATTGCAAGGTCATGTTGCAGACTGCGCTGCGTCGGCCAATGTGCACTCGAAGAACGTCGTTTTGCAACTGAGGAACACAATTTAGAGGTCACATCTACAAGTTAATGACATTTACAAGTGGGAAGTTTCAGGGCTGGGCTCTCACAGGCACCATATTGAGGTGTTTGCGGTTTCAGCTCATCTCTGCAACTTTATACATTGCAGTGGCGGATGCAGGGGTCTATGGATACTCAAGCCCCCTCAAATTTTGGCCCATAGTAATCACATAGAGCTAGATTATTCGAGGTAAGATGAATGGTTGAGCCTCCTTCTCCAAATAAAGCCTGGATCTGCTACTGATCCCTCTTACTGTTTCAGTTTCGAGTGAGTGGATATGGTGGCATTTTCGGGCGTTGATACATGATTCTGTGAAGGGCTTGATCAGCTCTGTAATTCATTGTGGAGCAATCTTTCAAATGAAGAGTATGAACAAACGATACAGATCTGGCGCATGAGAATGCGTTTATCCCTCGGTGGTCAACGGTAAGTAAATGTGACAGACCTGATAGAAAATTACACATAGTTCAAATGGAAAATTACTATACTCAAAACAAGCAGAAACCTTCCAGGTCATCATAGATTTTAATCCTAGTTTTTACTGCACTATAGTGTATAAGCGAGTTTGTAGGACATTGTCAGCGCATACAAGCTGGAGCAGCCTCTCGAAAGTGGAATCATTTTCGCGTTACATCCCGTGAGAAACCCCAGCATTTGTTTCTTTACGGCTGCCTGAAGAATCGAGTGATAGTACTGCGATACCACTACTGCACTCAGGGAGTTGTTCGTCCCTTAGGTTTATCATGAAGTTTGGCTATTTTGCAAAGGTATGAAGGTAAATGGAAATCATTTAGAATACATGGTGTAGAATCAAGAAGGAAATACCCGTGGCTATCGATTATTGTTCATTGTTTGTTATAGTCTAATGAGCAACAGGTAGACATTCCCATGGACAGTTCAAGTTAATTGAGATAAAATGAATTTTTTAAATATTTTTGTGTTATATTTTCAACACAACATACTATTTACAATAAAAATTGGTATTATTCTGAAGCAAAACATGAAAGTGATGCCGATCAAAATCTTTGGTCCATTTATTTATTGCCTCACCCTGCATATGGTCACGTATTTGGTACGGAAGCAGATTATATTAATTCCCCGTAAAGTATGTACGGCCGGTTCCACACTGATTGGTAGGTATTAGTGTCAGTGGTTTTAAGAAATATCTAAAAAACTATTACACTTCTCACAAAAGGTTGGGTCTCACTTATGTATTTTGACGAGCGCTTGAAATATGGGCCCCTGCCAACTGGATGAGACGTCAATTTGGAAATTTATGGACGAAAAACTGCTTTCGCCGATCCCGATGATTTTCTGTTCTTTTCCCATTTTTTTTCCAAATTTTGGACCCGATGAAGTATTTTTGCACCTCAGCTCATGCATCTAGTTAAAACACAGCAGGTGAGGCAACAACGGTGTCGGCAGGAAACATCACTTGAGATAAATTTTGCAAAAACGACCGCGGCCTAATACCTACCAATCAGTATGGAACAGGCTGTACCTATGACTGGTGACAAAAGGCGTCATATTTGACCATGAACTTATCAAGTGCCCACCACAAGTTTTCTTGGGTGTCCTAATGCGCATGTGCTGCCATGCTTTGATCGTTATTTGGAAAATATATGCGCCAAAAAATTGTCCAAATGACGTTTCTAGAATATGACCTTCAGCGGTCAGAATTGTCTATGACCTTCATAGGTCACGGAAGAAAAGAACCTGTACGTTTTAACCAGTTCACTATATTTTGCCACCAACCGCTCTGTTTTGTCTTGATTAGAACGAGAGTTCTATACGTGCTAAGATGGTAATGTTGGAGAAGTTGAGATCTACCTCCGAACTCAGAGGTCACATACGACTCAAATTTGGTGGGTAATGACACTTTAATTGTTACTAGCCTTCCACTAAATTTCGTCGAAATCTAAGACTATTACTGCACTTTTTCATCGATTTGGCCAGGAATGACCCAAACGTGAGCTTCATTTTTTCCAGCTCTGGAGAGAAAGGTTCCTCTAATATGCTTATGTAACGTGTCTTTATCCTTTAAATAATACTAAACTCATCGGACCCAATTTATCAACGGCAATTTATCAACATGAAATCATACAAATATCTGCGACTTAAATTCGTTCACACTTCTCTCTGTAATACTAATGCTCAAAATCGGAATTTCAGAACAAACTATAGGTCACTCAGAACGTCGACCTTGTGCCGTAACCTGAGGCATATCAGGTTTCAAATTTTGGTCAAATACTTGAAACAAGGTCCGGAATAAGCGTGCTGAGCACGGTGGTACTGCCCCGGAATTTTCCAGTCAGCTTGAAAATTCCTCACGGAATCCATAAAATGCTTAGATCGGTGAGAGCCCGATAGGATAGTGGAATGCTCTGGAAATTGTTTTGGAATGGGGAATAGTGGCAGGTATCTCAAGAAGGTGCAGATAGTTTGCCAGATTTTAATCGACCAGGAAAAACTGTTTAACCACGTGTCATCATGATCAAGGCAAAACACATGCAATTTCGCCCCTAAGTTTTGCGTTTGTAAATTGATTAGGCAGATACCCCAGCCATTTTGTGGACGTTTGTCACCGGCTGAACCCAATCCAGCATAAATGTGCGTAGGTAGTTTTTAGGCTGTCCGTGAAATATAATATAACAATTTAGGGCAATGTTTCCCGACGTCAGTTGGTGCCATAGGCCCGGGCGTTAGGTAAGGGGAAATTGTCGAAAATATGCCTTAGAATCCATTGAATATCTTTATATAGTCGGTAGTGCCTGAGGACGAGAACAAGGCTTGGAGTAATATATTCGTACTTGACTATATACTTACCTATGGTCTCGCTGCTACAAAACCGTATCAAATATTTAGGGGCAATTCATGGGTTTGTGATGTAAATCACACCTGATAGACTACTGCTTAGAGGGAGGACGCAATTGGTTCAAGTCCGCTATCAACGGGTAATTGAGTATAGGTCCTCGTTTTTATATTACGTCCAACCCCGTTCAGACCTCACATCAGCTGTCAGCTGACCAACGTTGCCCTGGGGCACTATCGCAATGTCGTGACGAAGAGAGAGTACCAATAGATGGTAGACCACGTCGGGTAAGTAGCTATCAGCAGAGGTGGATCTAGGTGAAACGTATCGTAAAAAACAGTATTTCTTTATGAAATAGGCCAGATTCGGCTACCGGGCTACATATTGATAAAATTTGATCGGTTTGGGGCATTACTAAATCCCCTCCCCTTGGGATCGGGCCCTGGACCTCAGAAACCTATTGTCTGGTTAAACATGTCCGTGGATGTTGATAACAATATTTATGACTTCAAAACCATTCTTTTGATATGGAAATACAAGTTGGTTGGCAACCCAACTCGCTCAGAAAATTTTGCATAACGCTGTGGAGGTTAACATTTCTAGGACCCGGGCTGACCCTCCGCAGGTTCTCTTTTTTAGATCAGTGGGGTCCTGAGCCCCCCCCCAGGGTTGGCACTGCCCACTACCCACTGCCCGGGTTTTTGGGTTTTTAGTGGGTTTTTTAGGGGATAAAACCCACCTGGGTTTTTTTCATAAATCATTTTCTAGATGCCCCTGAGTAAAAATATTGTCTTTTTTTGCTATTCACATCACCTTTAAAGCTACTAAGCCTTGGTATGTGTAGAATATGCCAAAGTTTAGTAGAATTAGTACCATATGCCATCTCATACAACCCACTGGAAAACTGCATTAAAAGTGCATTTGGAAATCCTTGCCGTCTTACCAGGAAAATCATTCCCAAGAATCCACATGTCGTATAAATTGCACATTGTGCAACACAAATTTCTATTATTTTTTGTAACAGGTAAAAGTCACTGGATAAGACCAATACTGTCTCTGAATATGACGTTAGTTTTTGTCTGTATGATGCAGTTTTTCCAGAATTCAATCTATATATTATATATATCTTAACAAATTTATAAACATTTCTGCAGGTTCAAAATTTGCCAAAGTAACAGTGCAGTCTCAGATTGTGAGTCTGACTGACTTTGGCCTGTGACACACAAATAGTTTCATTGTTCAGCTCATGGAGCCTCTAAGGGTTATCGTGGTGGAGTCACGTGCTGTACTCCAGGCGCGCAGCCAAGGTGGGGCGACCGCCTCTCCCCCTTGGCTGAACTTAAGCTCTGTAAAGAGCTTCCCGCGCGACCTCCTGTCATTTTCTGATTTATGTTCCCCAAGTTGATTATAAGAAGACGGACACCATCACAATGTTTGTCTCGGAGACTCTCAATAGCAAGTCTCAGGGGCCCAAGCGCTGGTCTGGCAGGGCCCACCAAAATTTTGAATTGGGGGCCCCCATATTCAGCTATCGGGATACCAGAGTTTATCTCTGGGCCCCCAGACTTGGTCTCTGAAGCAGCCCCAAAAGTTTTCCCGGGGTTTCCAGAGTTGGCCTGGAGGACCCTCAAGAGCTTGTCACGGGGGGGGGCAGACCTGGTCTCTGAGGGCCACCAGAGTTGGTCTCGGTGGGCCCAAGAGTCTGACTTGGGGATCCGACAACTTTTCTCGGGGAGCCCAGGGTTGCTCTCGGATGGCCTTTAAGAATTCGTCTCGGTGGCCTCAGAGTTGGTCTCCAAGGCCTTCGAGGGTTTGTCGCGTCGGCCCATCGAGTTGGTCTCGAACCTGGCTAAAAGTTGGTTTCGGGGGTCCCTAGATTCGGTCCTTAGGGTCCCCCGAGGTGGTTTCGGGAGACCCCAAGAATTGTTCTTGGGGCCCGCAGTGTTGATCTCGAGAACCTTGAAGAGTTTGTCTTGGTTCGTGGGGCCCCCAGAGCTGGTCTCTGGGATCCCTAGACTCGTTTTCGGGCGACTCAAAAGTTTTTTTCTGGCGGGAGGGGAGGTTTTGTCTCAAGGCGCCGGCCAATTTTTATCAGTCTGCCCAAAAAATCGTGTTGGGGGCACCTCAGAGATGGTCCCCGGGTCACAAAATAATAAAAAGGATACCACGCTTTATTCAGCTAGATAAGCAAAGAAACAAACAAGGGAGGTAAAAACAGCCAATAAAAGTCACGTGAACCACACCGATTCACTCCACAATCACATCAGCCATCGCTGACATTCTTTTTATTTTCATTAGCGATCTTTGCACTTGGGGCCCCGTGCAGTGCCCCCGAGTCTATATTCACGCCCCTTCCCCTGAGCAAATAATGGATACACCCCTGCTCTGCTCTGAGAATTGTGATCTGGCCCTTATTGATGTACCAGACTAAGATTTCCAGCGCTAGCATTTGTCCCTGAGGAGTATAAGCTGATTTAGAAAAGTGAAAGTAAATTCATGTGGGGCGCAGTGGTGCGGTACTTGTCGCACTTGCTTTCTACGGGGTCGTCCGGGTCTATTTCTGGTAGATTTCTTGAGTACGGAGAACCCGGCTCCTAAGAGAAAACAGTAATAAGAGTCGACAACGCCGTATAACCATAGCAGTGGATGAGTTGATAAACCCCAAAAATTGTTATTCTGGTCAAAAGTCGGTTCACTTTTCTTATCCATGGGTGCCCATAAAACTATGAAGGGTTCTGCACGCAGCCGTCAATCGGGTACTTCAGAACAGCTTTGGGAATAGGAGCTTCTTCTCTCCTCCGCCACGTGAGGCAAAGACTGATAAGGAACGATGATATTGAAAGCATCACAGTCTTAATGCGTGCTCAAACAATGGCATTAATCTAGAAACGGTGTGACGAGAATGCTATAAAACAAAAATAAAAACCCGGAAAAACCCACAAAAAACCCGCAAAAACCCGGACCCGCGGGCTTTTTATAAAAACTCGGGTTTTTTCCAACCCTGCCCCCCGACTTCAACCCCACAGGATCTCCACCCATATCTGCAGTCACTCAACGTTAGTGGGGAATGGAATGGAATGAACGGTAGTTCATCCTACTTTATTTCAGAAAGCTCTCGGAGCCCCTAGGAATCACTCGTGGCCGCCGGATTAGATGATTATTTCCAGTGCTCAATATCGGCCTAGTAAGAGGCCCTTGGACCCCAAGGACCCCTAGGCTAGGCCACCAGCTTGATCAGGGTGGTTGCTAGTTTTGGTATGTCCGACGATCACGCTGTCAGCATGGTATCGGTGTTTCCACATGTCTTGTTAGGACGACGCTGTTGTTCACCCTTTTTTCTTGCACAGCTGTATGAAAAATACACTATGGTTGAGAAAAAAGCTCTGCTTCCTTTTCTGGCTTGGAGGCTCTTGGTGAAACTGTGAATACCTTGCGATAGGGGTGATGCATTGTCTTCGACCTCGGCTGATCTCAGTGTACGTCTACCCTAAGTATGGTAGATACTGTATCGATTTACCATTCCAAAATTGAGAATTGTCCCAAAACACCATCTCGCCTATTAGAGGGGACGGATGATATCAAAGTCGAAGCTGCAGGATACTGCAGCCTTTGGGTATTGTCTAAAATTTGCGATATCCAGCGACCTTGCGATATTCAGTGATCAGTGGCGTGTGACCCTAGTATTTGACGTGACAAAAATTGGATGGCATGTTACTGAAATACAAATTCAATTCCTTTTGAATGACACTGAAAAACTACATCTAGCTCTCCTCTGGATCCTGAGATAGGCTAGGCTTCCTAAGTAGACCTCATTTCAGCAATGAAGACCTCTTTTGACCCCCCCCCGTGACCCCAATCATACTGGACGAAAAAGGTCACTGCAGTAACTCTGATTTCAGATTAGACAAAATTTTGGTTGGTTCTACTGCAACTTTTAGCATTCAGTCTCTTAGTTAGAGAGGGTGTTTTTTCTGCCCCTCCCTCTGTGGCGAAGCTAGTTGTTATACCTGCCACCTGGGCCAATGTTAAGTTCAGCCCGTCATAACATGGTGCGTGTAATCTCCGATGGCCGGAGTGCTTTTGGCGAGTCCGCAGTTAAAGAAGCCCTCAATCAACTCTTGTTGTAAAATCACAACTCGTTTTTCAAGATATCATATATTGTAATTCATACAATGCATAGAAACAGCGTGGCATTTTTTAACTGCAACGTCCTCAATACGCATAGGTATGTCAAGGCAATTAAACGCCTCAGGTATACCAGAAACTTTGAGCTATTTTACTGGCGTTGAAAGTGTCATTTTTTGCTCTCTGTCTTGTTTACTCTGGTATTAATGTCTATAAGAAAAGACAAGTGATCTGGCAAGTCATAAAACACACTCATGCAAATATAAACTATTGCTTCTTAAACAGTATAAATATGCACATCGCACGAAAGCTAACGAAGTTTCACAAGAGGTACCTAATAATCATAAGAGCTGGATGGTGTGGAGGGGCTTCCGGCACCGTAAGAAGTGGAGGGTGTGCTGGGGAAGCTGCCGGCGCCCGCTCCCTGGTACTGCCCTCCAAAGTCAGACTGCACGGCCGGCCGCCGGCTGGGGCCTCCCAAGCCGCCGGCGTTGTTGTAGCGGTTGCCTCCCTGCGGCGGCGATGGTGGGTACTGAGCCTCTCCCTCGTAGGTGACCACCGCCTGGTACCCGCTGTCTCCCTCCACCGAGTAGGTGACCACCTGCACGCGGCCGTCCGGCAGGTTCACCCTGTACTGGCCGGACGTCACTACACCATCACTCTCCTCCTGGTGGTCGAAGTTGTTGCCAAAGTCTGGCTCCTGCACACCCCAGTCGAAGTTGTACGGCATGCCCTGGCCGGCCAGAGGGTCCACGAAGGGCCGGGTGGCGGCCGTTCCGGAGAAGCCGGCGGCAGCAGCAGACTGCGGCCGGCGCCGCGGTCCTGACGGACGCCCGAAGTTGCCGGCACTGGTGTAGGCGCCGCCGGCGCTGCCCAGACTGGCGATCGAGCCCTCGATATTGTAGGAGCCGCCGTCGCTGTAGGAGGAGCCGATGCCAGCCTGCAGGCCGCCGCCGCCGCCGCCCAGCAGCGGTGCTCGGTAGCTGGGCGTAGGTGTCGCCGAAGGTGGTGGAGGAGCACCGTAAGAATCAGGCGCACTGCTCGCCACGGCCAGCGCCGCCGCCATTGCTGCCAACCTCACAAGCGGATTCATCTCACTGCTGAGCTGGGGTCGAAACTGATGACTGCCAACAAGTCATGGGCGCATTTATAGGTCTGCAGGCTGGTGATGCAGCCGCCTCAGGTCAGAGGTCACTGGAGCGCCGGGGGTCGCGTGAACTGAGTGCTGCAGGGTGGCACCGTAACGTGCCGGTGACTGGCCACGTGCGGCGGTAATCTGCCACCATCGTGGGAGGCGAGGGGTGACGACAGAAAAACGCCGCCGGGGGACACGCGGCCGCTGTGAGGACGCCGGGATGCTTCACAGCACCGCCGCTCCGTCAGCACTTGCAGCAGAACTATCGCGAAAAATGCCTCCAAATCGATGTTTTTCTTGCGGACGTAGGCCGTATGACATTGAACTTATTTTTTTCTGGTTCAAATTCCAGACATCTTTGGAACTCAGAAACAGTTTTTATGGTAAAAATGCCCTTAACCATTTCCCGCCTGTGGGGTCCGATCGGATCCTCCCCCTCAGCTTTTAGAAAAGGATTCCAAGCCGATTTAAGTGAGATGCGGGTCACTTTGCACACCTCTGGGGTGATCAATTTGACTGCTTATGACTAAAAATTGGTATCAGGTCAGGTCAACGAGTTATAACGTTATTTCTGAACCCATGTAAGGCAATTGTGGTCTTCGAAAATGAGACTGACAAAGCCAGGGTGTAACTAAGCTTCGAGAGGAGCCAGATCTAATTTCTAAGCCTCATTCAAAAGCCCTCAAAAGGACACATCTATTTTCTGGTATTTTTTCTAAAGTCAAAATATGACCCATTTTGGCCCCCTGTGACGTAATAGATCAGCAAATATGGCTTAAGCTGGGTTTGAGAGTAGAATACGGTAAGGCGTTTCCAGTCCAAAAAATATACATTTCCAGCGCAAAATTTTCCCTATCACCTCCAGTTCCTGATATCGTGGGGGGGGGCAATCGGACTCCCCCAGTCGGTGGTGGGTGCGAAAAGAGCCCAGATGGTGCCGGGTTAACACAAGCTTAACGTCACTACGTCTCTCAGGTGCGATTAGAGCGTGTATCAGGTGTAAGTTCAGCGGTCCTAAAAACGTTTGAAAACATCAGAGCCAAGCGCTCCGCTACTTAAGCCCACTGCTCCGTCAATCAGTTACTTGCAAATTCTCCAAACAGCAGTGGAGTAGCGGTAGCAGTATCTATAAGAAACAAAAACGCTACTGCTATCGACAGTAACGCTGTTACGGGACCGCCACCCTTCCCCCTACAATATGTAACGGGGGTTGAGGAAAATATTTTTCCATAAGAAAAATAAAACCACGTTGAACGAGCGTTTTTGTTTAGTTTTTTATATTTCGCAATAAAAGTGCTAATATTGTATATAACATACACATGACAGTAGTTTTTCCTTGAAATCCCTCCAAAGAGAGCAATAAAAACCTTTTTGCGTAGCGTTCTGGTAGTGCTTTGCAAAAAAACAGCGGTAGCGGGTAGCAGCTTCATGATTTCGAAAAAGTAAGTGGTTCTAGTAGCGGTAGTGGTTTCAGCTAGTCAAGGCAGCGGAAGTAGAGGAAGCAGTTTCAAAAATTTGGTAGTGGCGCCCACCTCTGGAAAACAGGCCGGCCAAAAACTAATTCAGAATGAGTAGGTGTATCGAGTCTACCATTAATGACGGGTAGGCGAAATCAGCCGCACAGGTGAGAAATCAGGCTTCAGTTTTCTGTTTGATATAACGAAGAAAAATCCCAATTACTTCGGATCTATAAACCGGTTATGACAAACCTTCCTTTCAGACCATGGGTTCTGGACGTGATCAGCTGCGTGGTGCTTTATATCGTTTTTGAAATGCCTCGATGTGTCCACTGCACATATGAACAAAGAAGGGTTGTAATGGCCATGAATTATGTTGAACACTTTTTTGTATTTTAGTGCAGCCCATCATTGATGGGAATGTGCCGCTGTTTAGATCCGAAAACATATTTTTATTGAAAAAAGAAATCTAAACATCACGATACCATCCTTTGTTTCCGCCGTAAATCAATTATGACAAACAAAATATTTTTTCTTTGATCTGATGTCATCAAAACATAGATCATGTCAGCAGTACGAAGAGTAAATGTTGGACCTAAACGGAAAGAATGAGGCACTTGAACCCAGTGGCGGATCAAGCCAGTCGGTTTGGGAGGGGCAAACCAAAGTCAAAAGTCGAAAAGCAAAAAAAGCAAAAAAAGTCACGCCGTGAAAGCTGCGCTACAATGTCACTTCATCGTACAGTTTTGGGTATTTGAGGCGAAAAGCAAAATAAAAAAACACGCCACGGGATAAAAAATATGGACCCGAGATACGTTTTCAGTTCAGGGCCCAATATTTACACTGAACTTATCTAGTTCTGTTTGAAATTGAGAGTTGAAGTACCAAAATCTTGCTTATAAACTAAAAAGCAGTCGGGGGAAAAAGGAGGTCGATCACTTTGGGGGGGCAGAAACATAGTTTTGCCCCGAACTTTTCCGTTTGGGGGTCAAATGCCTTTTTGTCCCCTTGGATCCGCCACTGTTTGAACCTGACTTTTTACAGCGTGAGCCGCCCCTGATTTTGAATAAGCTTCCTGCTTCATACCACCAGGCGCCCCCCTTCAACGTGAACTGCCTTCATCGACTTTTGACCGCCCCCTGATTTGTGGTTAGGCGCCATTATTGCATGACTGGCCACACTTTTTCTAGCCCAAGGACATCCGACTGCACCATTGACTGCACTCGTCCATGTTTGGCCCCTCTCTTCTGCATGATTGTGTGCCTCTTTTTGGCAGTGGTGGCGGTGGTGGTGGTGCCCTGTTTTCAGACACATAGGTATTTGACCAGAGACAACTTGAGAAATCCTCCCTTTCACCGGCGACATTTATATTGTGTTTTTAGGTGCCGCTGTTTGAATCGACATCGCAAACACGTAAAATTAATATCGCAGAGGTGCCTTTCATGATAGCACCCCCTAAGGCGATAAATGGCCGACCACGAGCGGTGGCGCACAACACCGCGCCGTATATACGTGGTAGGAATAACCTTTTACCTATTTTTCAGCTTCTGTTAACATTTGAGGTGCAGGTCATCAATCCAAGCCATCCCCCCAAATGTTTAAAGGTGCAGCAGTAAGGGCAGACCCAATCTTTCAATCTGAGATTCACACCACATTATAAGGTCGCCAAGGGCAAAATTTTCTGTTAACGAGATTTATTATGTCAATAATGCAGAGCCAGGTCAGGGACAGGACCTTTTTATTGGAAATACTGGGGAAAATTACTTTACATTTGATTAATTGTCAGAAAATGGTGATAAAATGGTTATTCCTGGTGTCATCGTGTATGGATTAAAACGGTGGCTTGAATGATACGCGCTGTGACGTATACCGACCTTGACCTGACCTTAGGCATGTCAATGTTATTATCTGATCTGACAAGTTCATAAGTGTCATAATTCGATTGGACTTGACGAGAGGATTCGAATGATGCATATATCATTTCTACAGCTCTTTTCTGTCAGCCGTTCGACACAAACCATAAGTTTCCACTGCATCCTTAGAACACATACGTTGACCTATAGTGACCTCAAAATTGACCTGACCAAAAAAACTGTCTATAACCTCGTTGGTACAGGAGGCAGAGTAAATAATACCGCTTTATGCTACCGACCACGGTTGCTGAGATCAAAGGGGAGGGAGGGGAGTAGGTATCTAACCCCGTACCGGTGAGGGTGGCGCGGAGCCCCATGCAGGCGCGTTTTAAGATGCCCCAATTCTCCTGTACCTGTCTGACATCGCTGAAGAATCCATATCTTAAGTTTAACGTTGAAGCTACATTGGTCGTTCGCTTTTATATCAAAAGAGCTAGCAAACAGCAGATATGAAAACGCCACTAATCAGAATATTTCATGTTCAAGAAAGTAGTATTGGCCGTCCATGGCACCAGGATGTGCCGGTGTGCGCTGGGAGAGGGAAAGGCGCTCTGCGGCTGCCACCTCAGCCGCCGGGACACGCCAGCGGTGAGCGATGGGCGGGATTGCACAGTCGTCGGTGAAACATATTGCAGCGGGTGACGCGGTCAGACCGCATGTCGGACCAGAGGCCTGTCAACACTCTACTGCAGCAGCTGACGCAGTCAGACCACATGTCGGACCTAAGGCCGGTCAAAACTTAACTAACCCGTGAAGGGAGTAGGTATGACACTTCAACAGGATTTGAACAGAGCTTTGGGTTGCAGTAGAGTATGCCACAAGCATATCTTCGTATTTCATTTCTCTCAGATCTCACCTTACCCGAAAAAAGCGCTTCATGAACGTATTACCGCTTGAGTGCACTGATGTTAACCCCTGAGCCCACCTCCTCTGGGCCTAACTGCTGGTGGCAGAGGCATAGACGAGTAGATGGGAGAGATTGAGCTCGACGGGGTCGATGCCCTTTAAAAACGCACTGTTTCTCCGCAAACGGGTAGTTCTGGATCAAATCAAGCATCAAATCTGGGGTTTCTGGAGTATGCCATTAAAACCAGTCCATTATAATTGCATTCCCTTTAACACGCGCAGTGGAGAATGGTCTGGCGTCAGCGTGCAGTGGAAGGGGTCGTAAAGTGCCCCCCTTTGAGATCTCGGGAACATAGAAAATAAGAAATCGCCCGTTGGGGAGGGGGTGGAGGCTATGTTGATCTACATTATGGCAAATTTTTATTGACCCTGGTCAGTATCTTCAAGGCAAACGAGGTCGTAAACGTCAAATATGGGGCGTGCTGTAGACCTATTTGGAAATGCCGTGATAATGCAGAAAAAGCCGGGAATACACCAAGAATGGACTGAGTTGGTACAGGGAGGTTCCGATGAAATTTTATTTGAAATTTTTATGTCAAGGTCATTCAAGGTCTTCGACTTTTGACGTAAAAATATGGTATACCCCCAATAATGTACAATATACCTAAGAAATATGGTACAATATATACAATTAAAATATAAACAATATTTATAATATTTATATATATATATATATAATATTGAAAAATGTAGGTACAATATATAAAAATATGACATACTCCCAATAATACACAATATAATATGGCATACTCCAAAATGTGCACTATAGCAGCCTTTAGGTGAAAAATGGGAATTTGAACTTGGAAAGGACCTTTGGCCTTGACTTAGACATTGAACTGCCTTGATTATAGTCATAGCATAACATACGGCATACTGAATAAGGTCATGTGACCGGAATACTGGATTCAATGACCTTGACCTTTGACCTTGACCTTCACGTGGGTCGACCTTGACATATACTCTGATTATATGACGTTATTACGTCACCACCACTCGGTCTACAGTGCAGGCGAACTCGTGCGACCGCTCGATTGCAACGGTCTCAAAATAAAGGTCTGGCTTTGAAAGCCTATAAGTCAACAAAATAAGACCAATTAAAAATATATTTCCACCAATCGGCGCGCTCAAAAATGCTATCAAGTGCGGCCGAGTAACGTTTTCTGGCAGCAAACGGTTCTCTGGTGACCTCGAAAAATAAGTGTGGGGGCACTTTAGGACCCCATTCCACTGCGCGTGTTAACGTGTTTATTTTTTTACTCAGACCCATGCATGATTCCATAAAGACCTAGGCGCAGACTTGGATGTTGGGGATTAGGATCCCACTGGATCTTGGGTCTCCTATAGGGCTTGTATAGAGGCTATATTACCGTGTCAGTGTTGAACCGTTTGAAGTTCATCCCCTGCGCCCTGGTCCTGGATCGGACATATATCTCCAGCCCTGAGAAGGCTGTCTTTTTGATTAAGCGGGCATGTAGAGCCCAGAAGTTTCTCCGCCAGATACATGTATATGTGCCATTTATCAAGTGGCAACCTAAGTGAGAGGGTTGCCATATGTTCAGCGGATGCCAATCCTCATGATGAACAGTTTGCTAGTCTGCCTTGAACCCATTAATTTAGCACTCTGAGCAGTGACGGTGGTTTGGTAACACCAGGTCACACCGCGTCCGGCCTATTCATTGTGAGCAACACCGGATGCTGAATTCATTGCTGCGAGGGCGATAAAGTTGCGCTATAGAGAACAGTGGGGATACATACAGGAGAGAGCCACCCCCTAACCCTGTACCACCTGGGGGAGGTCCGATTGGACCCCCTACGATCTCGGGAACCGGAGGTTATGCTGAAAAAATTAAACAGCCCTGAAAGCGAATCACCGTCTTCTACTGTCAAATCCGTTGATCCGTAACGTCGCAGAGAGTCAAATGGGGAAGATTTTTACCCATTTAGGAAATATTTTATAACTCAGAACCATTAGACCTAGCACAAAACCAAATACATAAATCTGTTTGCTTTGACCCAATGATTTCAACGATACGAAAAGTGCCATTTTAGGGTTAAACCGTGACCTTGACCTCAAGTCAAGGTCAAATAATCAACTTGTTATTTCGATACAAAATTTATTGCCGTATCTTATCTCGTTCAAAAGTTACAGACCCAAACAATTTAAGATCTCGAGATCTCCTGTGACGTTTTTATTGACCGGACCTCAAAATTGATTCGAACACGCAGACTTGTCATTTCAAAAGCTTTCGAATGATGCTAAGAAACGTGCTCTGGCTATTCTAGAAAGTGAATTACACCCTGATTTAGTCAGCATCATTTTAGAAGATCGTAATCGCCTTACACGGGCTTAGAAATCACGTTATGACTCGTTGATCTGACCTGACCGGATGTCAATTTTCGATCATAAGTTGCCAAATTGATCACCCTAAAGGTGTGCAAATTGACTCGTCTGTCCTTTAAATTGGCTCGGAAACATTAGCAAAAAACTGAGGAGGGGATCCGATCAGACCACCCAGGCGATGAAGGGCTAACCCGCGCACTGAAGGGGGCTTCGGAGGCCGTCCCACCTATTTTTCCGTGGTGACCAGATAAACCGCCCGTAGCCGAAAATCGATACCCCGCCACATTTAACAGAATTTAACATTGCGCCGATTGGTTGAATAATTTTTGAGATCGCCGGAATATTTTGTGACTTCCACGCTTTCAAAAGGTAGCTCAAGGTCAAGGTCATGAGTTAAGGTCAATCCTGATTTCCCGTCCGACGGTTACTATAGTTCTAGTTATAGCATACATACATTATAGGGTGCATACCATAGTCTGATGTTTTATTATGACGTTTATGACGCAATGGCGTTACCCAGCCTGGGCTAGTTCAGGTAGCGTAGGTGTCACTTTTAGTGGAATTAAAATTCTAGGGGGCTGCACACGTTACGCACCACTCGGAGCACATTTTGTAGTCCCCTGCCGTGGACCCGTGAGATCTCCTTTGGGTCAGCCGGGCCCGAAGGATATTTTGGGCCAGCTACTCCAAGGGGGGCAATCACCCCCCCTCTGAGCTCTGACAAGGTTGATGCAGCTGCTGTCTGTCAGACCTAGAGTGTGCTCAGCGGCACAGCATAGCTGCAGGATATGTAGTGCGGCGCAGTATGTATACAGGAAACGCATTGCGGTGCAGCATAAATACAGGACAGTGCGTTGTAAAGAAACGGGGTAGTGTGCAAATAAGGATGACGCCGAGTTCAAGCAAGGTAATGAACTGAATCAGATCAGTCAGAACCATTTAATTTGGGGGGGGATAAGCAGTGATGTTAACCCGTGCCCCACCGGGGTCCGGCGCCACCTTCGCCCCACGGGGGCCATCGATGCCCCTCTATCTCCGAAAATATGGGGGTTAGCGAAAGTCTCCAAAGTGCATTAGAAAGCTCGCATGAATTCAGTAAAAATTACTTAGCATGTTTAAGCGCCAAGGTCAATGGTTTGACCTCCAGAGGTCAAGAATGCTCACGATAGGCTATTTTCACTGAAATATGCAATGCTTAAGAAAACTGAGCATAACTCCTATGCCATTAGAGCTATTGAGATCTGGTTAAGTACATTTGATAGGAAATTGCCAGACCTTTTTCCGCTATGTGGAACGTAAAGATCTCCCGCCAGTGGTATGACCTCCAGAGGTCACCTCGTGACCTAATATGACCTGAGGTCACGAAAGGTCAGAAGTGACCTTGTCGTATATCAAATGAAAGTCAGTGACGAGACATGCATGAAGATGTTTGATTGAGCGCTCTAGCTTAATTAGGTCAAAGGTTATTGTCAAAATGCTGTTTTTGACCCCTGGTGACCTTGGAGACCTTGGAAAAGTCAAATATGACCCCTGGGATCCGTGAAAGGGTGTCCAAGAACGCTGTTCTGAGCAGTCTGAGTATTTGCAATAATTGTGGCTTTTAGATCATGAGACAGCTTTTCCCCATGCTTTTCCAATGGGAGAGGGTCGCCTCGTGACCTGACCTCAGGTCACGAAATAGAAAAATCCCGGATATACACGTTGTAGACCCTGGAAGGGTCATGAAGTGTAGGAAGTTTCAAATCGATCGACTAAGAAATGTAGCTCTTATAGAGCTTCAAATTTGAAGTGAGGTGACCTGGGTTGACCTCGCCTGGTGACCTGACCTTGGGTGACCCGGGGTAAACATTTTCAGGGATGGTGGGAAAATGATGAGGTGAGAGATAGAGCCCTCAACCGCGGTGCTGAATTTCGTCGTTTTTCTGCTATCTTGAAAAAACCTTAGGGGGCCCATCGATGGCCCGGTGGGGCGAGGGTTAAAGCAGGAGGTGAAAGCTTCTCGGGTGCCGACCGTGTGCAGTGTGAGGTTGCCCATGTTAGATCGGAGTTAGGGGGGGGGCAATTGACCCTTGCCCTGAGATCCATCCACATATAAATTTAAAGTTTGACAACTATGCATATATGTTTGTCAACACTAAAACTCTAAAACAGTTAGTTAACAGCTTTGAATCTGGTCACAACTCGAGCCGCGTTGTCAAGGCATCAGCACGAGTAGCTGGAGGGCAGGGCTGCTAGATTTTGTTTTATTAAAATATATCCAAACCGAGAAAAAATAAAAAAGTCATTTTTTTGTCATTAAAACAGTCAAATTGGTATAAAATAAAGCTAGATTTGAGGCTGGAATAATCCCTCATCATGTTCACCAAAGAATAGAAAAACAATAAATTGTTTTACAATTTGTTAAAACTTGGTCTTGAAAATTCGTTATTGACTTGAGGCAGCATGGTATAAGATACTCACACTGTCTCAGCATTGGTTGTCTCTAGGTACGCCCAACAGTTAGGGCATGGTTCCATCCGTTTCTACACCTATGCCAGGGCAGATGGAGAAAAACTGTTTCCATCATTGGAATCAGCGTTAGAAATAAGGGGTACAGTTTGTTCGTCACGCTTCGTCACACCACCATGGAACAGTTTGCCTAGGCACCAGGAAACAAGAATCAGCATTTATAAGTGTGAAAAATTGTCCAGAGATGAAGAACAAAGCATCAGTCTAAAAACTGTTAGCAGACATAATCTTCCATGATGTCGCAGCGAAGGGTGACGAACACCTCTGTGACTCTTGTTTTTGAAACCGATTCCAATTGTGAACAAGCTTCTAACTATCTGTTCTATTCTTGGCTGAATTGGTCCGTAACAAGCCAATTTTCCCAAAGTGTGCGGCTTAACACCAGCCTCAGTGAGCCTTTAAGTTACGTCTGCTCCAGTGAGTTGGGGTTTTAAACACCCCCTTGATATCAGCTGATATGGGGTATAGGGGAAATGCAAAGCTGGTGGATATCTCATAGGAGCTAATGATTTGAATGCATCGGCCACTTCTTAGCTCAAGTCGATATTGAGATCGTGACAGGTCAAAGAAGATGACAGGTTGAAGAAGGGCTTCTGGGCCCCAGCTCCTAAATGAGTTGAGTTAGAGTCAAGATTCAGGTACCATTCGCTTCAGCTTGTTACAGGAAATCGAATAATGTATGACATGACCATGCTAGGTAGGAACTACTTAAAGTCAAGTCAAGATCATCATCTGATCTAACACGCGCATTGACGGGGGGGTACCCGCCCTCCTCGGGTTTTTCGAGGCAGCATAAAAACGGCGGCGTGTAGTGCCGCAGTACTTTGCATACCGCTTCCTGATCATTTCACAACTTTTTTCACAGTTTTAAGGTTAGGTCATCTCAGTTCAGTTCACCAGTACAGGTCAAGTGACCTGACCTAAAAGAAGTTCAAGATAGCATAAGTCAGAGCAGGATGAACTTATCTGATTGAAACTTATACCACATAATGGTCCCATCGAGTTCTCTAAAATTTGTTCCGGTATTTTTTATATCGATGACCTAAGGTCAGGTACGAGCCGTAGCCTCTCCATTGGAAATACATGGGAAAAATGGTTTGAACTGAATAAATTATTAATGGATGGCGATAGAGCCTTTATTGTAGCTGCATTAGATTCGCCGTGTTATGCAGTTCTAATGATATACATTTTATTTAATTTGACATTGACCTGACCTCAGATCAGGTCATATCTCATATTTGACCAAGCAATGCTATATTATATATCAATCATTTGATTCGGCTTGCTGCGAGGATTCGAAGGGTTCAAATGTTTTTCTCTATCTTTACTTGTTCAGAAGTAATGGCCGAAAACCTTCATTTACATGCTATCCCTATGATGGCATGTATTGACCTCTAGTGACCACAAATTTGACCTGACAAAAATCTTTCAAATATTCTCGATAGAAAAGTGGATGGGCTACTCGACGCTGTTTACCGTTTTTCGCTATCTAGCGTGGTTTTTAAGATCTTAGGGGGCGGGTATCCGCCTCCCTCCCGTCAAAGCGAAGGTGGTTCAGACCCCGTCAATGCGCGTGTTAACATATTAAAAATGCATAAAAATTGACTTGCAATGATAACCCTAACGTAATCCTATCAAAATGAAAGTTTTATTACCATTTCCCTGGAATTTATTGACCAAAGTCTGATAACGTGCAAAGTAGTCCCAGACAGTGGTGTAGCCAAAAGGTTCCTTAGGGTACGTGGACCTCCCTCTTGGATTGGTCTGAAGCACTTAAGCATTCTTTGTTCAAGGGCCCCTCGTGAGTCAGTCTTAGGATCCCCCTGAGAGCTAATCTGGGAGTCCGAGAGTTGGTCTCAGAGACGCCATTGAGTGTTGGTCTCACGGGCCCCCGATAGCTAATTTGGGGAGCCCCGAGTTATTTTCAGTGGCTCCTCAGTTTGGGTCTGTGGGGGCCCAAGGTCAAGGCAATCCCCGAGAGCTAATCTAAGATCCCTGAGAGTTAATGTCATGTGCTCCGCTGAGTATTTGTCTCAGGGGACCCCCTCCCCAGAGTTACTTTTGGGAGCCCTCGAGAGCTAGTCTCAGGAGTGCTCCCAAATTACGGTCTAAGGGGCCTGCCGAGAGTCAGTCTCTGAGGTCCCCTGACAGTCAGTTTCAGGGATCCCTCAAAAATTAGTCTCATGGGGCCACCGGGAGTCAGCCTCAGGTGTTTGAAAGTTAATCTCAGAAACTCCCGAGAATCAGTCTCAGGGAGCGCCCAAAATTTAGTCTCAGTGGGTGCCTAGAATCAGTCTCAGGCACCTCTGAAGGCTAATCTGGTAGTTCTGAAAGTTAGTCTCAGAGGACCTCAGAAAGTCAGATTTAAGGAGCATCAAAAAGCTAGTGAAAATGTTGCCTGAGACGGCCCCCGGAAATCAGTCTCACTCGGGTGCTAATCAGGGGCACCTGAGAGCTAATTCGGGGACCTTGGGAGTTAGTCTCAGAAATGTGTCTGAATCTTTTCTTAGGGAATAGCCGAGGGTCGGTCCTAGAGCTTCCTTTAGAAATCCCTGTACGGATTCATGCAGGAACCTACAAGATAATGTTCAGCACCCCGTAGGACACTGTGAAGGATAGAACAGGATACCAGGCAGGGTCCTGCACGGTATCCTGTACTATCCTTCACATCATGCTGTGATCCGTGTTCGATTTGCTGAAGGACACACGGCAGGATCCTGGAGGAAAAGCGGTTCAATTTCCGTGTTAGGATCCTGCAAGGACGGACCTGCACAGTTGTGCAGGACAATCCTGTGGGACCTTTCAACAATGCGCTTCTAAAACTAGGGCATGTAAAAGAAAACATGAAAAATGCCCAAAATCAACGAACTGTACAATTATTACGTTTGGCCACAGTCATTCTGAATTCCCTGGAACTGCTTGTAACAGTGCCGGATCCATAATTTCATTTCGGAGGAGGGTGGGCAAGTGGGCTCAAGTCTCCCAACCAATATTTTGATGTCTTCCAAACCAAAACATTAGTTTGGAAGAAAATGAAAATTGAGTGGTTTAGAGGGACACAGTGATGGAAACATGGCGCCTAGGGAGGCCTGATCCCCAGCCCCCATGTGTCAGATGCCTCAAGTCTCGCCTCCCTCCCAAATGTCAGAATGCCTAAAGTAACTGCAAAACCGGAGGCTGTTCCGAGGCTACATGGCCGGGAAGGTCAAGTACCCTAGTACCTCCCCGAAAGGAATTTCCTGGATCCATCACTGGATAGGCAGTTTATTAGGCCCCAACCCTGGATCCGCCCCTAATTGATGTTGTAACCCGCGCCACTGTGGGCCACCGAGCCACCTTCGCTCTGGTGGGGGAGAGGGTGTATGAATACCCCCCCTCGAACTCGGCCTCTATGCGGAAGAGCGAAAAAATGGGAACGCTGGTAGATAGCTCATACAAATTCATAAAGAAACTATATCAGCCACTTTTTGGCACCGGTTAATATTGAGGTCATTACAGGTCAAAGAGGGTAGCATTTTGAGTAGAGTTTTTGGGCTCTAGCATCTAACAGTTAACGTACGAGCCACCTTCGCCCTGGTCGGGGGGGTTAAAAAGACCCCCACGATCTTAAAAACTAAGAGAGCTAGAAAAAAGCACAAAACGGCAATCGAAGGCTCTTCAAAAATAATATCAAATATACTTGGGTCATTTTTCTCGTCAGTTCAATATCAAGGTCACCAGAGGTCAAAATAGGTCAAAATCGCTAATTTGAGGTGTGCTAAGATAACCTCGTATGTCTCAGAAGCTATGATAGCTAGAACAATTTTTAACACCATTCGAAAGCTCTTGAGTTGCTATTTCATTGCAGTGTCAATGATCTTCGCGTCAGGTCAAAGCCTAGGGAGCTGCAGCTCACTGGATATTGGGAATGTTCTTAGGAATGTCCATAGCCAACCATGTATAAGGGCATTTCCTTTTTATAACTTCCAAACCAAGCACGATGCAGCCATAGTTGATGCACCATTGCAATCCTCTCGTCAATACAAATCGAATGATACCTATATGATATTGCTATGCCATGCCAAATTTAAAATTTGACCTAACCCAGGTCAACTGTCTGACCCAACTTGACCTGGCATAACCATGATATATATTATTTGAATTGCAGCGACCATACAAACCGACTGTGGTGACAAAATAAAAGTTCTAGCTTTGCTTATTCAAAATGTATAGGGTAAAACACCAAAAAATCCTTGTTTGACCTAAGGTGACTTTTCAAAGGTCCAAAGTCCAAATTTTTGGTATCAACTTCAGAAATGGGCTAAGAGCAAGTCGTGACCGATGTTTGAAGTTGATTCCATCCATACTTCCTGAGAAAAGTTCACTTCGTGATTTTCCCCATGTATTTACAATAGGGAGGTCATGCCCTGCACATGACCTTAGGTCACCAATATAAAAAATACCGGAACATCTGTTATAGCTCCTGGTGGGCCCAATGTGTGGTATGCGTTTCAAATTGATCGATCAACCCTCCTTTTAGTTATGCAGTCCTAAGCATTTTTAGGTGAGGTCACTTCACCTGGCCTGGTGACCTGACCTGAAATGACCTTGAGCTTAAATGTTCAGGAAAGATGTAAAAATGATCATGGAACAGCCAGACTAAGTTTGGCGGCGCTGTGCACCGCCGTTTTTGGTCACTTCGGAAAAAACCGAGGGGGTCTAAAAGACCCCCACCCGGGCGAAGTTTAACCCGCGCCCACCGGGGTCCGGCGCCACCTTCGCCCCACCGGGGGCCATCGATGGCCCCCCTCTAACTCCGAAAATATGGGCGTTAGCGCAAATCTGCAAAGTGCAATAGAAAGCTTGCGTGAATTCAGTAAGAAATTACTTCGCATGTTTTAGTGCTCAGGTCAATGGTTTGACCTCCAGAGGTCAAATTAGGTCAAGATCGGCTATTTTCACTCAAATATGCAATGATTGAGCAAACTGGGCATAACTCGTATGTCATTAGAGCTATTGAGGCCTGGTAAAGTACATTTGATAGCAAATTGCCAGTACTTTTTCCGCTATGTCGAACGTAAAGACCTCCCACCAGTGGTTTGACCTCCAGAGGTCACCTCGTGACCTAATATAACCTGAGGTCACGAAAGGTCAGAAAGTGACCTTGCCGTATATCACATGAAAGCCAGTGACAAGACAAACACGATGGTGTTTGTTTCACCGCTCTAGCTTAATTAGGTCAAAAGTTATTGCCAAAATACTGTTTTTGACCTCTGGTGACCTTGGATGACCTTGGAAAAGTCAAAGGGCAAATATGACCCCTGGGATCCGTGAAAGGGTGTCCAAAAACGTTGTTCTGAGCAGTCTGAGTATTTGCAATCATTTTTGTGGCTTTTATATCATGAAACAACTTTTCCCTATGCTTTTCCAATGGGAGAGGTCGCCTCGTGACCTGACCTCAGGGCACGAAATCGAAAAATCCCGGATATACACCTTGTAGACCCTGGAGGGGTTATGAAGTGTAGGAAGTTTCAAATCGATCGACTTTGAAATGTAGCTCTTACAGAGCTCTAAAGTGAAGTGAGGTGACCTTGGTTGACCTCGTCTGGTGACCTGACCTTGGGTGACCCGGGGTAAAAAATTTCAGGGATGGTGGGAAAATGATGCAGTGAGAGGTAGAGCCCTCAACCACGGTGCTGCGCCTCATCGTCTTTCTGCTATCCCGGAAAAACCTTAGGGGGGCCATCGATGGCCCCCGGTGGGGCGAGGGTTAAGTTAGAATCATGTTTAGGGACCATTTGCTTCCTCTCGTCACGGCAAATCGAATGATGTATAATATGACCATACTAGGGCAAAACACAAAAATGGCCTGACCTCAGGTCAGGTCAAGGTCTCTTTTAACATAGCAGAGTCAATGCATATCAATCGACTCGCAATAGCAATCCAAATGCAATGATACCAAAATAAAAGCTCCATCATCATTTCAGGCGAAGTAATTGACTTAACCCTCGCCCCACCGGGGGCCATCGATGGCCCCCTAAGGTTTTTCCGGAATAGCAGAAAAAGGACGAGGCGCAGCACCGCGGTTGAGGGCTCTACCTCTTACTGCATCATTTTCCCATCATCCTTGAAATTTTTTACCCCGAGTCACCCAAGGTCAGGTCATCAGACGAGGTCAACCAAGGTCACCTCACTTCACCTTTAGAGCTCTGTAAGAGCTACATTTCAAAGTCGATCGATTTGGAACTTCCTACACTTCATGACCCTCCAGGGTCTACAAGGTGTATATCCGGGATTTTTCGATTTCGTGCCTGAGGTCAGGTCACGAGGCGACCTCTCCCATTGGAAAAGCATGGGGAAAAAGATATTTCATGATATAAAAGCCACAAAAATGATTGAAAATACTCGGACTGCTCAGAACAACGTTTTTGGACACCCTTTTACGGATCCCAGGGGTCATATTTGCTCTTTGACTTTTCCAAGGTCATCCAAGGTCACCAGAGGTCAAAAACAGTATTTTGACAATAACTTTTGACCTAATTGAGCTAGAGCGGTGAAACAAACACCATCGTGTTTGTATTGTCACTGGCTTTCATTTAATATACGGCAAGGTCACTTTCTGACCTTTCGTGACCTCAGGTCATATTAGGTCACGAGGTGACCTCTGGAGGTCAAACCACTGGCGGGAGGTCCTTACGTTCCACATAGAGGAAAAGTACTGGCAATTTGCTATCAAATGTACTTTACCAGGCCTCAATAGCTCTAATGACATAAGAGTTATGCCCAGTTTGCTTAATCATTGCATATTTGAGTGAAAATAGCCGATCTTGACCTAATTTGACCTCTGGAGGTCAAACCATTGACCTGAGCACTAAAACATGCGAAGTAATTTCTTACTGAATTCACGCGAGCTTTCTATTGCACTTTGCAGATTTGCGCTAACGCCCATATTTTCGGAGTTAGAGGGGGCCATCGATGGCCCTCGGTGGGGCGAAGGTGGCGCCGGACCCCCGGTGGGGGCGGGTTAAGTCTGAAAACTGCTTAAGTAGCCCCAGATGACCTCTCAAAGGTCATAGGTAAAAAATTGCAACATGAACTTGGAAAGAGGCCCAGGATACTACGGTTTGGAGAGCATGAAGGTATTATCAGCTGTATTTACTCAAATACAGCCAAATTTTTGTTTTCCCATGTATTTCCATTGGAGAGGTCATGGGACGTACTTGACCTTAGGTCATCGATATAAGAAATCCCTGAAGATGTTTTGTTAGATCTCGGTGGGGCCATTATGCACTATAAGTTTCAGTCCGATAGATTCACCCACTTCTTACTGATGCCACCTTAACACGAGCACTGGAGGGGGGGTGGCCTCGAAGGCCCCCCACCTGTTTTTCCAAGGTGACCGGAGAACCGCTCGTAGCCGAAACACGATTCTTTGCCACATTAAACAGAATTTAATAGCGCGTCAATTGGTGAAGATTGTTTGAAAATCGGTCGAAATTTTTTGACTTATAGGCTTTTAAAGTCAGACCTACATTTTGAGATCGCCGTAATCGCGCGGTCGGACCAGTTAGCTTGCATTGGAGACCGAGTGGTGAAGTCATACCACCATATAACCGGGATTATATGTCAAGGTCACTTCACATGAAGGTCAAAGTCAAGGTCAAAGGTCACAGGTCAAGGTCATATCTGCACTTTCAAGGTCACTGACCACAGTGCTTCCGGTCAAATGACGTTACCCGGTCTAACGTACATTATGCTATGACGTCATCGATAAGGTACCCCAATACCAAGGTCAAGGTCAAAGATCAAGGTCAAAGGTCATTTGCAAAGGTCATTCCTCATTTCCCGCCAAACAGTGGCTATAGTGTTAGTCAAAGTGTACATTATAAGTAGTATACTATATTGTGACCTTATAGGTCAATGACCTTGAATGAACTTGACCCAAAAATGGAAGGGAAGGCTCTTTGAGACCTTCTCTATATGACCCTGGGCCACCTTTAACTGATACCCGCCAGTTCCCGCATAATCACGGCATTTACCAGTCGGTCCCCAGCACGGCCAAGTTTTAACCTTTATGACCTCGTTTGACCGTGAAGATATTGACCTAGGTCAATAACAATTGGTCATGATGTAGATCACCATAACCCCCACCCACCTCCCAAATTTCGTTTTTCTATGCCTCATAGTTTCCGAGATCTTAGGGGGCCTACCAGGCCCCCTCCAGTGCGCGTTAGTGCCAGGCCCCCTCCAGTGCGGGTGTTAAACATTTTGTGAGGTGATGTCACTTGACCTTCACTGGTGACCCAGCCTGAGATGACCCAAACTAAAAATTTTGGGGAAAGTTGCGGAATCGATCAAGGATAAGTTGGGCCAAGTAAAGTAGCGTTTCTCACCGCCGGAAAAAACCCAAGGGGAGGTGTTCAAGCTCCCCCACCGGGGCGAGATCTAAAACCCGGATGAAGAGGTATCCTGCATTGTTTTATTGCTGTGCTCCCTGGCGGACGCAGGGGGGAGGGGTTGGAATGGACCATGGCTCTCCCATCCAATATGACGAGATTTCGGCGATTTCGGTGAAAAAAAACACTGCTTTTACCATTTCTCCCGCATTGACCGCCAAATGGCGCTCCTACGTCTGCCCTTGGTGTTACTATTGAAAGGGCTAAAATAAGCTTTGCCTGGAATCTCTCTCTGTAAACCCGTTTGGATACCTTGAAACTCATAACAAGAACCTCCACATGTTAGATTCGAGCCGCGTCTCCAGAGTGGAAGACGAAAACGGAGACTTTACGCCACCGTGACGAATGTATAATGCGAGTTTTATGAGACTTACAAATCGTTTTGCGTCGAAACAATGGCACATATATCGATAGGAGACTCAGTTTGCATTAGTCAAACTTTTTACCTAGAAATGTTGATTCGAAACAGCCAGATTACACTGTCTTTCAGCGGAGCTCTGCGTTACAGTGACGTCACTAGAAGCAAAAATTTCTGCCCTAATCGCCGTACCTATTTTCTCAACGCCCTTGTTTTAGACGAAGGGTGGCGCACATTTCAAGCTCGTTGTTGTTGTTGATGAGCTATTGTTTGGGTCTTGAGCGAGGCAACACCTTGACACTCATTTCTTATTTTTGTTTTTCGTAAATTTTGGCTTTGAGGAGGAGGAGGAAGTTGCCTTCCTGGTTTTGAAAAAAATGATAATCTTTCCTTGCAACGTTCTCCTACCTGTGTGCCGCCTCAAGATCTATCCAAATTGGCTTATTCATATCGTTTTGTACAATAGGTACTAGCTTTCCCATTTTGATAAATGGTGCTACCAGTTATATTATGTGTATTTGCCATGGAAATGCTGAAAACCCCTTCGGCTCACAATGCAAAGCCTGTTTGTTTTGGTGGGCTGCTGTGGTAGGACACTTCTGTTGTTCAACGAAAGAAAAGAGTATGTCACATTCTGATTATTTTACAGGAGGGCTATATCTGTTTTGCTTAATGTTAGCAAAGCCCTGGAACTGAATTGGAAAGATGATATAAGTAACAAGATTGTAAGTGGAATAGTCATATTAGGCATGTAGAAAGCACAATCTCCCGTAATATCGGCCTCATTTGCAGATCAAGGGAAGCACTCGACTCTAGCCATCTCCTCCTGCTATACAACGCATTAGTGCTTCCCCACCTAAATTACTGTTTGGCTGTTTGGGGATCCACGTTCCCTTATCGCTTAAACAAATAAATTCTGCTCCAAAAAAGAATTGTACGGATTATCGAGAAAACTGATCGTTTGGCGCACACCAGCCCTCTCTTCAAAAAGCATAAAATTCTCAAACTGCCTGACCTTGTTGAATTCGCTCACATTAAAATTCTGCACAATTTTCTTCGCCAAACTATACCCAACTCACTTCAAATAGAATACATCTTCAACCGCTGGACCCTACCGGGAGAAATGGTAGGCTAATTCAACACTTCTTTGTCCCCCATGTCCCCACTATGTACCGTAAATTTTCCATTTTTGTCGCTGCTCCTCGCACATGGAACAAGTTTATCGCCCCCAAAATTAGAAATCTGGAAGATATTCCTTTGAGCAAACCCTTCTTCAGCAAAGTTGTAGAAAAGTTATTTCTAGACAAGTATTGATTGCAATAGGTAGTTGCGTTTTTGTATTCCTGTGCCAACATGCAATGCTGGGCCCACTCTGGCGCTATACTTGTGTTATAAAAAGTGTCTGTTATCAAATTCCTCTTTGGCCATAATGAAACGCTAAGTGAGGCAGTTAGGGCGCTCTTACAGGCCAGCCTCCGGCACCTCCCTGCCCTTTCATGATTTCCCGGTTTGTTTTGCGCGCCCAACTCATCCCATGTCTCATCTTAAGTAAACGCGCATCTATGTAAAATCCTATGTTATCTTTCCCAGTCACGCAACCAACAACTCTCTCTCTCTCTCTCTCTCTCTCTCTCTCTCTCTCTCTCTCTCTCTCTCTCTCTCTCTCTCTCTCTCTCTCTCTCTCTCTCTCTCTCTCTCTCTCTCTCTCTCTCTCTCTCTCTCTCTCTCTCTCTCTCTCTCTCTCTCTCTCTCTCTCTCTCTCTCTCTCTCTCTCTCTCTCTCTCTCTCTCTCTCTCTCTCTCTCTCTCTCTCTCTCTCTCTCTCTCTCTCTCTTTTTTTTTTTTTTTTTTTTTTTTTTTTTTTTTTTTTCTTTTTTTTTTTTTTTTTTTTTCTCCCTCCCGCACATTCATTCTCGCTCTGTCTGCACCACTCAGCTTACTTCGTCCTTCCTTCCCTCTTCTAATTAAATGCTCCCGGCAGCTGCTCTGAATCTCCCGCGGGCGGAAGCGGTGCAGCGGCGTGTTCTTGACACGACTGCCGCGTCCTCTCCTGCTCAATGCTGCGCGTTGGCCGCTGCAGGGGCCGTGTCAGGCTGCGGTGGTGCTGCGGGCTGCGCCAGCCGTGCGTTGCCCTCTCCCGACTAGCGGCTCCGGATGCTTTGCTTCGATGGTGCGGAGTCGCGGGGTGGCGCTGTGGTGGCCGCTGGGCGGCGCTGTGGTGGCCGCTTGGCGGCGCTGTGGTGGCCGCTGGGCGGCGCGTGGTGGCCGCTTGGCGGCGCTGTGGTGGCCGCTGGGCGGCGCTGATGCTTCGATGCTGCTAGAGTTGTGAGCTGTTTGATGTTGCCCGGGCATTGACCTTGATATATCGTTCACCACCAACCCCTGAATTTATTTTATTTTTTCCCTGATCCCGTCTTTTTTTTTTTTTTATGAGCATTTCCCCATGTAGAGTGCTTTCTCGGTGCCACCCTCCTGGAGGCGTGACTGGAGTTGTTTCCCCGCGCCCGATGTGGTGTTTCCAGCTTGCGTGCTACCCCTCGCCCATTTTTAATCTCCACGGTCGCTTTTTGTATCATCGTTTTTACCTTTTGCCTGTTTTTAATCTTCACGTTCCCGTTGTGTGTCATTTTGCTTGTTCTGTGAATACATGTATGGACGTAAGATTAAGGGAACTTTGTCAAATCATTTGCTAAGTTGATGCAGCTTGTCTTTCTGCATTGAATGATACCAAAATGTCAGTATTGAAAAAATGTGACTTATTCTTTTCTTCGTGTGACGGCAGAACTAGCATTGAGTCATGAGGTATTAAGTCATGAGGTCAGAATTTAGAGGAAGAGCATGGAACCTATATAACCAAGCTGGTGCGTCCCTAAAGCCAAATAATCACTCAATTAAACCAATAACTCACTGATGTGGGTAGTTGGCAGGTTTCTACTGCTTTTCCGGGCTTTCTGTATTGAATCACCTAAAATATGACGGTTAGGAATGTTCAAACTGAGAGAAGACTGAGCTTGATAAAAAACTTCAGAGGTATATTTATTTGATTAAAAACACCTGGCAAAATAGCTGTAATAATGAATATGTTCTAATGACCATACTTTCCCTTCCAGATGTTTCCTCAAAGCCTTCTAGTGTGAGAACTGGGTGAGAGTACAGAAAATTTGAAAGCAAAGAAAATGGACAGAGATGAGTATGCAAGTGAGGTAACTAATTTTATACCATTCTTGATCAGGTTGCATGTCTTCAATATATCAGTGCAGTTGATAGAATCTAATTGTAATTGTGATCCAACCTATGGACTGTGATGTGATGCTGCATGTCTTTTGATGCTGAAAATGTACTATCAGGATTCTATTTAGTCACATGATACTTGCCACTTAAATCCAGTGCCAAGTTTTGTTTTGCTCATATTAGGACCTAAGACTAGTTTTGTTTGTGCTTATTTTTCTGCATATGGGGTATGATCCAGGTTTTTGAAGTGGACAGAAATTGTTAAGAGTTTGGCTTTTTTTATTTCTCAGACCTATTTCAGTTACTGTGCCACATATTTGTTCCGCCCTCGTGCGGCTCGGAAGCTGGTCGGTCTGTGTGACTTCTGACGTTGATTTGACCTATGACCTGTCGACAGCCACTGCTGGGCAGCGGGGCGGCAGCTGGGCAGCTGCAGCAGCAACAGCAGCAGCTGGCCGGTCTGCAGCGGCAGCAGTTGGACAGGATCGGCGCCTCTGTCGGTACCCTGCGCTCCATGTCGCACCAGATCGGGGCCGAGGTCGACGCCCAGACAGTGTGAGCGTCGACCGGACCTGTTGCCGCCGGGCCGGCGGTGGTGATACACTTCCGGTCTATGTCTTGTTATGTTGAATGTTTTAGGGGGCTCCAAAATTTTTCCTGATGTAATAAAACATATTTCACGTTTCAAACTAGTCACTAAATAAAGTTATATGCATAATAGTCACCAGTACCAAAGCCACGCTTACTATTTAGCTTTCAAGGAGATCCAAGCAGGAAAAATTGTATACACAATAGGGCTTGAGCATTACGTTATGATTTCAATGTCACATAATATCAATTGACCACCCGGGGAGAACAGGATTGATAATATTATTTGTTTTTTATTAATTCGATTAATAAAGATCTGTCTCAATATCTGTGTGTGGTAAACATGGAACTCAAAATGAATGATGTTTGCTTCATCAAAAGAGCAAGTATATTTTGCAACTGTACATATAAAAGCTATTCTGCACTTTGCTGAGGATACTGGAACAAAGCTAACTGTGCAGTGTATCTGAGGTGTTGTTCCCAGTGGTTTTCGGCTGGCCAGGCTGGCGGGCGGCTGCTGTGTGCCGCGCGGTGAGGAGCCCGCTGTGTGTGTCGCCAGGTTGATAGAGGACGTCTCCCAGGACGTGGATGCCGCCCAGGGCCGGATAGACACCGCCTTGATGAAGATGGCTAAGGTGCTGCGGATGACCGATGGTGAGTGGGTGTCCCTCTGCTGAGGGGTCCCGAACTCACCACCATACCGTGACCCGTGTCCGCACGCTGTGCTCGTCTTACAGGGCCCTGCATCAGGCGGAATGTTTGAGCCGTGACGATCCTGAAACCATCGCCCCAGTGGCGGTGTTTGAACGCCCCCCCCTCGGCCTGTTTTCAGAGGCAGTAAGAGAACGACGGCGCTCAGCGCCCAGTACTTTTTGCATCTTCATTATTTTTGCATTGCTCCCGGCCAAAATTCAAAATTCGAAGTCTGCGTTGTCAAAGGTCAGACCGCCAGGAATGGAAATGGTCAAATCTGTCATCATAACATTCATATTAGAAAATAGGCCCAACTGATACCGTGAGCTGTAGTACTGGGACTTGACATGGATGAACTTTCAAGCACAGGCTAAGACCGGGCTGTTGAAAATGCCGGGGAAATATGCCAAACAGCCAAAACTGGTTGTATATCTGTAAATGCTATTTTTAACGCCTTGTTTTAGAATCATGATATCGTAGCCCTCCACTCGCTGTTAGATTGGAAGTTTCAAACTGTCACCTCTGAGAGGTTAGCTGGTTCTGCTCAAACCGATTTTCAGACTTGTGTCAATAACTTCGCAAGTAATGACAATCAAGCGCTTATTTTGATGTCATTGTGCTCGTTTTGTCTTTGCCAGTCGGTTGAATCACATATTGCCCTTTAAGATCATGAGTGACCTTGACCTTTCCTTGGGTCGGAACATTTTTAAATGTTGTCTAGCGGGATCATTCTTTACATTATTAAATTTGCTGTTAAGGGAGAAATCTACTGATGTCTAAAGATTCGCCCAAATTGTACCCAGTCAGAATAAAAAAGCGAAGCAACTGTTCCCAACTATTCGCCTTCTTTGACCTGCCATAACCTAAATATTGACTCGAATCAAAAGGTGGTAGATACGGTTTTGCAATCATTGCTCAAACTGTTCGCGTTGTTTCAGTATCTTCCATAGGAGCCGAGGTCGAGAGGTTGTTCGAAATCCCTCCCCCTCCCGCTTCAGGGGTTAGGGTGGGTCTAAGCCACACTGGGTTGGAGAAGAGGTGGTAGTTTCGGGCAATGTTGCAGGCCCGGGTCTGCTGTTTTCAGAAGCCTGTCACAAGCCCAGTGTCGTGGAAAAGCCTCAATAAGACCGGAAGGGGCCCTGTACAAAAAGCTTTAAGATAATTCTCAAAGAATCGAAAGCATAAGGCATGAAATACAATACCGATTATATGGCTTGCCAACAGATGATTGTTATCCTGGAGTGGAGTTAAGCACAAACAATTGGAGACTTTACTCTTGTGTCAATTTATCTGTCTGAAGCTCATCGCAAGGGCAGGAGTTGCCTACAATCTGTAAGCTGGTATGTTGAATTATTTTCCCTTAAACTCTTTTTTAGTCATCACAATTGTCTCTCACACCTCTCGCCACCAAGCACGGAGAAACGGCCAGGGCACTGGGAACTGTAATTCCCCAAAGTAGGACATACAAGAAACCAGATACTAGCGCCACGTAGGACAGGCTGGCCGCCTGCCGGTCGAAATATGAACTGTTCATACGACCGGGCCCCACAGCATAGGTCACGAGGCGTCATGCAGACCGGCACGGACCCAACCACAGCCCGACATCTACGGCGCCTATACCAGCCCACCAGCCGCCGCCGGTCGCGGGCAGGCCGCGCGAGGAACCCACGGATCAAACGCGCGAACCACCAGGGCCCAGAGGCCTCACCAAAGCCAAGAACTGGCAGCTCCCGCCCAATCCAGCTGTTTCATGAAACATCACGAATATAGGTCGAGATCGTGTCGGTAGCATGCTGTCCTTGAAAATGAGCATCACAGAGTTTTGATTCAGCCTCTACACATTGCTGAATTGGTACATTTACTTGAAAAGCAAGCACATGCAGGAAAATCACACTTAAAATGGCAATTCACTATAAACAACGTTCGTGTACTCGACCCATTCAGGAAGCATGATAATGGGCATCACCGGATGTCGAATCATATTTGTTTGTGCATCTGGAGATAACGAATAACTGAAATTTTATCAATGGCATACGCAATCGCATGCCACATGGCGACCCCGTAAGCACAGTATGCGCTCTTTATCACCCTTACTGCATGGGATCAGCCCAATATAATATTTTTGGGTCACCTTCCTTGCGATTTGAATAGTGTATGAGGTCATTTGTTTAGCACAGAGACCACCACTTTACGGAAATGTTTTGCAGTATGGTTTTTCGCTTGCTTTCGAATTCCCATTTGGAGACTTGGGTCCGGTTATGTGGGGATCAGGTTTCTATCATCCTACAAAGTTTCAGATTTGTAGCATCAATTCTTAGGCCGGACCGACTACAACAGACAATTTGATCTGTGGCTCAGGTTAACGCCCCATGGGCACAGGAGAGCCACCTGACAGTGCGGGAAATGCAAACCACGGCTGCCTTCAACAATTCACAATTCGCCCCCTTCAGACGCCTTTTCGCGCTAATAACTCGAAAGCCGTTCATGATGCGTGGGTAGTATCAGCAAGCGGGATGATCTTCGTAGGTGGCATGTCCAAGAAGCTGTGAATAAACATTTTCTCACTCAAATTCGATTTATGCTCATGACAAAAATAATTTCAACGTCACAGTTTCCATCTCCACATAATTTGATGCAGAATGATTAGCTTTTATGATCTGAAATCATACGTTCTATAGGTCAATTCGTTCGTGAGATATTTGGGGCTTGAAAAGTGTTGACAAGAAAGTGCAGTCCTCCGGCTTTGTGCCCTGGACCCGCCCCCTCTTCGTATGAGGTATTTCTGGACTGTGCCCTGGACCCTCCCCCTTTGTATGAAATATCTCTGGTCTCTGCCCTGGACCCGCCCCTTTGTATGAGGTATCTCTGGGTTGTGCCCTGGACCCCCTCCCTTTGTATGAGGTATATCTGGGCTGTGCCCTGGACCCCTCCCTTTATACGAGGTATATCTGGGGTCTGCCCTGGACACCTCCCTTTGTACGAGGTATATCTGGGCTCTGCCCTGGACACCTCCCTTTGTATGAGGATCTCTGGGCTGTGCCGTGGACTCCCTCCCTTTGTACGATGTATCTCTGATCTGTGCCCTGGACCCGCCCCTTTGTATGAGGTATCCTTGGGCTGTGCCCTGGACCCCCTCCCTTTGTATGATCTATCTCTGATCTGTGCCCTGACACCTCCCTTTGTATGAGGTATCTCTGGGCTGTGCCGTGGACTCCCTCCCTTTGTACGAGGTATCTCTGATCTGTGCCCTGGACCCTCCCCTTTGAATGAGGTATCCTTGGGCTGTGCCCTGGACCCCCTCCCTTTGTATGAGCTATCTCTGATCTGTGCCCTGGACACCTCCCTTTGTATGAGGTATCTCTGGGCTGTGCCGTGGACTCCCTCCCTTTGTACGAGGTATCTCTGGTCTGTGCCCTGGACCCTCCCCTTTGAATGAGGTATCCTTGGGCTGTGCCCTGAACCCCTCCCTTTGTATGAGCTATCTCTGATCTGTACCCTGAACCCGCCCCCTTTGTGTGAGCTATTTCTGGTCTGTGCCCTGGACCCACCCCTTTGTATGAGGTATCTCTGGGCTGTGCCCTGGGCTGTCCCTTTGTCGAGGTTTATCTGGGCTGTACCCTGGACTCCCTCCCTGTGCATGAAATATATCTGGCTGTGCCCTGGACCCGCCCCTTTGTACGAGGCATCCCTGGCTTGCCCTGACACCTCCCTTTGTTGGGCTGTGCCCTGAACCCGCCCCCTTTGTATGAGGTGTCTCTGGACTGTGCCCTGGACCCGCTCCCTGACGATGGGATACGGGGACTGTGTAGGAGGCACTGTTTGGAGGCACGGGGACTGTGCCCTGGGCTTGTTTCTGTAGACGGGGTACGAGGGCTTTGCCCTGAATCTGCCCTCCTGTGTAGGAGGTACGTGGCCTGTGCCCTGGTCCCCTCCCTCTGTGTAGGGTATCTGAACCCCCTTGACTCCTGGCCTGGTGCATTGCAGACCGGCGACAGTGGACGATTATCGTTACTCTCTCGGGCGTCCTCTTCGTCATTATACTCTTGTTCTTCGTGCTGTGATAGCGCCGCGCCGGCGGGCCGGGACCCGCAACTGTGTATGATGACTGTGCTACGGACTCAGTGTCACTGTTGTTCGTGATGATTGTGCTCGGACTCGGCCCCGCAGCTCTGTGTGATTATTGTGCTCCGGACTCGGCCCCGCAGCTCTGTGTGATGATTGTGCTCCGGACTCGGCCCCGCTGCTGCGTGTGATGATTGTGTGACGGACTCGGTGTCGCTGCTGTGTGTATTGCGTGTACAAGCGCTCCATGCAGCTGAGTGGAGGACCGCCAGAACCCGCCAGTCAATATTTTTGTGATACATGCCGTGTTCGTGCTGCACACATGATAACGCCACCAGGCTGCCAGCTTCAGTCTTCAGCTGTGTCTTATAGCCGCTCTCCACTCCGGTGAGCGATATTTTATTTAGAGGCAAACACATGTTTTTTTCATTTTCGGCCCCGAGCCACTCGAACCACCCGTCCATACCTGTCATTGGCCGTGCAAACACGCAGCTCGGTGTTGGCAAAGCAAACAAGATTTCTTTGGAGTATGCATACTGTCGGATCGACGATCAAAAGCCTCTAACGAAGTTGTTTGCGAGAGATAAGGACAAGACAGAAATGTATTCGGCACAACTGAGAAGACAGATCTCCGAATCCATAGCGTCGCTGTCGCCGAGCGCTGAAACCAGCTATCGGTTTAGGAAACCACGGCCATGATTTTATTAAGCCAAAGACTTTTGAGGACATGTAAAAACATTGTCCATAATTTGGACAGTGGACAGTCTGGAGGGTTTTAAGAGCTGTTGCAGGAATGTCTTAGGCTATACACACAGCGTCAGAGAGTGTATAGATCATTCAGGTGACCACTGCTGCGCTTTTCATGCTGACAGCCTCATGGCTGAATTCCAAATATGTGCTCCACGAAGTTCTTCCTTGATGCATATTTTCGTCAGTGAGAATTTTCCATTACACTTTTTCTTGAAAGTTCATGGGAATTTTCTGCGTATGCTTATGTTTCTTACCATACCACGTTTGGGACTTTTTAATAGAGCCTTTGACAAATACTCGAGACTGTCGCTCGCTAAACTCCGGGAACGCCGCAATTCCCGAAAATCAGGCCTGGAATATTGCGTATATCTATGCCTTGCATCCGCGACAAAGACCAAAACTGATTTATACTGATTTAACAATGATTCGTGCCGTTTGATCTGTGACAGCTATCCGGTTTGCTATTCATTTAGTCTATAAGATGCCGCCAATCCAATGGATTTGTCGATGTTCCCTAATCGGGAAAATTTTTAAAATTGATTTTTAAAGTGGGATTCACTTGTACATGAAGGAACGATCGCAGGTGGTCATGTCAG
The DNA here is from genome assembly GCA_034440635.1 of Lepas anatifera. Taxonomy (NCBI): domain Eukaryota; kingdom Metazoa; phylum Arthropoda; class Thecostraca; family Lepadidae; genus Lepas; species Lepas anatifera. The sequence continues at coordinate 81,851 of JAOTON010000261.1, forward strand.
GAGCTGTGCTCGTACAGCTGCTGCCTTCGAATGGCCTGTCAAATTCAGCTAGAAACAAGGGAGCCGAGAACCGATTCAGCCAGCAGGGCGTCTTTGGGCCTTAACTTTCCCATGCAATATAAAGATCCAATGAATATAATGATGACACACTTGGCCGTGTATTCAATGCGTAGGATCGAGTGGGATTGGGTGCATGGCGTTGCAAATTATAATGTATCTGGTGTACAGGGGCGTAGCCAAGGGGGAGGGCGGCAGGGACAGCCGCCCCTCCCTGAGGGGCCCGAAGGGCCCCCCAAGGACACGAGCCGCACGAAGCGCGGCTCGCCCGCACTATGCTCTGTGGCCAAATTTGGCATTTTATACCAGACAGGGCCCTCTTAACCCGCACCCCACCGGGGGTCCGGCGCCACCTACGCCCCACCGGGAGAGGGGCATCGATGACCCCCCTTTAACTCCGAAAATATGGGGGTTATCGAAAACCTACAAAGTGCATTAGAAAGCTCGCGTGAATTCAGCAAGAAATTACTTCGCATGTTTAAGCGCTCAGGTCAATGGTTTGACCTCCAGAGGTCAAGAAAGGTCACGATAGGCTATTTTCACTCAAATATGCAATGCTTAAGAAAACTGGGCATAACTTCTATGCCATTAGAGCTATTGAGATCGGGTTAAGTACATTTGATAGGAAATTGCCAGAACTTTTTCCGCTATGTGGAACGTAAAGACCTCCCGCCAGTGGTTTGACCTCCAGAGGTCATCTCGTGACCTAATATGACCTGAGGTCATGAAAGGTCAGAAAGTGACCTTACCGTATATCAAATGAAAGCCAGTGACGAGACAAACACGATGGTGTTTGTTTCAGTGCTCTAGCTTAATTAGGTCAAAAGTTATTGTCAAAATACTGTTTATGACCCCTGGTGACCTTGGATGACCTTGAAGGAGGCCAAAGGGCAAATATGACCCCTGGGATCCATGAAAGGGTGTCCAAGAACGCTGTTCTGAGCAAGTCTGAGCATTGGCAATCGTTTTTGTGGCTTTTAGATCATAAGACAGCTTTTTCCCATGCTTTTCCAATGGAAGAGGTCGCCTTGTGACCTGACCTCAGGTCACGAAATCGAAAAATCCCGGATATATCACGTTGTAGACCCTGGAAGGGTCATAAAGTGAAGCAAGTTTCAAATCGATCGACTAAGAAATGTAGCTCTTATAGAGCTTCAAAGTTGAAGTGAGGTGACATTGGTTGACCTCGCCTGGTGACCCTGACCTTGGGTGACCCAGGGTAAAAATTTTCAGGGATGGTGGGAAAATGATAAGGTAAGAGATAGAGCCCTCAACCGCGGTGCTGCGTTTCGTCATTTTTCTGTTATCTCGAAGAAAACCTTAGGGGGGCCATCGATGCCCCCGTGGGGCGAGGGTTAAGCCCTCTTCAGCACTCAATTATGTAACAAGCAGGGCCCTTTTTACCCATCAGGGCCCTTTTTGCGCTGTCGCAGGGGCCATTTTCGGGGCGCCGCCCTCCCTGAGCGAAATCCTGGCTACGCCCCTGCTGGTGTACCTCATTATCTGAAGTGGACATTTAGGGATCATGGAAATTTCAAATAAGTTCATTTGCAGGATTTTCAACGAAACTCTAGTGGCAAGATAATAACCTGTGGAACAGTTTAAAGGGCCCAGATCACAGTTGGCCTCATGTAAAGTCTTTAGTGAAGGCATTAGATGGGCAGAGATCTCATCATCGTTATGCTAGCTCTGACTGATGGGTACACACTATCTGCCCACTGACACTTTTCCTAAATCATTTCATCATTCTTACATGCAGGAAAATGTTATCTAGTTAGGTGATCAATGGCTAGCTTAATGTTACACTTCTCACAAACCTTAATTACCTACAGGGCTGATGTGAGGATTTCTCCATCTTTATGGGGGCTGTGCAGTGCCCCAGTATTTATGGTATTTTCATATTTCATACTACAACTTGGCTTCATGTTTTCAAGGGGGCTGGTATGATTTTGACAAGATATAATGATAATGATAAAAGAAAATGTTAACCCTTTCGTAGTTGATGTTTTTCAGCTTCGGGCACCCCCAATGGTTTTCGAAAATCAACGCCCCTGCTCCCACTGCCCCCGCGGCTCCTGCGCCTATGTTCAGTAAAGGGCAGTTTTGACGCATTTCGCTTTTTGTTAGCCTTAGGAAAAGTCTATGCAAGGCAGATGATGACATTCCATTTTCACATATACGTTTGTAGGGGAATTTGCAAAAGATTAGTTAGCTTACTACATAACACTGATACCATGTTAGAGGAGCATTGTAGTTACTGGCGCAGATCATTCATCTGGTACATAAAGCATTAGGTAAGTGTGGAGGTAGGATTTAAATGAAGAAGTGACACAAATTATAAACATTTACTTTTGATGCCATATATGTGGAAATAAAATACATTCACTACGCATCTTCAAAACCTAAATATCACGCAATCAGGGACCTTTGATTCTCGTGAACGCACCTTGTAGTAAATGACCTTTGTTCTGGATGTACAAGTCCTAGTAAGTACAGAAGTGTCTGAGTTCAATAAGCATCTGACGAAAAATGTTTGATGTATAATTTCTCGCCTACCTCCTCCCGTTAATAAGTATCTAATAGAAACATTTCCGACGTATAATTCCTCACTCCCTCCAGCCCCGCCTTTACGTTACGTGATTTATGGACGGCATCTTATATTCTTGTTGTAGGACTTGGTGGTTTGAATGGACCACTTGAGGTCACCGGAGGTCATGGACCCGTTTTGCATGCCGACGATGTCAAATGTCATTCAAGCTAGGTGTGTTAAAACTAGGAGTTTAAGTCCGCTGTGTCGAATTGCCGTTTCCAGATATACTGTAGCGAGGGAAACAGCCGCATCTCCATGACCCAAAATTGAGATGTGGCTAATATGTGTGAAATTGAACTCTGTGGACATATCCTGGGTGTTATTGCGCTAAAGTAAAACTTCCCTGTAATTCCCAAAAGAAAACAGTAGGGTTGAATCGATCTACCTTAGCACGATAGTTCAGTTTCAGCTCTTTCACTCAAGTCAGAGAGGTCAATTTCGTACATATCTGCTCCTAGCAGTGAAAAAAGGCATCCCAGGGGCGTGCGTTACCACCAACGGCTTTTTCAAAGTAGCACCCGTGAAAGCAACCCAGTTTGCGTCTAGTCTCTGGTTCAGGACATTGCTGGCCGTGTGTGGCTGCAGAAATTGAAGTTGGCGGATCACTGGCCATGATGTCGTGTGGCCAAAGCCGCTGGCGAGACTGTGCCGCAGTGACAGTTGGTTCGTCCTGAGACACCATGTATTGTTATGTTACCGAAGCAAATAGTGGAGAGGCGATGTGCTCAATGATATCGCCGGTGCGTTTAGCTACATTTGAATGCTTGTTTTAGGGGCAAAGAATCACATCAGGCGCCGCCCCGTTGCTTTACATTTGAGGCTACTCAACCGTGACATGTTGGGGCCAATGTGTACTGGGTATGTATATTAGTTACTAGTGTGACTTGTCCTGTTTATTTTCGACGTGAATGAATCGAAAGTCGTGGAATAAGGTACTTGAGCAGCCTGGTATGCTCGGTGAGTAGGTGAAGGTGTGCCGCAGGTGTGTATCGGCTTCGTTATTTTGTCGCTGTGCTCGGTGTTGTCTTCAAGCTTACGTTGATATGTATTGCCTACCTTTGGAACCCGCAATGGGCATAAGTTTACTTACGTCACTCTAACGCTTCCTGAAAATAAGACTGGGTATGTATGTATGTATGTATGTATGCTTCGGAAAAGATCCAAGGTTACCCAATTTTTCTGTATTTTGGGTAACACTACTATCTTTCAGTGTGGAATGGACCTTCTCCAAGAAAATTCCTTGACCGCCCAAAATCCTCCTATGGAATCGTATAAATATTTAAGATAAAGATAGCCAGCTTTTTGGTTCGTTTTGTATGCTATTCCGCGAATCGACTGTAGGTATGCCGCCTGTACAAATTCACCGGAATAGAACACGTGGGCAGCTGAGTTAAAAAACGACGTTCAGTGGATAATTTCTATTGCAATTGGTTGCGAGTGTTTTTGAGAAGTTTGAGTTGGTCTATTTTTTGCGGGTTGGCTTACTCGGTTGGCAGCCTGTGTTACGTAGCGCCAGGAACAGCTTGTGTTATGTAGCGTCAGGAACAGCCGCTCACGATGCTGCATACTTCGATACCGCCGTACGGGTGTTCCGTGGGGATCGCTCACGCTCTCGTCACATGGGTTTTCACTCCAGTGCCAAGCTTGTAACTGTGTCGTTGGCTTAGACTCCGAACATTACACGGGCCTGCCGTGATAAACCCGTGTGCCATACTCCATTGTTGGGTGTATTCGTGTCTCATTTACTGCACTTCTGCAATGTCTGAAATATATGGAGTGGGTATATATTTGAAATAATCATATGTGTTGCGACGCAATATGTTCATGCGCGAAGATGTAATTTTCAAACGAGGAACATAACTGTATTTCTGTTGTAATACCATTGTAAACCCATTTAATGTGCTCGTAGTGGAAATAAACTGATTGTTTTTAGACAGTGTTCTGTGAATGTTGCCGTTGTTTTTAGTGATCTGAAGGTGCGTTGCCGATGAGGAGGGGATCGGTGAGTGGAAACAGGGCGCACACTGATTGGTGGTCTTGCCAGGGAATATGGACGAGTTGACTCGGCAGAAGAGTGACAGGAGTGACGCTGGAGGGAGGAGCACGTGCGGGTGTGCTTTGGGTGGTCAGGAATATAGGACTGTTGAATACAGGACAGTTTTCTGTTTCGTGCATTTGTACGGAACAGAAACCTATTGTGTCCTTCCAAGTCAACTCACTGACAAGTTGTCCTCACCGGGTTTTTAGCCCTGATGACCTTAGGGATAATTTTAAGTTCACCGAATTTTCTGAAACACGCACGTCAAATGCCGTTAGGTTTACGTAGGAATATAAGAAACCGTCAAAATTAGGTACGGCTGATGTACAAACATTTGGAATGTTTGTGTCACGCAATCGTCCCCTAGTTTCAATCTGACCTTTAACCCAAATAGGTCAAATCAGAAAATTTGATATGTAATTAAGGTGGGTCCTTAGGATTTTCATTACATTGTCATATTTCTTGATGTGATAGTCTTGAAAAATAATTTGAAAAAATGATAAAAAGTAAACTTAACTGACACTCCACAATTTTTTAGATGAAATGGGTTTAATCACGCAAAAGCGCCCCAAACGGCCTTGACCGCTGGATATCGTGAGGGAGGCGTTTCATATTGTTCGTGTGCTTCGTTTGAATGAACTGAAATTCGGTTTGTATATTCTTGCACTCGATCCCTAAAGGCTAGTGCCACTTTTGCTCGTTGGTCTTGACCCAGAAGGATGAGAGGAGGAACGATTTCCCATTTTCCTTACACCTGTTACATGATTTACGCCGTAACAGTTTCATTGAAATACGGTGTGGCAGGGCGACATAGTGTGGAGATTTCTGTCGGCACCAAACACATTTGTAGGAGGTGGGGCTGTGTGGGCGACAGGCGGTTGCACGGGGCGGCACCGTCAACATCGCTTGCCTGAAACCGATGGACAAGCTCCAGCACAAAACGGACAATCTCAAGCCATAACTTTTCGGGTGAAGAGAAGTTGCGAACCACCCCACCCCCCCGCGTATCAACGGTAGCTCGCCCCGCCGCAGGACCGTGAATATCTATAGGAGTGGTGCCATGGGCTGTTTCACTCCTCTAGCTTGCTTTCGGATCCAGGGGCGGGAGTGGTAAGAGAGGCATTTGCCCCCAAAATCCCAGATTTTCGCCAATTTTATTAAAAACTCGGTATGTTTTCCACGTTGGATAGACAAACGTGTTGTAGCCCAGTCTTTCAGCTCGCCCCTTCCCAAAAGTCAGCCCTGGCGCCGTGTATGTGGGCCACCGTTCTAGCAAACGCGGCTACAGATGCTATTTAACATTGAATTAAATTCGTGGGATACTTATCTGAGCATACAGGGTTTGACAGTTTGAAGAATGCCTAAAATTTTAGGCTTTCTGCATTCCCCAGAATGCCCAGGCACTTCACGAGCCCAGACGCTTTGCAAATCTGAAGAGTGCCCGAGCATTTTGCAGATTGCCCAGCCAGTTTACCATTCTGCAGAATGCCTGATTCTTTACCCTGTCTGTTACATATATACATATGACAACAACCTAAGTAGGAATTTCACGAGTGGCATTGCTTTCGAGGACAAGGAAACCTTTGAGATATTTACCAAGGCCAGAATCAGGGCCGATGTGGGCGGCGGAGAGAGAAAGAGAGCGGAGTGCGGGTTCCCTGGTTTGTTTATACAGGTGGGCGACGTACCAACACACCGCTGTTTAAAGCGTCCTGGGTGTACTAACGAGCGGAATGCAGGATGTCTAGTGTCAGGCAGGTAACGCAACGACACCAGTGGTTTCCACTGACTGAACACCATAAAGATACACAAGTTCAGCAGTCCGTGGTAGTTGTAGTGGCACCGGGCAATTCGGAGCGCTACTGGAGCGTAATCGAGGCATCCCAACGGGATCGGCGTATCCGCCCTGCTGGGCCGTGTCCGGCGAACCCACCGAACGCGTCGGTCCCACACCTGCACAAACAGCAGCGCAGGTAAACACGCCGCTGTCGCCCTAACTGGACGGTCTGGGGCGTGACCGCACCAGAGACCGCAGGCGACGTGTCAGCCGGGCCCCGTGTGGGAGACAAGGTGTCAGCATAGGCGGATCCATGGGGCATGTGCACTTGCCCTTGCCGATCGACCTTCGGCGCCCCCTGAAATGGTCACGGCCACCCCCTTCCCCCTGAAATATCGCTTTCCACCCCCACCCCCGGATGCGCGTATCGGGGCCCCGCGATAGCTTTGTCGCCCACCGCGCCGGTAAGTTTTCCGGCCAAAAGCGGCGTCCTTCCCCTGACCATGCCCCCGCCCCGATCGGAGATCCTGGATCCGCCTACGAGTGTCATCCGGGCCTAGTGCGTTGGCGACGTGCCAGCCGGACTCTCTCTCTCTCTCTCCCTCTCATATCTCTCTCTCCTCATATCTCTCTCTCTTTCCTCATATCTCTATCTCTCTCATATCTCTCTCTATATATATATATATATATATATATATATATGTTTTCCGCCATATATATATATATATATATATATATATATATATATATATATATATTTTTCCCCACATATATATATATATATATATATATATATATATATATATATATATATCTCTCTCTCTCGTTTCCAAAAGCAATCATTTTCATCCAGAATGTATGCTAAATTTACTGAATTTGTGCCCTATATCAGGGACCATGTTCCAAAGACGCCCAATCTTCCTTTTAAGTATTTGTGTTCAATCCAGCCGTGCATCATCAAAAATCCTAAGAAATCCAAAGTCTGTCCCTTTCTGTATGTTTTGCCGCTACAAGTGAAAATGTCGCAACAATATGAAGACTCAGTAAAGGATAAAACTCGAGACGTCGTAATTAACAAGACACCATTTTTCAAGATTATCAGAAAAAACATCGTTCCATCAAACTCGCGATTAAATCCATCACCGCCTACTCACATGTCCGTACACGCTGACATCGCTGCAAAGAAAGACCGTGGAGTGTGGTAAACACAATCAACTGACCAGATTTCGATTGTGCTACCATATAAGGGCAGTTTTCTTACGATCGTGCGGAACTCCTCCGTGACAAGGCCCCTGAGGACTTTAGTGAGACTCCGGCTCCAGCAGCCATACGGGAAACAACTTGGACAAAATTTGTATAACAAAATAGGCGCCGTGCGTAATATGAACACTTTCCCCTTTGAGTATGTGTTCTCAAAGCAGCCCTCAGGGGCGGCGGGCGGCCGTCCGAGCCGCTACCCCTCGGCTACGTCCCGACTGCCAGTGACACCCAGTCACCCACTTCACAGCGCACACCCGTGTGATCTCGGCTAGCCGGTGACCTCTGCCAGCGGAAACGGGGTGTTGTTGACCTCTGTACCATATCGACTGTCCGGACGTGCGCATCACCGGTGCTGGACCAATGGTCTCCCGGCGCGCTCGGAGCGGAGCTCTCGCAGAGACACGGCGATTCGTCGTGAGTGAGTAGTCAGCGACCATTGTTAAACAAGCCATCAAGCCGCAGGCAGTGGCGTGGCTCGTCTTTCCTCCCCAGCTGCCATCCCCGACACGGCCTCCCGCCGCTCCCATTAGCGCTCGGTTTAATTCAGTCGCCGTATGGGCCGTACCCGACACAGGGACGCACTTGTGAACGATGTGCATCCGCCCAGTAGCTCCGTTTTCGAACACGATGAACAGCGTCCGCTTCCAGCGGCTATCTGATAACGCTGGCGGCTGGCTCCTCACTGCCGGTGTTGGAACATCAATTCCGGCACGGGATCTCAGCACGTATCTGTACGGTGCCGTTTCCGCGCTGGAACGCCAGAAACCCATTAGTGGTCGTCGGCGGGGAGTGGACTGGCCGCCGGCCCGGGCGGGCCGCACCAGCCTGCCACCGCAAGGCTGCGCTACGAAATATTTGGCTGCTACGACCCTCTGCTGGCCGAAGGTATTCACCGAGGCAAATCGAGTGCTGATGTTTTTTTAGTTAAGGCTGGGGCACCTCTAGTGCCCCTAATATGGATAACACCAGGCTGGAAACCCAACAACGGAGCGCCTGGCCAAGTGGTTCCTCCACCTTACTGCAGAGGCTGGTCATTGTAGCACCAAAGCTGGTAACTTTGGTACTTTTCGACACACCGATTGCCGAGCTCATATGGTGTTGCCAACTCTCACCCTGCTAGAGGGCTATTTTGGGGATCGGAAAGACTGATGCAGAATATCCGCCTGGGGACTTCAACATAGGTCAGCGTCGTGGAAGTTGAGCACTATTCCGCCACACCACCACATCCCTGCACGAGAGAATGTGAGGCAAGATTACGTATGGCTAAAGTCTGTGCACAGTAGCTCGTAAGCAAATGTAAATAGGGTATTATGCTCGTATGGCAATAGTACGTAGCTAAAAATACGTGAGCAAAGTATGTACCTATGGCATCAAGTTCGTATCCTTAGAGTTCGTTAGAAAATTTACGTATGCAAAACCACGTAGCATGTGTACGTAGAGTGTAGTGCTCTTTGCCAAAAGTACGATTGCTGTTCATAACCAAAAATTCCGAAACATTCCTATAAAAACTAAATCGGTACAGTTTGCAGGTTGTTCGTCACTGGCGGCGCAATCTGTCGCACCTCTTCCCCGGCACCCATGCAAGGGGAAATTCCAGCGTAAATCGACCCAGGCCTACTCAGTACATCTTTGATTTTTGTTGGTTTTATGGAGTTTTCATTGGCCTCAAAGCCGAATCTGAAAGTGTTAGCTCGATCGGACCGAAACTTTAGAAGTTATACCCTCATGAATTTTTTGGTTGGACATAAACACCACAGAAACTTACGGTATATGTATCCAAAATACAATTTTCCTATCCACAATAAACCAAAGAAACCTTATCAGAAGTCGGTCGGTTTCACCTTGAATTACTTTGGAAAACGTGTAGTAAACTTTGGCATGCTGTAAAGATTAACATTTTGCTACTGTTAAAACACAAACAACTACACCTAAATACGGTCAAATAATTATTCCATATAGAAATACGCTTCAGCCAGCTATTGTGGTTTTCTAGCTCGTTGTATATTGAGGCCTCAATATATAGCCTCAGTGATCGTTGTATATTGAGCTGGATTTTGAATCTGGGCTTCAGCTCATCGTTGTGGTGAGTAGGTACTAGTCCTGGTTTGTGGGTATCGTCGGTGGATCCGAAGGTGGCCCTGTTGTGGACGAGCATGTGACGCGTCAATGATGTGCTATGAACTCCTTTAAAAATGCCTCCGAAGGCTTTCTGTGAGAGACGGGATGCCCTCTTCTTTCTTGCTTACACTTGTCCTAAGGCGAATAAATAGCCAAATACATCAAAATGTGACAAGTTTTCTTTTTTTTCCAGACCAGAAGGACTCAACACTAATCTGCCGCCCAATAATTTTCAGCGTGCTTTGAATGCCAACGCAATATTCCCCAGTTCAAAGTTTCCGTAGGTGAAAATTAGATAAGGTGATCTTGTGCCGTGATGTGGTGTGATAGCGTCACAACATGGTGGCTCGTGACCGCTGACATGATGGTTAGGACTCAATGTAACCAAAAAGGTTTGCTGGTTAATCAAAAAAAAAAACAAAATAAACTGTTTAATTATTGGTTTCTGGACCGAAAAGAAATTAAACCGTTTGTTTTAACTCATCGAAATTGATAAAGCATATCCTTACTATACAACCCTGCTTCCAAAAACTCCGAGAATGGAAAACATGATCATACAGTGGATTCTAAGGACTAGGTCCAATAGAGTTGAAAACGCGACGGTGCGTCGATGCTTCTCCTTTTCAATCTCCCGACGCGTCGACTAGGCTTTGATGCACGATTTACCAGCCTTAACCCGCGCCCCGGTGGGCTTCCGAGCCACCTTTGCCCTGGTGGGGGTAGTTGAACACCCCCCTCGACGAACTCGGCCTTTATGCGGGATAGTGAAAAAATGAACGCTGGTGGATAGCTCATGCAAATTCATGGAGAAACTCTATCAGTCACTTTTTGGCTCAGGTCAATATTGATGTCATGACAGGTCAAAGAAGGTGGCATTTTGAGTATAGTTTTTGGGTTCTAGCATCTGACAGACTTGAGTTAGAATCATTTTTAGGTACCATTCGCTTCCTCTCGTCACGACGGATCGAATGATGTATAATATGACCATACTAGGTAAAAACACAAATGGCCTGGCCTCAAGTCAGGTCACGGATCACTTTTAACCTAGCATAGTCAATATGCATATCAATCGACTTGAAATAGCAAGCCAAACCCAATGGTATCAAAATAAAAACTGTATCATTATTTCATGCAAAGTTAATGACCTAAGTCTGAAAAACTTTTTAAGTAGCCCCAGATGACCTCTCAGAGGTCACAGGTAGACAATTGCAACATGAACCTGGAAAGGGGCCCAGGACACAATTTGGAGAATATGAAGGTATTCTCAGCTGTATCTACAAAAATACAACCCAATTTCTATTGTTCCCGTGTAGTTTCAATGGAGAGGTTATGATCCGTACCTGACCTTAGGTCATCGATATGGAAAATCCCGGAATAAGTTTTGTAGCACTTGATGGGCCCATTAGGTGGTACAAGTTTCAATCCGATAGATTCTCCCATTTCGTACTTATGCCACCTTTGAGCATTTTTGGAGGTGAGGTCACTTGACCTGCACTTGTGACCTGACCTGAGATGACCCAACTTTAAAATTTTGGAGAAAGTTGTGGAATTAATCAAGGATAAGGCGTGTCTAGTACGGTGGCGCTTCATGCCACCGTTGTTTTGTTTGTTGCCGGAAAAACCGGAGGGGGTGTTCAAACACGCCCCCACCGGGGCGCGGGTTAATCAATCCATCTACTCTTTCTTAGCTGAAGGTAAGAGAAAGAAAAGAATACTGGCCTCGCTGGACGCAGCATCAATTAAAAAAATGTGCCAGTTGAAGCTCGTATTTGATACCGGTGTTAGTTTCAAACCACTGGAATATCACGTACCTATTATTTTCCGGGTATTTTCGTTGGTGAAAGTAGGTTTGGGATTTCGACGCACCGACTATAACGCCCTGTGACCTGAACATACTGAGCTCCTGTGGTGTCGCCAACTGTCACCCTGCCGGGAGGGCATCCTGGGGATTAGAAATACTTGTATGAAATACCCAGCCAGGATTCGAACCTGGTTCAGTGGCATGGCGGTGGAAGGGGCTCCCCGACACCATTCCAGGGGCGTCGCCACCTTGGGGGCCATGAGGGCCCTGCCCCCATAGATTTTTGGAGGTCTTCCACTAGACTCAAGAAACTCCTTTGATACTTAGAGTTTGGAATAGCCCCTTGCGTATCAAAGAGCCTAGCCTTCCTGCTTATAAGGGAGGCCTCCCAATTGGTCTACGCAGCAGGCCGCATTGGCTATAAATGGGGCCCCATAACGGCCTACCTAGGAGACGTCTTTACTTAAAAAGGAGGTCCCTAAAAGGCCCATATAGGCGGCCTCTTTACTTATGAAGGGATTCCTCTAAATGGCTTGTCCAGGAAGCCCCATTCCTTATAAAGCAGGCCCGCTAAATGACCTCGTGGAGGTGACTTCATTTATAAAGGAGGCTCCTAAACGGCCATCATAAAAGGGACCTCACTTATAAAGAGAGTCCCTAAAAACCCTACAAAATAGAAGCCCAAAAAGCTGGAGGCCCCCTCAGAACCAGGGATTGGAGGCCCCTTTCGAACTTGGCCCCCATGGAAAGGAATCCGTCGTGATGCCCCTGCGCCACAGTATTCCCGTTACTGTGTATTTGTCAGGTGCTCGCCTGCTTTTGCGTGGTCAGACCATCTTCAAAGAAGTTCCTGGAGCGTCAACTAAATATCCCTCATGTGCTTTGATCACTCATCATACCCTTTCTGTCAGGTTCGAAGAAGGGCTAAGATTTAGCGGAGTGTCATTGATTAGATCTAGAGGAATGACCTAAGACCAATTAAAATATGTTGATTGATTTAGAGGAGTGGCCAATAACTGGATGTCGCCTTCCATGCTGGAGAGGCGCGGCTTCGCCTCTGTCCGGAAGGAGTGCAGTTCAGGGGTGCGGTTTACCGCCCTGCCCCGGCTGCGTCTAGTTCGCGTGAGGCATGCCGCAGCACCGGGGGCTACTCACTCTGCACTGGCACATGCCGGCGATTGGCGCCGAGATTAAAGACCGGCACGCCGCGGCAGCCGACGGATACTGCACCCAACTTAGCTGGGCAGATCACGACCCGTTTACAGCTAGGCAATTATGGAAATTGTTGCGGGAATTTCCAGGGCTGCGTTCGAGTAGAGATTCTCGGAAGCTGTATGTTAAGAGACATGCGAAACGAGACCAGAAAGTGGACTGAGCAGAAGGTGCGTTGGCACCAGTGCGCTGCAGAATCGAACATCTGCTGCGATTGACGCTGATATCTGAGGTCCCATCTCTATCTTGTAGCCTGAGGAGCGATTGAAATTGACACTTGAAGTCCCATCACCGGCCCATGGGCTAATGAGCGATGGACGCTGACACCTGTAGTCCCATCACCGGCCCGTGGACTGAGAAGCGATTGACGCTGACAACTGAAGTCCCATTACAGGACCGTGGGCTGAGGAGCGATTGGTGATCTCTGTCCCTGGCAAGGCCAGGGGTGACCTGGCCACTGCTATTCCCATGCAATTTTCTGATTTCCGCCAAATTTAAGACAAGAAACATCGTAAGCATCAAGGGTTGAAAGAAAACGAGGCATCCAATGCTGAAGAGTTTTGGTTTCCAGGTCTGATAGTTTGCTGTCGAAAATGCTCAGGAATATCCTAAAATTTTACCGACCGCCTTCACTCACTCTTCACGTGGTGACAAAGGTGATGTTGACAGCAGTGTCCTAGTTTAACCCGCGCCCCGGTGGGGGGCTTGTTTGGACACCCCCTCAGGTTTTTTCGGCGGCACAAAAAACAGCTGCACGAAGCGCCGCCGTACATGGCACACCTTATTCTTGATCAATTCCACAACTTTCCCCAAAATGTTAAGTTTGGGTCATCTCAGGTCAGATCACCAGTGCAGGTCAAGTGACCTCACCTAAAAATATCTGAGGTGGCATAAGTACAAAATGGGTGGATCTATCGGATTGAAACTTATAATACATAATGGCTCCACCGATGTCTATATAACATGTTCCGGAATTTTTCATATCGATCACCTAAGGTCAAGTACGGACCATGACCTCTCCATTGGAAATACACGGGAAAACAGAAATTGGGCTGTATTTGTGTAGATACAGCTGATAATATCTTTACATTCTCCAAATTAAAGTATCCTGGGCCCCTTTCCAGGTTCATGTTGCAATTTTTGACCTGTGACCCCTGAGAGGTCATCTAGAGCTACTTTAGCAGGTTTCAGACTTGTTCAACAACTTTGCATGCCATGGTGATATAGCTTTTATTTTTATACCATTGCGTTTGGATTACTATTGTTAGTCGATTTATACGCATATTGACTATGTTAGGTAAAAAGTGACCTTGACCTGACCTGAGGTCAGGTCATTTTTTGTGTTTTGACCTAGCATGGTCATATTATACAGCAATCGATTCGCCGTGACGAGAGGAAGCGAATGGTCCTTTCAAAATGATTTTAACTCAACTCTGTCAGATGCTAGAGTCCTAAAACGTCTTTACTTCTAGAGCTCAAAATGCCAACTCAAAATGACCCCAATACTGACCTGAGCCAAAAAGTGTCTGGTATAGTTTCTTCATGAATTTATATGAGCTATCCATCAGCTTTCGCGATTTTTTTCGCATAGGGGCCGAGTTCGAGGCGGGGGTGGGGGTGTTCAAACACCCCCCACCAGGGCGAAGGTGGCTCGGAGACCCACCGGGGCGCGGGTTAATTTGATGCCCTAACTGAACGTGCCACGCATGTATTGGAAAATATCTGTGGAATACTGAAACGGTTTGGTAAGGGAGCCTTGCAGTTGTCTTAGGATGCGGTTTAGAATACGGCAGCAAGCCGAAGTGCACTACTATTTTGGCACTATTCGGATGACGGGCATGTATTTACCGTCATAGGCCAGAGACGGGTCTAACCTGAATTGCCTTCACTCACATCTGACTACACTGGCGGATCCAAGGAGGAGGGAGGGGGGCAAAGGGGTCGTGGCCCCCCACCAAATGCTAAAAAGTAATATTTTAGCCCCAAAAGGACTCCATTTTGTTTTTTTTTTCTATAAAACACAATTTTTGCGATTTTGCTCTCGATCTAGTCCCGCAAACTCCCCAAAATTACTTGAAATAATCCTCTGCCCTTAGAATAATCCAGTGCTGCATAATTGTAGATTACTATTAAAAAACAATCGCACTATTCGTATCACATAAGAGGTCTTAGTCGAACTCGAAAAATTGATTGCAGAAATTGAAAAAGGGCTATCAGGACGATAAGTATTAAAGGAAAAACTTCACTTATATACCTCATCCTTGGGATCAAACAGCGCTAGGAGTTACGGGGTACAAAACAAGATATAATAAATATAATATACGTCCTGTAGAGCGTGACGAATACACCAGGCGCTGCATGGGTGTAGCGGTTCGACAGGGATGACCGTTAGAGCGGCAGCACCACCACGTATGTGCTGCATACCGCAGCGGCGGCACCACCACGTGTGTATTGCAGCGGCGGCACCACCACGCGTGTATTGCAGTGGCAGCACCACCACGTGTGTATTGCAGCGGCGGCACCACCACGTGTGTATTGCAGTGGTAGCACCACCACGTGTGTATTGCAGTGGTAGCACCACCACGTGTGTATTGCAGTGGTAGCACCACCACGCGTGTATTGCAGTGGCAGCACCACCACGTGTGTATTGCAGTGGCAGCACCACCACGTGTGTATTGCAGTGGCGGCACCACCACGTGTGTATTGCAGTGGCAGCACCACCACGTGTGTATTGCAGTGGCAGCACCACCACGCGTGTATTGCAGTGGCAGCACCACCACGTGTGTATTGCAGTGGTAGCACCACCACGTGTGTATTGCAGTGGCGGCACCACCACGTGTGTATTGCAGTGGCAGCACCACCACGTGTGTATTGCAGTGGCAGCACCACCACGCGTGTATTGCAGTGGCAGCACCACCACGTGTGTATTGCAGTGGCAGCACCACCACGTGTGTATTGCAGTGGCAGCACCACCACGTGTGTATTGCAGTGGTAGCACCACCACGTGTGTATTGCAGTGGTAGCACCACCACGTGTGTATTGCAGTGGCAGCACCACCACGTGTGTATTGCAGTGGCAGCACCACCACGTGTGTATTGCAGTGGTAGCACCACCACGTGTATTGCAGTGGCAGCACCACCACGTGTGTTTGCAGTGGTAGCACCACCACGCGTGTATTGCAGTGGTAGCACCACCACGCGTGTATTGCAGTGGTAGCACCACCACGTGTGTATTGCAGCGGTAGCACCACCACGTGTGTATTGCAGCGGCGGCACCACCACGTGTGTATTGCAGTGGCAGCACCACCACGTGTGTATTGCAGTGGCAGCACCACCACGTGTGTATTGCAGTGGCAGCACCACCACGTGTGTATTGCAGTGGTAGCACCACCACGCGTGTATTGCAGTGGTAGCACCACCACGTGTGTATTGCAGCGGTAGCACCACCACGTGTGTATTGCAGCGGCGGCACCACCACGTGTATTGCAGTGGCAGCACCACCACTGTGTATTGCAGTGGCAGCACCACCACGTGTATTGCAGTGGCAGCACCACCACGTGTGTATTGCAGTGGTAGCACCACCACGTGTGTATTGCAGTGGTAGCACCACCACGTGTGTATTGCAGTGGCAGCACCACCACGTGTATTGCAGTGGCAGCACCACCACGTGTGTATTGCAGTGGTAGCACCACCACGTGTGTATTGCAGTGGCAGCATCACCACGTGTATTGCAGTGGCAGCACCACCACGTGTGTATTGCAGTGGCGGCACCACCACGTGTGTATTGCAGTGGCAGCACCACCACGTGTGTATTGCAGTGGCAGCACCACCACGTGTGTATTGCAGTGGCAGCACCACCACGTGTGTATTGCAGTGGCAGCACCACCACGTGTGTATTGCAGTGGCAGCACCACCACGTGTGTATTGCAGCGGCGGCACCACCACGTGTGTATTGCAGCGGCGGCACCACCACGTGTGTATTGCAGCGGCGGCACCACCACGTGTGTATTGCAGCGGCGGCACCACCACGTGTGTATTGCAGTGGCAGCACCACCACGTGTGTATTGCAGTGGTAGCACCACCACGGTGTATTGCAGTGGTGGCACCACCACGTGTGTATTGCAGTGGCAGCACCACACGTGTGTATTGCAGTGGTAGCACCACCACGTGTGTATTGCAGTGGTAGCACCACCACGTGTGTATTGCAGTGGCAGCACCACCACTGTGTATTGCAGTGGCGGCACCACCACGTGTATTGCAGTGGTAGCACCACCACTGTGTATTGCAGTGGCAGCACCACACGTGTATTGCAGTGGTAGCACCACCACTGTATTGCAGTGGCAGCATACCACGTGTATTGCAGTGGCAGCACCACCACGTGTGTATTGCATGGCGGCACCACCACGTGTGTATTGCAGTGGTAGCACCACCACGTGTGTATTGCAGTGGCAGCACCACCACGTGTGTATTGCAGTGGCAGCACCACCACGTGTGTATTGCAGCGGCGGTAGTACCACCACGTGTGTATTGCAGCGGCGGTAGTACCACATGCTGCAGTGGGACACCACCACGTGCTGCACCGAGCAGACCTGTATACTGCAACAGTGACAATACCTGCTGCGGTAGGGCACCACCACGTGTGTATTGCAGCGGCGGTAACACCACGTACTCCAGCGGGGGCACCACCACGTGCCGACACCACGTGCCACAGCGACGACAGGTGAGCTGTGGCTGTCGACGTCGGCGGCAGCGCGGAGCCCCGTGCCGCTGCGGCACGGCAGCGGCGCCTTTACGCGAGGAGCGATGGCCCATCCCTGCGGCGGCGCTCACCCAAATACGGCCACAGCAGCGCCGCCCTCATCTGATGAGCGTCCCGACGTTAATGAAGGCCAGGAGCAGGCCTGGAGCGTCAAATCCAGATAGCTGGGTAGCGCGCACGCTAAATCAGCGCGGGATGATGGCTGGGGACCGCCGGCGCATACCGTGATGACTTGGTCCTCTCGTCCATTACTGAAAACACCAGGCTGCGGTATAGGCGCCCGCAAACCTCGATAACAATGATAGGTCCAGATGGGTTCATGCTTTGCCGGTGTAAGTAAAACAACGAAGAAACAATCTGCTGCTCCTCTGAATCTGCCCTCACACTGAGAAAGAAGCTGGTTTTGGAAGCGAGTCAGTAAACGTTGCCTAACATTGACCACCCTGCTATCACTTTCGGCAGAAAGTTTTCATTCAAGGAGGGGGCCTTTGATCGGGTCCATCTTGTCAGTGGGAACTGGCTAGAGGTTTGCTTAAAAGTGAATTTCAGAGAAGTTTTCACTGCTGTACCGCGTGGTAATAGATACGAACATTTTCAAATTCACCTACTTCGACTTTGATAAAAGTTACACGTTTAGCATCCAGGGATAGATGCTTGTTCGCCAATTGTCAGTGAGAGAGGCAAGGCCTAAGAAAATGTGCTTAGTGAAATGCAGATTTATAACTTTTTACAGCATATGTCGGAAATATGATAATGCACGGGTTGGAACAGAAATTGCTCCATTTTTTATTTCTCTGTACACACGGCCCTGCCTATACCCTAGACATACCTAAGGTCATCTCACTGATCTTCTCTAACTAGGTGCCACAAGTGCATCAATTATCATAAATGCAAGAAATATTTATTGACTTGTATATTACCTCTATCGAAATTAAGCAATTCTTCCATTTGTGGGGATGCACGGTCCTCGGCGAAAATAACATTCGAATGTAGACCCACGGATAAATATCAGAATCATTCTTCCATGGCTAGATATTCATCGCGCAATGTGAAGCTGCCGTTCCCTGCCACACATCTGACAAAATACGAGGGAGGAAACAGGACATTGACTTTGTGTAGCGCCAATATGGCCGTTGAAAAATGATGAAAAAGTTAAAGGTTGTTGAGCGCCGAGACCTACTGCTACTTCTTCTGATGATTAGGCCTTCTATCGATGCTACTAATTCGTTCTGCCACCTTATGAATCAGAGGACAGGAATCAATTTTCATTGAGCTCCAAAACATAGCATTCAACAGGAGTTTTAGTTATTCTCTCATTTCAGCGCTTTGCTGGGAAATAATTGTCCAAACGTAAGTTTAACCTGAGCGAGAACTGGAGAACTGTTGACCAATGATCATCTCTCCGCGCATGTCGTCAGCACACATGATTTCCTAAAAATAGATGAGGTTAGAAGCCTTTTGTTCCTTATCAGAGAGTAATAAGTGACAGTTTGAGGTTCTATTGTATCACAGAAACTGTACATACCTTCACCCTGGTCTGCCAGAGGAACACTTTCGCGCTGGAACTGCCAAACGCCCACTGTGCGGGGGGAGGGGGGCAGTTCCAGCCACAACCGCCAAATATCGGTAGAACGTACTCTTACCAAAACAGTCTTTTCACAGAAGAACCAAAATGGCCCTGCCCAGCTCACCGAAATCTTGGTCAGGATGTTTCATTCAAACTCCTGATTGGAGATGGGAAAGTTAATGCATGTATACACGGATTGGAGATTGGTCAGTGATGGTATACACTGATTAGAGATGGGCATTGTTTGTCTACATTGTTTATCTACACGGCAGAGTTGTGCGTTTCAGAATTTTCTTGAGTCGACTAGTGCTGAGAGCGGTTGACTGAACTCCGACTCAAGGCTAAATTTATCCGGCTCAAATCTGACTCAACTCACGACTCAACTCAACTCAAACTTCGACTCGTTATCAAAATAAAATAAATAATTGAGAAATACATAAATAATAATACAAATTAATCAATAAATCAATAAACCAGCACAACACAAGCTGTTCAGAAATTCCTACAGGAAACTGAAGATTATTAGAAGCAAAACTAATTCATTAACATTCAAACATTGGTTAACAATTAGCCAGCAACCATGACAAACTTTTTTAAAATTTATCCAGACTGTCACTGCCCACAAAAGCTACCAGAACAGTTTGCAATGACTTCTAAAATGAGCATTAGGGTGTTTCATTGTTCCAAAATGCAATATTTTGACGCATATCGACGTTCCCCTCAAACCTCATCTGCTTACAAGCTTCTGTGCGAAATTTCCATGTATTTCGATAATATTTAGAGGTCGCGCACTTTTGCAGTTTTTATATCAAATGTATTCAAATGTACACATAAGCGTAGGAACGTTCAGAATATTGAGGAGGCCAAGGTGCATTTGGAAGTCATTTCTTTCCAGTCAACGCCATAGGGTTAAGGGTTAAGAATCAAGAATATTGGGGAGGGGACTATGGCCCCCTGCCCCTGTTCCTACGCCTATGAATGTACACATTTCCACACTGATACTGGCGCTGGTTTTATTTTGCTTGGTTTTCCATTTCACATTTGAAATATTCTTCAAATTAAATAAATCATTTATTACTGCACAGGACTAGCCTGAGCATAAAACCAGACCGATTTCGGAAGCATCCCGCCCCGTTTTCAAGGGAGATGAAGAAAGCACTATGACATAAAGCTCACTAAGCGAAAAACACGAAGACAGGGTACACTTTGAAATAACAATCTTAGCTATACACATGACGAATCATTTTAGAATTATTAGCTCTAAACACGTGCTATTTTCAATTCAATCTCTTGTTTGGCTGGCGTTTTAAGAGGTTCAAAAATCCAGAGAAGATGGTAACTTTGCCGATATTTCTATTCATTTTTGGTTCCGTGGTGGTTTGGATGTAAATTGCCTCTTTTATTTCCCGCTGTTTTGTCTTGAGTCGAAAGTTAAAGTCGTTGTGGCGTCCCATTTGATATCATGATCCTTCTTGAATGAATGTTCCGCTGTGGCCTCCGCTGCTCTCTCGTCAATTGACCCTCGGATTAGTTTTTGTCGAGATTTTTGGTGTTCGTCTTGTCGGACTTCCATCATCCTTTTGATTTCTCCAATGTATACTTTTGGACAGTCATTACATTCGAGCTTGTATACTGGGCCTGGTTTTTCCGGTTGTCTATCCTGTCCTTTGGTTTGACCAGTAATTGTTTGATGGTTTGATGTGGCTTAAAATATGTTCTTACGTTGAATTTAGAACATATGCGTCGAATCTGTTGCGATACTCCTTCTACATATGGGAAGGATCATTATATCAAATGGGACGCCACAACGACTCTAACGTTCGACTCAAGACAAAACAGCGGGAAAGGGAGATCACCCTCATCAAGAGGTTCAACGGATTCGTCAAGGACGAGAAGCAGAAGCAGTACCTGCTCCGGGTGGTGGAACTCCATCGGAGGGCTCTACCCAAGCGCAACAAGAAAGAATGCGCCTCTTTCAAGTGTAATGGTTTTTGGTGATAAAAGTGCGCGACCTCTAAAAGTCCTTTTATTTTGCTTTTAAGGGTGTCAATCGATTCAGTTTTCCGTATAGAGCTGGGGGAAAGTCGACATGACTTCGTTCCAAACAAACAAAATTTTACTATAGTGGGCTGAAACACCCTAATGAGCATTGTATATCAAACTTGGTAAATGGAATCAAAAGGAACCCAAAAGGGCTAAGAATACACCAACATAGGCAAAAAATTGAACTTCCATACTGTCAGAAAAGGTCCAAGCTAAAAGACATGATATAAACTGCATTTGCAGGGATGGCATAGGTATTGCTTTTCTGTTAAAGCACGATGCTAGGTAATTTTTATAAATGAAACATTCCTATGCCACGAGTTTAATCAAAATTTAAGCGACAATTACTAGAGTACCTAGTTGCAATTGCAAATTCTAAGAACCACAGCAAACCCTAAGAAATAGTATACCATATATGACAAGGAACAATAGAAATGGAAAATTATCAATGTGTTAGATTTTAATATATTCATTTTTCAAACCCAATCCAGTTTTCAGCTTGAGAATATTCAATACGGCTCTCACCTCCTATATCGTTCTTCAAAATGGGAGCACGGTTTCATAAAAAAATTGATGATGTATTGGTATAGCTTTCCAAATCAAATACGGATGCCAAGCAAGGGCCTTTGATCAGAAAAAAACCAGTAACATAAAATAATTCCTCTGATTCTTGCAATAAAGGCGTCTCAACATTTTTGTCAAATCAGGGGTCAAACTTTTAATGCTAATAGCAATATCTGCTGTTAATAGGCAAAATGAATAAAACGGTTGCAGACGGATACAAATATCTGTATTACTTTACAAATTATCACGTGATGTTTACACTTTTTGTCCTGAAGCTACCTAAGCTTGAGCTGGTTGAATTTGTTTTTCAAAGACAGCAATGGCGCACACTATTCTCAGTCGACGACTACTGACGACAACAACCAGCGACGACGTGTGTTGTTGCAAGGCTTGAAGTGAAGAAGTAATGTTAAATATTGAAGATGAGAAGTTTTTGAGAGATTTGAACTGTATTTTTTAGTGCGTTCCACCACTTCAAATGTTTAAGACAAGGCCAGCGATAGGAGCCTGTTTAATTTGTCGAGTGCATGTATTATTTGTGTCTAGGGATTTCCTCAGACCGGATCCGGATGGGCCTTTAAAATAAGCAATTTATCTGTATAATTATTGATATATTGAGACAAATTGAAACTTTGATTTAAACAATTGAAACGCTGGAGGGAAAAGTTATTTAAAGGAGGTTAAAGGAGGCTTGCAACAGGTAGGCAAATTCAAACACTTTTACTTCATATCAGGTTTACCTGTTGAGCCAACTTTTTTCGTCAACTCAATTGACTCGCTGTCTTCACAACTCAACTCAACTCAACTCATTGACGTGTTGTGAACCGACTCAACTCAACTCAACTCACTTGTTTATTTTTTTCGACTCAACTCAACTCAACTCAGAGTCGAATGAGTCGGAATTTGAGGTAAACTCCGACTCTGACTCGCGAGTCGCACAACTCTGCTACACGGATTGGAGATTGGCCTGTGATGGTATACACTGATTGGAGATGGGCCGGTGAATGTATATGTACACGGATTGGAGATTGGCCTTTGATGGTAAAATGACTGATTGGAGATGGGCCGGTGAATGTATATATACACGGATTGGAGATTGGCCTGTGATGGTATACACTGATTGGAGATGGGCCGGTGAATGTATATCTACACGGATTGGAGATTGGCCTGTGATGGTATACACTGATTGGAGATGGGCCGGTGATTGTATATCTACACGGATTGGAGATTGGCCTGTGATTGTATACACTGATTGGAGATGGGCCGGTGAATGTATATCTACACGGATTGGAGATTGGCCTGTGATGATATACACTGATTGGAGATGGGCCGGTGATTGTAAATTTACACGGATTGGAGATTGGCCATTGATGGTATACACTGATTGGAGATGGGCCGGTGATTGTATATCTACACAGATTGGAGATTGGCCATGGATGGTATACACTGAGTGGAAATGGGTGAGTGTTGGTATACACATTCATCATAGTTCGCTCACATTGGCAGCTGGAGGGCGATCTCGTATTCAACACAAGCTATTTAGAGCTGCATTCTTCAGTGTGAGCTGGCAGCAGTAAGCTGAAAGCCTCTGCACGCCGGAGGGAATGCGCGGAGCACACTTTACATCAGTCGTAACACAATGGCGGGGACGCTGTTCAGTCGGCCGTCACGACGTGCAGCCTGTGCCCTCCGTCACGACTTCTGCACTGATGCCGGCCTAACAGTTCCTATAACTAACCGCCGGAGCGAGCCAGGCCAATTATCGGCAGTCTGGTTTGACCCGACCTGCGATTGGCACTCTTCTGGTTAATCGCCTCTGCACGGTCCAACAGCGTAGTCCCGGCCCGCACCCATTGTCATAATCACATTACACCGGCGAGGGGTCGGCTGAGGGGTAATTAGACGGAGCAGAGTCGTGCACCAGGGCATGTGAGCTCCGCTGGCTGCTCGGGTTGCTGCAATCCAGTCCATCCGACCGACCGCTCGTGCAAAACAATTCACCCGCCGGCCAGTGAGGGACCTCAAACAAACCTTTGCCTTGCACGAGCGGTAACCGTCTCGCCGGAAACCGTCTTACGCACGCACACACAAGGAGAGTTGAGAGGGGCGTGGAGGCTGGATGGAAAGTTGCGCCCCTGGTTCCTTGGTAAGAAAACGACTGCTGTGACATAGTTAGATCTAGGGGGCATTCACCCCGGCGATAAGGTTGCACCGTTCAAAAGTGGCCCAGCTGTACCAGAAACAGCCAAACAGGACGTAAAGTTGAAAGTTATATTGTATGTCAATTATGATACATAAAATAGCAAAACATTTCAAGTTTAGAGCCTCTTCTTCAGTGGCTAAGATAATGAAACAAGTGATACTGACATGATACACCTAAAAATGTTCTAAACAGGTTCCCTATGGTCCAGCCAGTTGTCCAGTGGTCCTCCGCCGATCGTCCTCCCCTCTGCTGGTCCGGCCAAGTGGGCGCGGTGTCCCAGTGTCCTCACAGTTTCGCTGCCTGTGGCCATGTGCGGAAAGCAGAAAAACAACTGCCCTGCTGACCTCAGAGTCCCAGCTTCCAGAGCCGCCGCCAGCGCAGTGGTCGTGTCGTTGACCTCGGGTGGGTGGACGCCTCCCTGTACTTTATTTTCCAGCCAGCGACAGGCATATTTGGCGGGTCTTCACTATAACGATTGCGAGGCAAAACGCTTTCAGCAGTAAGATAATTGCTGATTAATTAACTGTCCCAGATTAAAACCATATCGGCTGCATCGCGACTCGCCCATCAGCATTCAGTTTTGATGCGGTGATCTCATCTATTGATAGTTCAATCACTGGGAGCGCTTTCTATTGTCCCAGACAGTCGGAAGATGAACTGAGGACCATTCTGCAGCACATAAAAACGGGAAACAAAAAGCAGCTGTTGTCCGCGTTTATCAACCAGTGACTGTAGGTCGGACTCGGACCAGCCTTGAACCAGCCCGTTTGTGGGGCCGATCAATCGGACAGACACTTCAAAGAGCAGCGCCAATTTAAGGCGTAAATGCCAACGAGAACGCAGATGGCCAAACAGATGGTCTCCAGTGCAGCAGGTAATTGAATGACAGAAAGGACGCCAGTCACAGAATTACAGAGAGCACGCCAGTCACGGAATGGCAGAGATTACGCCAGTCACGGAATGGCAGAGAGTACGCCAGTCACTGAATGGCAGAGAGTACGCCCGTCACCGAGTGGCAAAGAGTACGCCAGTCACTAAATGGCAGAGAGTACGCCAGTCACTAAATGGCAGAGAGTACGCTAGTCACGGAATGGCAGAGAGTACGCCAGTCACTGAATGACAGAGAGTACGCCAGTCACGGAATGACAGAGAGTACGCCAGTCACTAAATGACAGAGAGTACGCCAGTCACTGAATGGCAGAGAGTACGCCAGTCACGGAATGGCAGAGAGCACGCCAGTCACGGAATGGCAAAGAGTACGCCAGTCACTGAATGACAGAGAGTACACCAGTCACGGAATGGCAGAGAGTACGTCAGTCACTGAATGGCAGAGAGTACGCCCATCACCGAGTGGCAAAGAGTACGCCAGTCACTAAATGGCAGAGAGTACGCCAGTCACTGAATGGCAGAGAGTACGCCAGTCACGGAATGGCAGAGAGTACGCCAGTCACTGAATGACAGAGAGTACGCCAGTCACGGAATGACAGAGAGTACGCCAGTCACTGAATGACAGAGAGTACGCCAGTCACTGAATGGCAGAGAGTACGCCAGTCACGGAATGGCAGAGAGTGCGTCAGTCACTGAATGACAGAGAGGAAGCCAGTCGCTGAATGACAGTGAGAACTCTGGTCACTGAATGGTAGCGAGGACGCCTGTCACTTAACGGTATTGAGGGAATCAGTCACTTAACAATGATGACGTCACATAACTGTATTAGAGGCTAGATGACCAAGTACCTAGTTCATTGGCATGTTCCCCTTTGCAGTAAAGTAAAATTTGGTGCTATTTGACGCTGCAAGGTAGACAGAGTGTGAACAACTGGTCACTGTAGGAAGTCAAAGGCCTTCCATGATGGTCTGTGCTGGGTAGGTAATCAGGTTAGCCTCGTCCCACATAGACTGGCCGTGAAATCGAGTCGTAATGTGCTGACTTGGCTCCTACTTTAGGGCGTTATCGGTCGGCGCTGTATTTATGACGAGCTACGTTGATTACCTTAGGTGTTGAGGATGGCCTCGTACTTTCCGGGCAATAAGCTGCACTGGCACATACACGGCGACCCTTCCAGGATACCTAGCCAACCACTAATGGTGCTGTCACGCTCTGCTCCTACCAGCTCTCCATCCTGCGAGAAAACGAAACCTTTGGAATAATTTGGAGGACTCGTTCAGAGCCATAAGCATCGCCACATACCAAGAAGTGAGAGGGCCTTGTCAATCTTCAACCTCATGGATGTTTGTCACGTTAAAAGACGTTTCTGTCATATGATGGGTACTTTTCGCCTCGGGTCAAGTTATATGTGATTAAAGTCCATGAGCTCTTCTGCAAACTAGGTGCGCACCCTCACCCTCTCCCCCGCACACCATCAATAAACTGGCAATTAATATATCATGGGACAAGGCACAAGTGATAACTTATGTTCGTTACCGTTCATACTGCCGTTGATTCATCAGCAGATGTATTTTAATTGTATTTTAAACACAGTGATATTTGGCGGACACGGGTTGGTAGGTCATCACGAGCTCTCACAGCATGTACAAAACATTGGTTTGCCGACTGGCCCATGACTGACGTGTGCAGCAGCTGGCGCTGCCGTACATCTCTGCCGTGAACAGACTGTCTAGACGTAAGACTGCTCGCCATTATCTCAGGCCATGCCCTGGTCGTCTTAAAGGTGGTCAGCAGCGCTGCGCACGTGATCGAAAAACCAGTGGTCTGCTGTCGCCATCCTGCGATTTAAATTCGGCCTTCCACGGTCGCGGCATGTTTATTTAGGTTTTAATTGAAATTAAAGGATTTGTTATTCCTGGATCACCGGGAAAGTTTTTCTCCGAAGTAATAAAGCTATTCTTTACCCCATGCACTAATAACTTTTAACCCGCCCCCGTTTAGGCGTCTGAGAATCCAGGGGGTGGAGACGGTGATTTGAGACTGGGGCGTTTGAACGCCACTCGTCGAACTTTGCTTCTGAGGGAGATAGCGGAAACGACAAGTCGTGCTCAATAGCTTGCGAAACAAAGTGTGGCTCGAATATCAGTCTTCTGTTTAGCTCACATCAATATTTCAGTCAGGTGAAGTAAAAAACGTACGAAGTGGCGCAAATAAAACAGGTGCTCATTGGAGGCAAATGTCGTTTTTACGATAGTTTACACCACCACCAACCAGAAAAATGGCGCGAAACAATGTAAAATATCTCTAAAATCAGACAAAATAAGTTACACCACGTCCCCTTCAGTGATGAAAAGCAGAAAAATCTCATTTTCCATTCAAGGATACCATACGTAATGTGCATAGAAATATTCAGACCACCAGCATATGTATGTACCTTAAGCATTGTCCAAAAACACGGTGCCAGGAGAATCCAGCGCTGCCAATTCCAATACAATTTTGGTTTCGAAAATCCTACAAGCAGAACGGGAGATAGTTGGGGATGGTAGAATCAGGCTGGGTGGCACAATCAGGGCACACCATAATGGTCACAATGGAAAGGCGGCTCTCTAGGGTAGGAAGCTTCATACCAAACCATGTTCCATTTTCAGACACCATTCAAAACCTCTCATCTTGGCTGCTTGAATAATGTATACGCCTTATGACCTTCTAGGGTCAGACTCACTCTGTTGGTTGTCCTCAGATGTCTCCTCTATATATATTTTACGCATATAACCCTCAATTTTATTGTATCTAAAGTTTATGTATCTATTATCTAAAGTGAACCAGAACGTGGACACTAGAAATAATGCCCGTTAAAATATATATCGTTGAGAGTTGTTGTCGTTGAGAGAGATCGTTGTTGTCTTGAATATATAGCTTTCCCCGGTGTAAAAAATATCACCAACACTAACAGGGACATTCCAGGACATTGCAGCACACGCGATGATGGATTCTACACCTTCGGTTTTCCTTCCCGTTTTCCTTAATGTCTTCAATTTTCTTTAAACTTTGTGTATGAGGTTACCGGCAGCCCAGAACATGCCTGTAACATTTTTAGGTTGTTAGCTGCGACGATACAGGAGGGATAGCCTCCGGAAATGTTAACCTTTGCGGGCGCAGCAAATTCATTCTACAGCTAATTTCTCGAATTAGAATAATGATAAATGGTCAAAATTATCTATCACAATGTTGGAATGAGTAAACAAATACAGCAGTGACAGTTTTGAAACATTATATTTTTCCTGAAAATGTTGTATTTATAAACCATTTAAGTAAATATTAAAATATGTACTCCTGCGTGCACTTCAAAATTGACAAGAGCACGTAGAAGAACACGGCTCAAAATATTAATATCAAGATAAAAGCCGTCATTATTTGTTTCTAAGCATGACAAAAACTAGCGGAGTATATCATTGGTACACACCGTTACAAGGGCCGACGCGTGGCATTCGATACAATAAAATAAATCGTGTAGGTGGCCTCCTTAACTACTTAAACATTGGTTAAAGGGGCGTGCGTCCAGAATGCAGCTGTATTGGATATGTGTTTTGTTTGCTTTTTTTAGGGATCTTCTCACACCTGTCACCTTTCACTCTTCACTTTTCTCATCTAGGGCCTTAGGTCATTTCCCTTGACGTTTTGGATACACGACGAGTTTCTCGATGAGAATGGCAATGCATTTCAAAGAATGTGCTTTAGCCATTGAGCCGCGCACATGACAAGACTCTGTAAGGGCCATCGTTGTCCATAATGTTGTCCGTTGGCAATATAATAAGAAGCTGCAGGTCCTGGAATCCGTCTTCATCAGTGACCTCAACCCCACCATCAATCACCAGATGAATCAGGGTGCTACAGTGACTGCATTTGATGGCGCCACTCTGCGACCCAAGCGGTGAGGAATAGTCTAGTGAATCAATATCGTAGTCACCTGATTCAGTTGCCATCTTATACATGATGACTATATCTCACTTGCCTCAACTGCCATATTACATTTGACTGTCGTATCTCACGTGACCCAATTATCATCCTACACATGACTGCCATATCTCACCTGACTCAGTTGCCATCTTATAGGTGACTACCGTATCTCACCTGACCCAATTGCCATCTTACATATAACTGTCATCACTGGTGGCGGAAGGGAGGGGACACCGGGGCACGGAGCCCCATCCCCGCTTAAATCACAATTTTTTAACACTAGCCCTATGGCGTTGACTGGACATAAATTGTTTGAAAAGCCCATGGTGCCCCCCTTTAAATTCGGACGTTCCGCCGTCACTGACTGTCATATGCCTCACATGACTCAATTGCCAACTTACATATGACTGTCACATGGCACATGACTCAGTTACCATCTTATCGACTGTCATCATTTCGAGTCAGAGGGTGGGAATCGAGCACTGGAGGCCTTGGCGCGCTCGGAACCTTGTTGCAGAGGTGCTTGATGACGCTCAAGAGGTCTGCTAGCTTCCGTCCTTGACAGCGCCGGTAAACTACTTGACGAGGGCGATCCCACGTTCAGCGCTGGCATTAAGAACGTTTGGATACCTGATGCGGTTTTCAGTTCTTTGTCTGCGGGTGGGTTCTGGGGATGTTCTTGCCAGCCCATCAGCAGTTTTGGAAAGAAATACAGGCCTTTTTGCCCCTAGTCTACATCCCGTTATGAGGAGCGTTGGCTAGCTCCACTCGTCACGCTGGCTCCGCTCAACAGGCTGGCGCCTTTATCTACGCTGACGCCTCTCTCTACTCTGGTTCCGCTCTCCACACTGGCTCCGCTCGCCACGCCGGCTCCGCTCTCCACGCCGGCTCTGCTCTCCACACTGGGTCCGCTCTTCACGCTGGCTCCACTTGTCACACTGGCTCTGCTCTTCACACTGGCTCCGCTTGCCACACTGGCTCCGCTCTTCACGCTGGCTCTGCTCGCCACGTTGGTTCCCTTTATCTAAACTGGCTCCGCTCTCTCGCTGGCTTCCGTCTCCAGCACTAGCTCTACTCTCCACACTGGCTCCGCTTGCCACACTGGCTCCGATCGTCACGCTGGCTCTGCTTTCGCTTCACAAACTGGCTCCGCTCTCCACGCTGGCTCCGTTCGACACGCCAGCTCAGCTCTACCTGGCTCCACTCTCCACACTGGCTCCGCTCGCCACACTGGCTCCGCTCGCCACGCTGGCTCTGCTCCACCTGGCTCCTTTATCTATGCTGATGCCTCTCTCTTCTGGCTCCGCTCTCCACACTGGCTCCGCTCGGCACGCTGGCTCCGCTCTCCACGCTGGCTCCACTCTCCACGCTGGCTCCACTTGCCCTACGCTGGCTCCGCTCGTCACGCTGCGTTACCTCGATAGGTTGCCATTCCTCCGAATCAAATCAGTGAGGACCGGTAGGCGTTTGCCTATCGCTGTCCATAACGAAAGTCAAATATGGAAAACCGACTTGGCATTAAGCTCACACTAAATATAGTGTACTTTTTATAGCGAAGAAATATTTTTAAAGATTTAAAGTCAAGTGTTAATCAAATATGAAATCCAAGTCGTGCACACACAGGCATCAATTTTCAACTTTTACATTAAAAGGTGTCAATTTTTTCGGTCCATCCCTGGTAGATTTCCATTGAACCTCAAACAAAAACGAGAAATCATTGAATTTGTTATGTATTGAAATCCACCTTTGGCTATTGGACCCAGCTTTAAGTTTTGAGGATTTAGGGACAACTTTTTCCGCTCAGAAACACATTAGCCACGCGGATACAGTAGCACTAGACCAATGCCCCCCCTGGGCAGGGATCGGACGGTTTTTTTGGTAGGTCTGCTGCCTTACAGTCACACATACGATGTCTGCGGTAGAACGTGAGGCGCAAAATTATTAACCTGAATGACTTCTTCGGGGCCTGGAGTGGGTGCCACTGTCAACTTCCAGTTGCTTGGTGAGACTTTCCATCCAGTGCGACCCGGCCCAGTCGGAGTGACGTCATGACAATGACGTCACTCCGCCAGCTGACTCACCGTCTCTCGTTTACGCGTCTGCCGGCCACCGACAGTCCAGTGTGAATTGGATGTCGGTGGGGTGTACTCACTGACTCCACGGTAGCAGGAGAGCAGCACCTCGGCTCATTGCGACAACCTGACTGGATCGTTTAAGGTGAGTGTAGGGATGGCGCACACATGCATTGATTTCATAAGATTTGTCCCTCAGAAGGATAACAGAGACAGAGAGAGCTGGGTGAGTGCCATCACAAGTCCTTGACGAAGGAAGGTCTGGTCAGACAAGGACAGGTGCGGGAACCTCTTCCCCCGTCTTCGAACTGGTACCCGATTTTGCCGTCCCAGTTTGAGCGGTAAGTAAAAGCCTTAGAATACGGAATGATAATTACCCGGCTTCGTTCGTAAACTTCTGAATGCAGTCGGTGACCACCAGGGGCGTGGATTTCTATCTCTTTGGGGGTGCCCCGGCACCCCCAATTATTTGCGTGGCACCCCGTACGGTGATTTGGGTACCCCCAACTAAAATGGGAAGTAAAGTCCAAAAGAAGAGTCCGAAGAAGAGGAAGATATGAACAAATACACTTTTTCACAAGTTGTAGGTTTGTTCATTTGTTTATTTGTTTATTTCAAGTCACGTCAGACGCCAACAGAACATGTTGCAATAACAGGCGAAGCCAATCTAAGTAAAAAGAAAACTATATAGGTACACAGATGAGTGACACATGTAAAAAGCGGTAAAAACATATACATGTAAGTGATGAGTAAGAGGCAACTGATGATAAAACCGACGGGAAAAGAGAAGCCAATAAAAAGCTAGTCAGTGCGAACATATGTCAGAACATGTTTTCTTAAAGTACTAAAAGAGTAATTAAATAAATCTGCGTTTCCCCGGCGCAGAAATGCATTAGTCTCCCTCGGTATACATACGCTGAGGGAAGCTGTTTGTAACGGTGCTGACACGACCGCGGTGCTCAGCGAGAAGGTATTTGTTTACAAGTTATAAGTAGGTATATAATCTGCCTTGGGCCTTGCGTAAAACTTTAAGATTACCTTGCCGGGGAAATACCTAAACCTCATAAAGAATTTGCAACGTATCTGTAAGACAACTTACTGACCACCCAAAATTCCAGCAGTGGCCCATAGGAAGTCCATAGGAGACAACAAATAAAACATTTAGGTACACAAAAGCTGAACAAAGTGTATGTTTCCTGCTAAAAAATTTGAGGCCAGGACACATATTTGAAGCCTACAAAGCACTCTGGCATCATGAGGGCAGTGGAAGATCTAGCGGGTCGCTTTGGGAGGGGCAATCCAAAGCCGAAAAGAAAAAAAGAAAAAAACGTCACGTAGTGAAAAGCTGCGCTACAATATCACTGGCCGGTGGAATTTTGGGTATTTGAGGCGCAAAGCAAAAAATAAAAATAAAATAAAGAAAAAACGTCTTGGAGTAAAAAAATATTGGCTCGACATACTTTTTTCAACCAAGGCCCAATATTTACGCTTTAAGTTGAGAGTTGAAGCACCAAAATCCTGCTTATAAACTAAAAAAGGAGTCGGGGAAAAAAGGAGGTCGATCGCTTTGGGGGGGCAAAAACATAGTTTTGCCCCGAGCTTTTCCGTTTGGGGGGCAAATGCCATTTTGGCCCCCCCCTGTATCCGCCACTGCATGAGGGCCTTTAGTCTGTTGTGCCAGGTGTTGTGTATGTAATGTAATTATATGCAGTGATAGGTATATTAGGTACTTACCAAAGTGTCGCCACCGGCAAAAAGTGTGGGGGGGGCCAGCCAAACTTCAACCTGATGCTGACAGAAAACTTTCAACATCAGGACCAAAAACTGTTCGAATTTGGGCTCTTCGTTGCCTCCCGCAGCGGCTGGATATAAGAATGTGCGGTTTTCTCTCATTTTGACTGAGATCCGGAAATTTTTGGCCAAAAAGTGGGGGGCCAGGCCCCCTGGCCCCCCTTTTCCGACGCGTTTGGTACCTACTGTAAAACATTGAGAAGCAGCGCCTTTTCTGTTTAATGATTGCTGGTATTGTCCTGAAGTTACTTTTATGCAGAATGTGATGTCAAAATCAAGAAAAGGAAAATTCATTGACAAAAAGGAAACAAACTGCATATGTGGGGTAAAAAATATCCTTGAAAACAGCTACCCATACTAGCAGATAATACATTAAATACAACAATAAGATAGGCATGACAAATATTGAAATCACCTGTTTCAACAGAAGTCATCTTGAGGAACCTACAAAACTAACTCCTTCTGCCGAATCCAGCATTTTCTGAAAATGAAAGCATAAGATGTGATGAACATTACATGAACAATGGTTATTAAACAATGCTTTCACATTTACCCCCACCTACTTGAAGGCTAAATGTATACCTAAGTAAAGTAAAAGCTGGAATGCCAAAACAATGTTTCAGGTTTGGATCCCCATATCAGCGGAATCAGCAGGATTTACTCCCACCTGAAATGCTGCTTCGTGCCTTTCCCCCTCATATGTGAGTATCAGCGCCCCTGCAATAGGATTTGGCACTCACTTGTAGGATGTTTTCGCCAAAAAGAAAGGTGCCCCTCCCCTTTCCCACCGTGTCGATCGAAGATCCGGGATCCGCGTATGACCCGGTCACACACTCATAGCTGGAATGTTCACCAAACCTCGTCTCCATGGTTATTGGCATACTTACCTGAACACAATTGTGAAATTGTTAGCTATCTGTGATGAGCGGTTTGGGAACGATAACCCCGGTCAATCTAGGCCGTGCATATTGAATGTAAATTTTTGTTTGATAATAATCGGTGTTTGATAATTATCTATATT
Source organism: Lepas anatifera (assembly GCA_034440635.1). Lineage (NCBI taxonomy): Eukaryota > Metazoa > Arthropoda > Thecostraca > Lepadidae > Lepas > Lepas anatifera. The sequence goes on from JAOTON010000261.1 coordinate 115,568, forward strand.
TGTAACAATCGATGTTTGATAGTATCGACGTTTGAGAATTGTTTGCACACTTTGCGTAAAATGCTGGATATTTATGTCAGAAATAATGCATAATATGACTGACGAAAGTTTAGGGAATGCGTTCTAAACGCTTTTTCTAACAGGTATGCTTGTAATAGAAATAGCATTGATTATTATGAACGAGTAGGTAAGCTTAGTAATGATATGGATAGGGATAATAATAATAATAAAAGTAATTATAACGATGATAATATTGATAATGATAACCAGAATACAAAATAATAGTGGTAAAAATAATAATTTTAATTATAATAATGTCATACTCTATTACTACTACTATTACTATATAGTATATACTGTTACTAGGCACTACTACGACCACCACCACTACCACTAGCACTACCACTATTAATACTGATACTACAATGCTTCTGTGCAAGTTTGTTTGCTTGCTCGAAGCGACTTGAGAACTTTATTTTTCCAGTCCCATTATTGAAGTACCATGCCTATTTCCTTTCGCGTGAAATACATCAATGAACCCTAATATAACCCTAATGCCCTTAAAAATACCCCTAATTACCCTTAAAGTCCGGGATTCGACCAAGGTGCCACATTCCCTTTAAAGGGAATGGGCCATCTTGGTCGATTCCCGGAATTTAGTGTAATTAGTGGTATTTTTAGCCGAAAACTCATAAACAAATTTCCACAATTCCTTGTGTGTAAAATGTACAATAAGCTCAATATTTTGATATTTAAAATGTTCCTTTAGGCCAAGAGATAAACCTCCGCCTGTGCATGACGCCATGATCTGGCAACAACCACCATATTCAAAGGGCTTCAATAAGCTGACTTCTCACCGTGATGTCAGCATGTTGTCACGCCAACAGCTGACAACTGCAGCCGGCTCCTTGGATACATTTTGGGTACATTTCAGGTAGGTTTTTAGCTTTTCTGTACGGAAATTCCGAGTTCTTAGACAAATGATGTGTCGAGTACCGGATTTTCCGGCATGCTTTACAACTTAGCTATCTCAGGTAAAGTCACGTTAAAGGCGCCACATTCCCTTTAACATGGCATTGTGTTCTGTGCATCCTGAATTTCGCCACAAGCATCACAACCACTGAGGCACATCTGCTAAAAATTATATGGCGAGCGCTCGTTTTAGGTCTTCCCATAAACATGTTGTTGAACCTCAAAATTTGGACAAGTCCACCGGTTTCTATTTATTGGGTAGAATGTTCAATTGGGGTTAGGCTGAGTGAAATATCCAGTACTTAACTTTAACTAATCAGCTTGCAGACCCTGTTGTTCAAAAGAGAAGCTCTGACGTATGTGTGCCGGGTATGGGATGTGAGCCGTTCGGCCGGCGGCGGCGGTTCAAGGGATGGTCGCGCCGGCGCCAGGCGGCTGCATCGCGTGCTTACGACACACTATGTGGCTGCGCGGTGTTCAAACCGGTTACCGAGCCTGACGCTGCCGGGCGCGGCCGCGGGCCCTGCGCTGCCCGGCCCAGCCCGACAGAAAGCACGGCCCAGCCCGGCAGAAGACCCGGACGAGCTCGGCCCAGCCCGGCAGAAGGCCCGGCCGAACCCGGCAGAAAGCACGGCCGAGCCCGGCAAAAGACCCGGCCGAGCCCGGCAGCAGACTCGGCCCAGCCCGGCAGAAGGCCCGGCCGAGCCCGGCAGAAGGTCTGGCCGGGAGATTAGGTGGCTTAGTGGATAACACCCTTGTCTTCTAAGCCACCGGTCCCGGATTCAGTCCTGGCGGAGCCTCTGAATAAGTCGATCTGATCCCCCAAATCCCTTCCAACAGGGTGAGAGTTGGCGACGCCGTATGACCCTGGCAGTTGGTGCGTCGTTAAACCCCAACAATTATTATTAGAAGGTCTGGCCGAGCCTGTCAAAAGGCTCGAGAACACCCGGCTGAGCCCGGCAGAAGACCTGGGCGAGCCCGGCAGAAAGCACGCCCGAGCCCGGCAGAAGGCCCGAGAAGGTCCGGCCGAGTCCGGCAGAAGGCCTGGCCGAGCGCGGCAGAAGACCTTAATATGCAGAGCTCGAAATCGGCAACCCAAATTTCGCATTTGGCTCTAAAATTGGTAACAAACCTCGCACCCAACTCGAGCTGTCATTCTTCTCTCTCGCCTTTTCCAAATTATGCTAATAACCTCCTCGCAAAAGCCTGATCCAGGCCCGCCAGCTTTGGCCAGGGCCTGAAGGCCTGATATGAGCTCATACCTGACCGATACCGGGCTTCATCAAGGCTGGTACCGGGCTTCAAGAATGTCGAAACCTAAAAAGAATTTTTTGGTAAAGTAAATAAGCAAGTTTGAATAAAGTTTGGTTTTCCACACTGATAAAACCATATAGTATCATACCTTACCAGCAGGTTATGCAGAATTAATGCAGGATTCATTTTAAGACAGCCATCATAGACCCAAAGAGATGTCCTGGATTTGCGTCTGTTACTGATGCCATGCTCAATTAAGCAAGTTGCTAAAACTTGTATCAAAACTGTATAATGTACACAGAAATGCATATAGTCACACTGTGGTGTTAGGGCAAATTATGACAGTGTTTGTATCGTTTTTATTCTATATGTTCTAAATTTGGAGAATTTTTATGTATACTGTAATACGAGCAGTTTCACCCTAGAGGGAGAAAACTTAAATAACAGCGCAAAAACAAAAAAATGAACTCAGGCACTTGAAAACAGGCTTTAACACATGGATGGTATAATTCAATTGTGTATCGTAGATAAGGAAACATTTTAAGTATTGAATCACTTAAGAATAGCAGAACATGTAAATAGTTCGACACTATTTTTTCAGTCTGCCTTTTGGCATTGGTTTCCCTTGCTTCGGGATAGGTTGCAGACAGATAAGCTGTTGCAAAACCAAAGCTGCATCTGATTAACTTTACTTCAAGATGACAATCGAGCTTATCTGCAATAAACTGCGACAAAATATAGGGCATCTGAGATCATGAGATGAATTGCTTGACGACCGCATGGCATCGCATGGCGTCGTGCCATGTAATGATTTGCAGTACCTTTACTCATTTTTATTCTGTGGATTTAAAATAAAAGACAACTACTCTTTCCGCAAACCAAAGCTTAATAATGGCAATAACACGAAACTAATAAAATTTCACTGCCTGTCTTTATAATGTGCCACAAAATGCTGCAACAGGGTGTGTCATAATATCTGGTAAATGTTTACTTCTATAATTTCGAAAAAGTGGTCCATTCCCTGTGTCGGGTCCACCCCTAACTTTGTCTTAATCCAAGGTAAAGCACTGTGCCAATGGTAGACCATGCCAGGTGGCAGCCACCACCTTCTGTACAGAGCTGCGGTGCGACCTTTCCGACCTTTGCTGCCTAATGTGTTACCCCGGTGTCCTATTCACACCTTCGCGACCGCAAGAGCTGCTAGCATCGACACCTTTCTCAACTGCCTCGTGTCCGCGTGCGTGAGACGGTTTCCGGTGAGGTGAAAGTCTTGCGTGAGGTCTCTCACTGGCCAACGGGTGAACTGTTTTGCGCGAGTGCGCGGTGGGCCGCGAGTCCGTTTTAGCACTACACAGGGGTGGTATCTTACTCTGCTTCGATACCATTAGGGTTGCAGTTCTGACATTTTCTCGTGTTTGAACGGACATGCTTTGGTCACACTGTGAGGTCGGTTTGAGGCTAATGCGCTGTGCGAAAATGAATACAGTTAACAAGTTTTTATTCAAATTGTAATTTTTACATTACAGTTTTAAGTAAAAATGATATATGTTTTGCTCTTGATTCTGTGAGTTCATACCAGGGGCTAAGCCACTGGTCCCTGGTCCAAGTCCTGACGAAGCCTCCAAATAAGTTAATCTGATCCCCCAAAATTCCATCCAACAGGATGAGAGTTGGCAACGCCGTATGACCCTGGCAATTGGTGCGTAGTTAAACCCAAAAATTATTATTATATTCATATCAGGGGTCCCAGCCACGGGCTTTAGGGGGGGGCAAGTTGTCCTAACTTCAGTATCCGCTAGAGCACCAACGCTTCCTGGGAAACAGGCGACGACCCTTTGTTCTCTCGACACCAAAATTATCCGGAGTTTGGACCGAAGATCAGAAACTAAAGTGGGCGCTTAGGTAATTTTTGGCGGAGTCTGAGGCAGTTCTGTCCAGAAGCTGCTTGGAAATATAAGGAAAAAACGTCACGAAGCCCAAAATTGTTGATTTCGCCCTTAGGAACTAATTTTTTTGTAGTTTCAGCCATATGTTCCACGGTATTCCTTTTCTATGCTGCGAAGTATTTTATATAAATGTCAGTAATCTCTCTACTTGTGTTAAAAAAGCTTGTCGACATTCACCCGCTGCAGTATTTCATAGCTGAAACAATCAGCTCCAGTCTGGGCCGGTAAATGAAAGTACTTGTATTGATTCCAGTGGCGGTAGCATTGAGCTTCCGATTCTGTTTGGTCTCGTCACCGAACACGAAAAAGAAATAATTTCACCGTGCAGCGTGAGGTTTTCATGACATCATCAAAGATGTTGCACTGCTCAACCGTTTTCGGAAACCTATACCAAATGCCAACATTTTCCTTCAATGAGCAACAAAAGGACCAAAGTTATGGCAAAACCAGAGCAATACAACATGCCTTCAGCCCCATTTAAGCTACAAGCTTGGAAACATGCAGTGGATGCCTTGGACTTCAGTTTATATCAGACGCGTCATAATATGTTATCCTTGAAAGCCAATTATGGGGCTATCGATTGTTTCATAAACATCATATTCTTCATTCACGGAAATTTCTAAGCAGTTCATATGCTTGTATTCCTGAGCTCGAGGATTCGTCCCCACCTTAAGAGGCGCGGGACCGTGAGCGGCTGCTCTTTCGGGACGGGATATTCGGGCAGAGAGTGCCCGCTGCCCGTGTCAAGTGATCGTGACAATGGCCCCGGGTCGGACTCGCATCGCTGGGGCGTGCAGTGGCGATTACACGGAAGAGTGTCTATCACGCGCCCAGGTCCAGTGCAGATAATTGCCGTGGTTAGTTGCGGTGGTTAGTTATAGGAGCTGTGAAGCGGACGCCGATACGGCAGCAATGGCGAAGTCGTGACGGAATTATCAGCCGTACACCAGTCTCCCGCCTTAATAGAAATACGGTCGTGATTAGTTACTAACCCCCGAGAGTTTAATGATGTCCAAACCAAGATGATTGCTACTGGTTCCATTGCAACGGTGTATGATTGCGGCCCTGGAGGTCCTTTTCCTTGGAGTATGACTGCTGTCCTGGAAGTCCTTTTCCTTGGAGTAGGACTGCTGTCATGGAAGTCCTTTCTCTTGGAGTATGACTCCTGTCCTGGAAGTTCTTTTTCTTAGGAGTATGACTGCTGTCCTGGAAGTTCTTTTCTTGGAGTATGGTTGCTGTCCTGGAAGTCCTTTTCCTTGGAGTGTTACTGCTGTCCTGGAAGTTCTTTTCATTGGAGTGTGACTGCGGTCCTGGAAGTCTTTTTCCTTGAATCGTCTTCAGATGTCCATTTTGAGCAACTAAGGGGTACCAAAAAGCAGAAATTGCTTATCACCATTAGCACTTCCAATCCTCTTTTCTCAGCCCATCTCAAGTTCTCATGACATCGATTTTAAAAGAGTATGTCTCAATGGCGCTTCCCTGATCGGCAGGGTTGGAAAAACCCGTTTTTTTTGTAAAAAGCCCACGGGTCTGGGTTTTTTGCGTTTTTTTGTGGGTTTTTCTGTTTTTTTCCGGGTTTTTAATTTTGTTTTGTAGCATTCTCACCGCACCGTTTCTATAGTAATGTCATTGTTTGAGCACGCATTCAGACTGTGATGCTTTCAATATCATCGCTTTCAATATCATCGTTGCCTACCAGTCTTCGCCTTAGGTGGTGGAGGTGAGAAGAAGCTCCTATTCCCCAAGCTGTTCTGAAGTACCCGATTGACGGCAGCGTGCAGAACCCTTCCTAGTTTATGGGCACCCATGGATAAGAAAAATGAACCGACTTTTGACCAGAATAACAATTTTTGGGGTCTTATAAACTCATCCACTGCTATGGTCATGCGGCGTCGTCGACTCTTGTTACTGTTTTTCTTAGGAGCCGGATTCTCCGTACTCAAGAAATCCACCGGACGGAAGCCCGGACGACCCCGTAGGAAGCAAGTGCGACAAGCACCACACCACTGCGCCCCACAGGAATTCTTTTTTTATAAATCAGTAGCTCATATTCCTCATGGACAAATGCTAGCGCTGAAAATCTTAATCGGGTACATCAATAAAGGCCAGATCACAATTCTCAGAGCACAGCAGGGGCGTATCCATTATTTGCTCAGGGAGAAGGGGCGCTGATATAGGCTTCGGGGCACAGCACGGGGACCGAGCGCAAAGATCGCTAATGAAAATAAAAAGAACGTCAGCGGTGGCTGATGAGATGGTGGAGTGAATCGGTGTGGTTCACGTGACTTTTATTGGCTGTTTTTACCTACATTGTTTCTTTGTCTATCCAGCTAAATGAAGCGTGGTATTCTTTTTATTATTTTTTGACTCGGGGACCATCGTGCCCCCAACACGAATTCTTTGGGCAGTTTTTAGAAAAATTGACCGGTGCCTTGAGACACAACCTCCCCTCCCGCCAGAAAAAAAAACTATTGAGTCGCCCAAGAACGAGTCTAGGGATCCCCGAGACCAGCTCTGAGGGCCTCGTGAACCAAGACAAACTCTTGAAGACTCTTGAAGGTCCTCGAGACTAACACTGGGAGCCCCAAGAACAATTCTTGGGGTCCTCCGAAACCAACTCTGGGGACCCCAAGAAACGAATCTAGGGACCCCCGAAACCAACTTTCAGCCGGGTTCAAGACCAACTCTATTGGCCGACGAGACAAACCCTCGAAGGCCTTGGAGACCAACTCTTGAGGCCCCCGAGACGAATTCTTAAAGGCCATCCGAGAGCAACCCTGGGCTCTCCGAGAAAACTTTCCGGATCCCCCAAGTCAGAATATTGGGCCCCACGAGACCAACTTTGGGAGCCCTCAGACACCAGCTCTGGCCCACCCCCCCCGTGACAAACTCTTGAGGGTCCTCCAGACCAACTCTGAAAACCCCGGAGAAAACTTTTGGGGCTGCTCTAGATACCAAGTCTGGAGGCCCAGAGATAAACTCTGGTGTCCCGATAGCCGAAATTTTGAATTGGGGCCACACCCCCAATTCAAAATTTTGGTGGGCCCTACCAGACCAACGCTTGGGTCCCTGAGACTTGCTATTGAGAGTCTCCGAGACAAACATTGTGATGGTGTCAGTGTTCTTATAATCAACTTGGGGAGCATAAATCAGAAAACGACATGAGGCCGTGCAGGAATCTCCTTACAGTGCTTAAGCTCAGCAAAGGGAAGAGGCGGTCGCCCGACCTTGGCTGCGCGCCTGGAATACAGCACGATGTGAATCCACCACCATAAGCTATTTTTTCCATTCCGTTAGCTGGACAAAGAAACTTTTGTGTGACTAAGGTCAAAGTCAGTCAGAGTCACAATCTGAGACTGCACTGTTACTTTGGCATATTTTGACCTTGCAGAGATGTTTATAAATTAAGATATATATATAGGTTGAATTCTGGAAAAACTGCATGGTGCAGACCACAACGTACGTCATATTCAGAGACAGTATTGGTGTTATCCAGCGACTTTTACATATGGCAAAAACAAGATAGAAATTTGTGTTTCCGACATGTGGATTCTTAGGAATGATTTTCCTGGTAAGACGGCAAGAATTTCCAAATGCACTTTTCCTGCGGGTTGTATGAGGTGGCATATGGTACCAATTCTGCCAATCTTTGACATATTCTACACATACCAAGGCATAGTAGCTTTAAAAGTGATGTGAATATCAAAAAGACGACATTTTTACTCAAGGGCATCTAGAAAATGATTTATGCAAGAAACCCGGGTGGGTTTTATCCATTAAAAAACCCACTAAAAACCCAAAAACCCGGGCAGTGGGTAGTGGGCAAGGCCAACCCTGCTGATCGGGCGTCCAAACCAAACCAAACCACCCCCACCTCTCTCCTCTTGATAGGAAATCCGGGATCCAACTATTCAGGGCTATGCTCTACATAGTGTAGCAGTGGCACATCCATCAGGGCTGTAAATTTGTAAATGACTTTGAGGATACAAAATTTGAGACGGGCCTCGTTTTCAAGGGATGCTGAAGCCTCTACCAAGGTTAGGGTCATATATATAGATATATATATATATATATATATATATATATATATATATATAATGGGAAGAGACCTGGGTTGTGTTAGGAGAATTTTAAAGTGAAAATTAAAAGTGTATAGCTTATATATCAATACTGGAGGTACACTGAGACCTGACTGGATGAGAATGCCCCAGTAAAACAACTCGATAAATTATATAAATACGAAGTTGAAAGTAAAATTATGCTGAGTGGTGTATGTTAATGCGGGCGAAAGGATGTTGAGTAGCTTAGGAGCAATTTTCCAAAGCTGCAAAATTACAAAGTGTATAACTTATATATATATATATATATACGTACACATAACAAAGGTCATATATGTGTTATATGCATGGGCACCGAAAGCGGGGGGCGACGGGGGACGCGTCCCCCTGTTGGCCAACCAGGGGGGGACGTCCCCCAACAATTTTGAGTCAATCGTCATTAATGCTGTCAGGTACCGAATATGCTCAAAAATCGCCTCCTCCGTTCAGCACCAGCCCGGGTCAGTCTCCCCTTTCAAAAATTCCGTGGCGGCGCCCCTGGTTATATGAATCGTATTCATATGCTGTTTATTGGCATTACTGCCATTTTGAGCAACCCATTTGCTTAAACCGCGCCCCACCGGGGGTCCAGCGCCACCTTCGCCCCACCGGGGCCATTGATGCCCCCCTCTAACTCCGAAACTATGGAAGTTAGCACAAATCTGCAAAGTGCACTAGAAAGCTCGCGCGAATTCAGTAAGAAACTACTTCACATTTTTAGCGCTCAGGTCAATGGTTTGACCTCCAGAGGTAGAATTAGGTCAAGATCGGCTATTTTCGCTCAAATATGCAATGATTAAGCAAACTGGGCATAACTCTTATGTCATTAGAGCTATTGAGGTCTGGTAAAAAATTTGATTGGAAATTACCTGTCCTTTTTCCACTATGTAGAATGTAAAGACCTTCCGCCAGTGGTTTGACCTCCAGAGGTCACCTCGTGACCTAATATGACCTGAGGTCACGAAAGGTCAGAAAGTGACCTTGCCGTATATCAAATGAAAGCCAGTGACGAGACAAACACGATGATGTTTGTCTCAGATTCAGATTCAGCGCTCTAGCATGATTAGGTCAAAAGTTATTGGCAAAATACTGTTTTTTAACACAGGTGACCTTGGATGACGTTGGAGAGGTCAAAGGGAAAATATGGCCCCTGGAATCCGTGAAAGGGTGTCCAAAAACGCTTCTCTGATCAAGCTGAGCATTTTTAATCGTTTTTTTGACTTTTAGATCATAAGACAGCTTTTCCCCATGCTTTTCAACGGGAGAGGTCTCCTCGTGATCTGACCTCAGGGCACGAAATCGAGAAATCCCGGATATACGCCTTGTAGATCCTAGAGAGGTCATAAAGTGTAGGACGTTTCAAATCGATCGACTTCGAAATGTAGCTCTTACAGAGCTCTAAAGTTGAAGTGAGGTGACCTTGGTTGACATCGTCTGGTGACCTGACCTTGGGTGACCCGAGGTAAAAAATTTCAGGGATGATGGGCAAATGATGTAGTGAGTGGTAGAGCCCTCAACCGCGGCGCTGCGCTTCGTCGTTTTTCTGCTATCCCGGAAAAACCTTAGGGGGCCATCAATGGCCCCCCTATATGGGGCGAGGGTTAAAAGACATTTCAGACTTTTTTAACTAAACAGAATGATTTTGGTCGTTTTTCTATTCAGATAATTGATTTATCATAATAGGGGAAAGTGGGGGTCATGGACACCGTGGGTAAGACGGACACCCCACGTTTGGGACGAACTGACAGTGTCACGACCGGGAAAAGCGTGTAATACGCTTCCTTTTAACGCGCGTCAGTCGCAGAGCAAAGTTGGGTCCGGTAAGCTCTCTAGGTCTTTTGCACTTTTCATAATAGTAAAAACTGCAACTCATGTGATTTTTCACAATCGAATTCGTAAGGTCATTGCATGGATGCTTGTATAGATACTTCTTTGATATTACGTAATATGGCTCTTCAAGATGTTACATTTTGTTCACCGCAGTTGCTGACTGTGTAATCGCAATGGCGCCCGATTCATATCCAAGTTTGTTTAGGAAGAGCAAAGTGGGGTAAGACGGACACCACGTGTGGGGCAAGATGGACATGGTCTCTGTGTTACCCCGCACAAGAGTTTATTTAATTTTATATAATATAAGCTTAAATAAATAAAGGCTGATGGTTTGGGGGGGACACAGGGCCTGAAATGCTGCAGAGCATGTAATTAAATTTAGAGGTCATCCAGGGGCAGGTGTACCCCTCGACCCTCAGCGCCCCCTGAAATTATCACAGTGCCCCCATGAGAGATGGATGGGCCTCCTAAAGTGACGCTTCCAACCCCTCCCCTCAGGAGCGGGGTAGACGCGCTCTTAGCCCTGCGAGAGGATTTGGCGACCACCTGATATGTTTTGCGTTCCAAAAGTGACACCCCCTGGCAGGTGCGCACCCAGAATTTTTATTGGGGGGGTGGGGCGGCTGACGAGAGGGGACACCAGGCCGGTGGAGGGGACGGAATTTTGCCTCCGGGGGCGCACTTGTTTACCCAAAGGGCAGCGAATTTTCGCATCCTGGGGGTGGGGGTGGGAGCGGTGAATTGTTTGCTCCACAGACCTAGTGATATTTTTTTACTGGGCAGTGTGTCGGGTGCAGGAGCAGCAAAGTCAGTGTAAGGGGCGGCATGTTGGATGCAGGGGCGGCAGTCAGTGTAGCACTGCCTATAAAAGTCAGGTGAAGGCTCATCCTTCCCCTCGACGGGCAGCCTTCGGCGCTCCACATGGATGAGGGCGGCACTTTGGAGTCAAAGCGTTTGGGGGGCGGATCCGCTGCCCCCTTGGGTGCGTGCCCACCCCCTAATCTGGATGGCACCCCCTGGCAAAGTGTCCCACCTCCCTGATCGGCAATCCTGGATCAACCTATGTACAGTTCCACGACAGCCCTTGATAGTTTAATCCTCCGTCATTGAAATATTAAGAAGAGGCATGACCCCCTTTGAACCTTTGACGGAAAAAGTAAGAAAATACCCCCTTCCCCGCGGCAGACGACAGTCGCCTAGTGGGTGGACGCAGATGTAAATCTTCAAGGCCTGGTTCGGTCACTTTGTTCACCTTGTCCATCTTTCCCCGTGGGGTGACCATGTTGGGGAAATAGATTTTTGCTACTTTTTCTAAATTTTACACAAATTTTAATAATAATTACAGAGACATAGCTGCTTGCACAGAGTTAGATAAATGTCTGAAGTATCTCTACAGCCAAAATAGGAACGAAACAAGCTCATTAAGTCATCGAAAACTCACACCATCGTTACGGTGTCCGTGACCCCCACTTTCCCCTACCTAATGAAATGTTTTCCCTGAAATAAATTATAGGTATGTCACACCAGCTCTCAAGTTCAGTTTTCCTTGAACTTTGCAATGCGGCAGAAGTACTTGAATATGCTGAAAAGCTGAAATGTACCAATATTGACCTGGGATGAACCTCACTTCCGTACCGAGAGACGTGAAATGTACCGAATTCGGTACGTTGGTACCTAAACGGCAACGCTGCCCGTTGGTCGTCTCCTTCCTGCTGGTAGTTCTATCTCCACCGGTGGGATTATTATCTCCAACCTCCCTTTCCGTTGCCACCAGCCCCACAACTCTGGAGTTTTCCAGAGGTGGGCACCGCCTCCAAGATTTTGAAACTTTTACTGCCTCTCCCGCCACCTTGGCTAGCTGAAACAGCTAACTGAAGTCCGAAAGTAGCAGAGTAGCTAATTTACGTAGCGGACTGCCTGGCGAGGCTTCTCCGGTCCGAACAATGACCCTCCTGGCATTCCGGAACAGATGGCCACTGCTTAAAACGTGCATCGTGTCTCAGACTTTGATTACATTCTGCTACAGGGGCTATTTGAGCCCTGAAGACAATTGAGATATTTATAGGGTTTTCAGTTTAACAATTTGAAGTTGTAACCTTGAAAAATGTGGTGTTGACTGCTCGTGGGACGTTGGTGCGCCTCTGGTGATATTGTTTGTGGATTAGAGCCGTAAGTGCCTGATAAGATTTGGTATCTTATTTGAGAAGAGAAACGCACGGGGAATCAAATATGCTTGCTTAGGTACGGGAGGCCCACTCAAAATGTATTTGGACTCAGTTCAATTTTACCAATACTTTTATGCTGGTTTGGGCTGTTTCTTACCTCCGTCTGCTGGCGCACATCCTTTTGCATTCATCAACAACTTTCCCCACATTCCTTACCGTACATATACGCAACATGAGTCACTGCTACTCTCGTTTAGAGCTGTTATCCAAAAAGGAACTACTGTCGCCCCCCCACCCCTGTTTAGACTCCGCCCCGTGACAAGCTTATCCTCCGCCCTCCGTGAAGCAAATATTGGCAGGGCTACTGCCCAGACTAGAGAGACGAACTGTGGAATACGTTGATGGACAAACCGAAATAACTCCATGCCTTATGTAACTCCGATGATTTCAAGCCATTGACAGGGAGGCTGAAAGGCGATCAGACCAAGTTGGGACTCCCACGAGCCATGTTTGAGCCATCATCTGTTATTTGTTGCGCCCAGCCCTCACTCTGTTCATGGCATGCACCTTGATGTCTATCATTTGGAGCCATCAAGCACAATTGTGAAACCACAGTCTATCGTTTAGTGCAGTTGTTTGACATTGAATCCTCCCCAGCAACGGGGGCAACGAACTCGCTTCTTTTCCTGTATGTGTGTTTTTGTCCCGGTCTGGCGATCGCTGGATTGAAACTAAATTTGCGCAGCACATTGACATATTGTGAGGGCGCCGTTTTTTGAAAGCCTGGGGAACACGTATCCGTGATGTTCCGCTGGTTTTTTTTACATCAATTGGTCGCAATGTTCTGCTGTATTTGTTTTTTACCTTGCGTGGTCAGGATACCTCGTCACCCTCCCTGCCGGCTGCATCAACCCTTACACACCCTTCTTATCACCCCGCCCCCTGCCGACGACATCAACCCTTACACACCCTTCTTATCACCCCGCCCCTGCCGGCGGCATCAACCCTTACACACCCTTCTTATCACCCCGCCCCCTGCCGACGACATCAACCCTTACACACCCTTCTTATCACCCCGCCCCCTGCCGGCGGCATCAACCCTTACACACCCTTCTTATCACCCCGCCCCCTGCCGGCTGCATCAACCCTTACACACCCTTCTTATCACCCCGCCCCTGCCGGCTGCATCAACCCTTACACACCCTTCTTATCACCCCGCCCCCTGCCGGCGGCATCAACCTTCACACACCCTTCTTATCACCCCGCCCCCTGCCGACGACATCAAACCTTACACACCCTTCTTATCACCCCGCCCCCCTGCCGGCTGCATCAACCCTTACACACCCTTCTTATCACCCCGCCCCCTGCCGGCTGCATCAACCCTTACACACCCTTCTTATCACCCCGCCCCCTGCCGGCGGCATCAACCCTCACACACCCTTCTTATCACTCCGCCCCCTGCCGACGACATCAACCCTTACACACCCTTCTTATCACCCCGCCCCTGCCGGCTGCATCAACCCTTACACACCCTTCTTATCACCCCGCCCCCTGCCGGCGGCATCAACCCTTACACACCCTTCCTATCACCCCGCCCCCTGCCGGCGGCATCAACTCCAGCCAGTGTTTCTTTCCATTGGGGCCAGGTTCCAAGCGGGCCTCATACCCCTAATCTCGGAGGGACCGTCTGCGTTTAGGGGCCGCCACAGAGGAGCGGGCCAGTTACTCGTTATGTCATCGCGGCCAGTCTTTTTGAGCTGTTCGATATTCTTTATTAGATAGGGGGTTCAATGGTTCAAGGAGCCTCACATATAATGCAAGTTTATGAGAAAATGTTGATGGCCTCTTTTGACATAAGATGGCCCTGCGTGTGTCATTCACTTCATTTAACGGTGCTTTCTTGACCTGTTCAACGACCGGACCCTGAAATATGGATTCATGCTAGCATAAGTGTCCTCTTCCATTCCAACAAGCCTCCTTTTTCTGTTCGAGGGCCTCTCATGCACGCCAGGAGCCTTAATGAGAGTATGGCAAGCCATCAGTGGCAGTGGAAACCTTATCCGCCAAAATTGAGGCCTTCGCCCGCCACTTACTTCGTCAGACGGTGTTTTCTTAACCTCTGCTCCAAGTGGCGTCTCCACGTGCCATTGGCTTATCTGGACGGAGCCTCCTTGAACTGTTCGTGGGCCTGTCACTGAAATATGAAAAAACTACCTTCAGGGGCTGCCTAAGAGTTCTACTGTTACGGGGTCTCTCTTGATACTCACAGGACCGCCCTCGTATGTTAACGGCTTAAGATATGAGAAGGGATCGCATTAATGGCCATGAGGGCATCTTTGCTGTTAGAGCCCCTCGGGCCGTTTACGTTGTCAGATGGGCCTCCTTGATTTGTCCAGGAACTTCTTTTGCCGGCCAGGTCCCAGTTCCATCAGTCACACGCCACTCTGAGATCGCCTAGTGACATCGGTTACAGCTATGCGTAACCGATGTCGCAGCTATGTTAACTATGTCACTTAGCTATGTTAAACCAATGGAGCTGTCTAAGTGTCATCAGGCTATTTCAGCGTCGGTGCAGCTGACCGAACCGGACCCAGCTGACCATACTTACATCGGCCGAAGTGGGTTCCAATGTCAAATAGCAAGTTTTAAGTGGTTGTTGGTAAGACGTTCATCATATTTTCTCAGATTAAGACATTCGTCACTTCTCATTACATCAAATGCTGTGAGTATCGAGGGTGCCTCAAGTTCAGCGAAGAGCCTCCCAAATTTAATGGGCCCCACATGAACTTGTGGCTTCGGCTCCATGGTCCCCACGGTGGTGACCTTCTTGACTCCAGCACACTCCCTCCCACTACCCCACCTAGCGATGTCATCAACCCCAACACCCCCCTTCCCCCCCGCTTCACCACCCTGCCTGGCGACGTCAACCTCAGCAACCCCGTCCCCCGTCCCCGCCGCCTGTTACATCGCACCATCACGTCCTACTCCCGTCCTCCAAGCCCCGACGCCGTGACACACGTGCCACTGTGACGGACAGCCCCCCGTCTGACCGTGACGTCATGCGCCCGGTTCCAGAGCGGCGGCCGCCAGCATCAGGACGAGGTTCTCTGTCGCCGTCGACACCACCACAGTGCCGAGCCGGCCCTGCCCCTGAGTCAGCGCTCGCCGGAGGTCTGACGTCATCGCGGCCCGGCAGTGGCGCGGCGGCCAGCTCGCGTCGACCTAGACTGTAGACATTGTCGCCGGTAGCAGTACCCGTGAGAGGGTGGTAGTGGGTGTGGTGGTGCAATGGCCGGTGTGATGAGACTGGTGAGTGTGCTGACGCTGCTGGCGTCTCAGTCGCCCAGCAGCGGCTTTAACCTGGATACACAGCACCCTGTAATTCTACGGGGTCCCGACCCGGCGCCCGGGGCGGCGCCGGACGCTTCCTACTTCGGCTACTCGGTCGGCCTCATCAACGCCAGCGACACAGGAGCCTGGTGAGTACCTGGCAAGGCCATCTCCTCTTGTCTGGTAGTTGGTTAGATCAAGAGAATGACCTGGGCCCAGTCCGTCAGCCTCACTAAAATACAAGTGCCACTTCACACCATAATGAACTCTTTACTATAGGGCGGCCTGTTTAGAGGTCTGTCCAGCCGGACTAAAGTTCGTCACATCCAGTTGTGGCACAATCTCCAGAAAGGCTTCCAACTTGGGGTCCCACCGAGCAAAGCGGATCCAACTTACCGGTTTGAACGGGGGGAGGGGCAAGCCCATGTCAATGATAACAAACGTCACGCGGCGCAGGCAACACTTTTTAGAGGGAAGAAACATCTTCTGAACGGAGAAAACGCTTAAAACTATTTTTAGTGGCAGTCACGGTCTTCTCAATTGATCAATGATGACACACTAGTTTGCTTTATGGGGAGGGGGCAAGAGTTTGGCACCATTTTGCTTTGGGGGCCTTGGCCGGATCCCCCCTTGGATCCGCCCCTACCCCCAGGCCAGGGAAACAGTATGGGCTCTGACAAACGAAAATAAGCCCAGTAGACTCATTCAATCTTAATCAGCCCAGTAGCTAGACTCATTAAACCGTAATGAGACCACTGTCCACGATGTCAGTCGGGTGCGCTTTGGAGACAGTCGGCCGCGCGGTCCGGTATCCGGACATTCTGACAGTCGTCACGGGCAGTGGGGAGGGGGGCATGGGACGATATTTCCGCACGGTATGGGGTGAAAATAAAAGAATGAAGACACTTGTCTTATTGCTTGTGGTATTAAGGCTCCTCGGCTACTGAGGTATTAACATGGTTCACTAGGGTACCGTTTAGGGTTTTGCCGTGATTTTCTCCGTCCACGGAATGGGAACGGCGTACCCAACGATCGAAACTGTCCGCTATTATGTTCCCTTAGCTAGAGGGCAGTGAAAAACGTTTTCGTATTAAATGGGATCAGAGACATTTAAATCTCTCTCTCTCCCTCTCTCTTCCTCTCTCTCTCTCTCTGTCTCTCTCTCTCTCTCTCTCTCTCTCTCTCTCTCTCTTTCTCTCTCTCTCGGCTGATCACAATAATGTTTTAAAGGTGAAGAACATCCGTTCGACGTGATGTGGAAGGCGCGCGTGGTTTGACCAGGCGCGGCTTCCGGAGGCGTTATTTTAGCATGATATGCTGACCTCCCGCTTCGCTCCCTCCATCAGTAAAGTCCCGTGTGCCAGCAGTGTACTGCGCCGCGCCTTCCGCGTGTATCCGCGCCCGTAACAGGAAGCTGACCGTCCCCGATCTCCCCGCTGGGCCGCTGCCCCGGTCCCTATCCCCACAACAGAGCTCTCCCCGCCACGTCACGGTCACAGCGTGCGTCACCCGCGGACCTGCCAGCTCAACACGTCACCACGGCCCGTCTCCATCAGAGCGGCAATGACGTGGCGGCGTCATTTATGTTTCGTCACTTGTGTAACTTTGGCATATGGGTTATGAGATATTAGTCTGAAAATTTCGCGTCTGATCTGGGAAAATTACCCGTTTTGTTCTGGCCAATTTTTTCTGAATAGGCATGTATGGTAAAAACCGTGAAAACTAGAAGTGCACCGAAATCCGAATTCCGACCATTTTTTCTGAAGTCTAGCCGGAATGACCGGATTTATATTTTCTCAGATTTGTTATACATAATTTTAACGGGTAAAATATGTAGAATATGATAGATATGCCTGATATATATATATATATATATATATATATATATATATATGTTATATAAACATCGGGCAGTGTACCTACTTCATAATAGGGCTTTTAATTGGGGTTTCTGGGTCAGATATTAGATATGTTGCGAATCATAAATACACCATCATTAAAGTATAGCACGGCAGCTTCCGCTTAACGCTTATTTGGAGACTGATGCATTCTTCAGCACGTCAAATTCTTCTCACTTAATGGTAGATCGGACCGAAACATGAGTAGCCGAATTTACATGAGAGGCCTTATTGGCCAGCCCATGCTGCTGGGCAACGTGCACGATGCCAGGATTTACTTTTTAGGGGCAAGGTGGAAAATTGGGCTGAAGCATGAATGCTGCTTTCTTCCGGACTCAGCTTCTATCCTTTTTGAACACCGAATCAAGTGTTATATTTCAATCACACTCATCACGCTGCTAGACGCGCGCTTGATTTGCCTGCCAAGGGCGCCAAGCGCAGGTAAATGAAAAACGGGTGGGGTTTAAAAACAACTCTATATTTGGTGCCCTAAGAATATAGCATTTGAGCCCAGAAGAAAACAACAGCTATCCGCGCTGTAGCACTACCTTCCAGCTTGCACCCAAAACTGTAAGCCCTGGCAACGTGCATTCCCAGTTTCGGCTTCTGCCAAGCTTGGGAACTTCCAAGTCCTAAGTCAATGGCATTGCGTCTAAAAAGAGCTAGGGTAATGTGTGTTCTGGACTAAGGAGTATTTATTCAAGTATGTAAATGCTGAAAACGACTCCCAATGGAAAGCGTGGATTTGCGCTACGTTTTTTGTTACTTTAGATCCCCTTTACCACTGAGAGTAAATAACAGCTCTAGACAAAAACCTAAACTCCGGCCTAATCCAGATGGATTATCCAGTTTGAATTTAAGTTTAATTCCGGAAAATCTGGTTTCAGCCGGATTTTGGAAAGCCAAGTCGGTGCATCTGTAATAAAACCACATCGCGATCGAAGAACGGCGCCCACGGAGCGGCAGTGGCGGCGCTGCGGCACTGCCAATGCACCCTGCAAACAGCGCGGCAAGCTGAACAGGCTTCAGAGGAGCAGCAGGCCGATTTCTGTAAACTCTGAAATGACCTCACTCATTGGAAGTTATACAGCCTTAAAAGGTCAAACATGAAGCCTTCGACCCTGAGCCACCTCAAATTCGCGAAGGGATGGATCGAATGTTTCGACCAATAGGTTCTACTATCCCTCAAGGAGAAACAATGACTTCGTGTCTAAAAACAATTTTTTAGAACCATTGCGGATCGGCAGAATTTTCCCAGAAGCGCCGATAGTATTACTAAGAAGCTGAATTTTGGCCATTGATGGCATGACTCAGTCGGCTTTGTTTCAAGCGACGAAGGTCATCTCACGCCGTCTTCAGTGAAAAAGCTGTCAGCAAACACAGGTGTAATCGAGGTACTCGCCTTTCTGGAGTCCGGGCGAGCGATGCCTGGCACTGGCAATCCTCCTTGTGATGTGGCCTCCACAAAACACGTACTGACAGCACTGCGGGTAGTCCTTGTAACGCGGCCTCCACAAAACACGTACCGACAGCACTGCGGGTAGTCTTTGTAACGCGGCCTCCACAAAAATCGTACCGACAGCACTGCTGGTAGTCTTGTAACGCGGCTTGCACAAAACACGTACCGGCAGCACTGCTGGTAGTCCTTGTAACGCGGCGTCCACAAAACATGTGCCTGCAGCACTGCTGGTAGTCCTTGTAACGCGGCCTCTACAAAACACGTACCGACAGCACTGCTGGTAGTCCTTGTAACGCGGCCTCTACAAACACGTGCCTGCAGCACTGCTGGTAGTCCTTGTAACACGGCATCCACAAAACACGTACCGACAGCAGTGCTGGTAGTCCTTGTAACGCGGCCTCCACAAAACACGGACCAACAGCACTGCTGGTAGTCCTTGTAACGCGGCCCCCACAAAACACGTACCGACAGCACTGCTGGTAGTCCTTGTAACGCGGCCTTTACAAAATACGTACCGGCAGCACTGCTGGTAGTCCTTGTAACGCGGCCTCTACAAAACACGTACCGACAGCACTGCTGTTAGTCCTTGTAACGCGGCCTCCACAAAACACGTACCGACAGCACTGCTGGTAGTCCTTGTAACGCGGCCTCCACAAAACACGTACCGACAGCACTGCTGGTAGTCCTTGTAACGCGGCCCCCACAAAACACGTACCGACAGCACTGCTGGTAGTCCTTGTAACGCGGCCTCCACAAAACACGTACCGACAGCAGTACTGGTAGTCCTTATAACGCGGCCCCCACGAAACACGTACCGACAGCACTGCTGGTAGTCCTTGTAACGCGCATCCACAAAACACGTACCGGCAGCACTGCTGGTAGTCCTTGTAACGCAGCCTCCACAAAACACGTACCGGCAGCACTGCTGGTAGTCCTTGTAACGCGGCCTCCACAAAACACATACCGACAGCACTGCTGGTAGTCCTTGTAACGCGGCCTCAACAAAACACGTACCGACAGCACTGCTGGTAGTTCTTGTAACGCGCCCTCTACAAAACACGTACCGACAGCACTGCTGGTAATCCTTGTAATGCGGCCTCCACAAAACACATGCCGGCAGCATGCTGGTAGTCCTTGTAACGCGGCCTCCACAAAACACGTACCGACAGTATTTCTGGTAGTCCTTGTAACGCGGCCCCCACAAAACCGCACCGGCAGCACTGCGGGTAGTCCTTGTAACGCGGCCCCCACAAACACGCAACGGCGCACTGCGGTAGTCCTTGTAACGCGGCCCCCACAAAACACGCACCGGCAGCACTCGGGTAGTCCTTGTAACGCGGCCCCCACAAAACACGTACCGGCAGCACTGCTGGTAGTCATTGGAGGATCTAGGAGAAACTTTTGGAGGGACCAAACCAAAGGTTTTTGGGGGCTTTGGGCTAAATTGAAAAAATTGTACAAACTATGTAAAAAATGGCCAAAATTTGGTTCTTTTGGGGAGTAAAAGATAATATTTTGGGCTTTGGTGTGGGCCACGGCCCCTTTTGCCCCCCTTGGATCCGCCAGTGCCGGTAGCCCCCTAGTGACGCGGCCTCCACAACACACTTGCCGTGAACAAACTCCTGTTTGTTCCAAATGTGAATAACACTGTCTTACAACTTCCGCTCATATTTGGCGTTTCATTCATATTGGGGGTGATACTGTGCTCGAAATGTCACATAAACTCGTAATTTTCTTTGGCTGAATGACGGGGACTTAGTTCCGTGCGCTTCGATAATGGAAAGTACGCCCCTGAAGCACTGTTGCTCCATAAAAATGATCTCTGAGAGGAGCGACATATGAAAGGAAAGAGGCTGTGTGGTACTCTGTGAGTGATGGCTTTGTCCAAATCTTATGAACGTGTCAGATTCTCTTTAACGCAACGTCAAAAGCTTGATCGGGACACACAGATTGTGTAATTCTTGTTAGCATATTTTGCTATTGTGGGAACCACTGCCGTTGATAATGTTGCAGCCTTTTCAGTTGCGTGTTGCACTCTGTGTGGTTCCAGAAACTATGCCCTACTCCGCTCTCACCGTCTTGTGAAGTCCATCAAACCCTGACCTCTACCCTTCCACTCAACGCACCCGTGTCAAACACTTGTCTGCTTAGGTTTAGTTTATTCGGGAACATTCTCATTAAAACGAGGTTTTCATGGTCCACGTTAACGCACTGTGGATAAAAGTGTCAAAAAGAACAAACGTCCTGCAATCGGTTTTATTGATTATTGAACCCATCATTATTTGCAATGCACCGCGTGAAATATTTCCGGCTTGCCACGGTGATGACGTGGTGATACTCTTTGTGGTACTGTTTTGAAACCTCAGCCAGCGCAGTAGTTGAACGGTGGCCGAAGCCGGCATGGGCGGATCCAGGATCTCCGATCGGGTAGGGGGGGCGTATGGTCACATGGTTGGGATGGCCACGTGTGCGTGTGCGTGTTTGCTATTATTTATTCTTTTCTTGAACAATATTCTGCATTCAAGAGGAAGGCTTTATGTTAAACTGCTATAATCTAAATATGTACCTTGAATTTTGCAGCAATGTTCGAGGTCTTGAAACCTGATGAGCTCGCCATTACATTTTAGCGAATTATTCATGGACCACAAATTTTCATGTGGGGAGGCGCCATCCAGACCAGGGGAAGTAGCGCCAAATCCTGTATCGCAAGGGCTCCGACGCTCGCATCCTTGGGGAGGAGGGGGGGGGGTAAGTGACGTCGGGGCGCCATCGACTTTTCAGGGGAGTGCCGTGACCATTTCAGGGGTAGCATAGGGTCAAATGGGGGAGAGTGGCTCCCTTGCCCTTCTGAATCCGCCTATGGAAGCCGGTTCATGTTCACCGGCGTCGGCCATGACTTGCTGGAACTCGATCGGACCAAACAGGGGAGCGTCATGGATCCGTCACCATCCCCTCTCGCTGCACCCCCTCACTCTGACGGGAGAAAAGCTTGCCGACCTTGCTGAGCGTTCATCACCCTCGCTCTCCCCTGTGTTACCGATGACCGAATTGACCGCGGCGCTTGATTGCCGGCGGGCACGGTGCTGAAGGGGGCAGAACTCTGACGTTGCAAACCCACACAGACGATTGTGTCCGAGGCCGGTCTTCAATTGCAGGGTCGGTGGCGCCAGTGGGCTGCATCTGGCTCAGAGAAGCTTGTCGCCCACTCGTGATAGTCTGATGGGTAGGTGCGTGTTATAGCTCTGGTCCTTATATGCAGGGCAGAGTGCTGAGCGTAGCGGGTTTGGCTCGTGGGACTTGTACCGAGCCCGGTGTCCATATCCAGTTTGGAGCGTAACGCCTCTTTTGGATAAGCGTTGCGCCACTTGTCCGGAATGGAAGTCCAAGCGGAATTGGCGCCGCGTCAAACTCAGGGCTCCTGACGTTTGTGGAACCGGGTCACTGGAATTTCGGTAACTTCCGGCCTGTTCCATGCCAACCCATGAACACCAGTCTTCATTTCTGCGCGAGAGGCTCCCGCCTCCATTCGTAGCGTGCTTGGTAATTGGTCCGTGACGTGTCGTGACTGGTTCGTGGTCGGCGCGTCACGTGCTCCGGTTCCAGGTAACGGCTAATCACGACGTCGGCTCACGCCGGGCGGTGCGCTCGGTGGTACTCGGCTGACCCCGGGACGTCCCGGGTCGGCCGGCCACGCCCGGTTCAGCTGCCGTGCTCCTCGCACATAAGCGCCGCACGTGTACTGGGCCTGACCCACCTCCGCTGGCATCAGCCTCTGTGCCTTGGAATGTGCAAATGTATTAATTACACGCTCATACAAATTATAAGCGCGAAGCACGTAGGGTTGAGCTGTATGATATGCAGTTTGTAAATGACTTTAGAATGTCCGGTCTTTCCTGCTTACCTAATATAAGGGTATGGTATCCTTAAAAGGGAGGCTCACAGTTTTACAATGGGTTTTTAACTGTATATATATGTATATATATATATATTATATGGTGGTTCACACACTGTTTTATATATATATATATATATATTTTATATATTATATATATAAAACAAGTGTGTGTAACGTGTCGAGAAACCACTGCCGACATTATTTATTTCACACAAAGATATCTGTATTGAATTTCCGTACGCTTTAAAACAAAACAAAGGGAACCATTTGACTATTTCAAACTATAAACGAATTCTTTTCCATCTAACAGCGCATGTCACGTGATAATTTTAATAGATGGCATGGCTCCCACAACGTTACATGCCGCAAGCTGCCGCAAATAGGCAGATTTGTAATTACACGCGAGAGTTTGGTCAGCCCAGAGTCGTAAGACAAGCGGCGATGTTTTTGTTTGGAGTGATGGAGAGTTGGAAACAAAGTGTGGTTCTGATTTTTAAACCGATTTCGTTCGCAAGTGGTCCTTTTTGGAACTATGCCAATGTGTTCCATTCTCTTTAAGAAATATTGTTTGTTTTGATCGTATGTATTTGGCCCTTGGTGTGCTTGAAATAGCCTTGGCCCCGGGAAAAAGGCTTTTGATCAAACTACCCCTTGTTGTCATTATACGTATTGCAGCCCTTATTTCTGTTTTTTTATTTCGCTTCTGAGTTTAGGTTGGAACAGACAGATAAATCTGTAAATTAAATATGCACTTTGTAAACCCCTCATTCACTTTGTGTTCCAATTGTGATCTGATTGGACGTTCTATTTGTTTATGTCTGTTGTGTGTTTTTAGTCCCCGATGAAGTTGTAAGGGTGAAACGTTGGCCTAATTATTAATTAAATGGTTATATGTACACCCATTATAAATATCAAAAATATTGTGTTCCCAAAAAATTACAGTCTAGCGTAAGCTGACTGGGCAGGGAAGCGTAAGCTAAATGGGCAGGGAAGTCGGGCATCAGAGCCAAGTTGACGCAGTGTGAGTTGTGAAATAAAATAATATGAACGCATTCTTGACTGTTTATCATGATAATTTAGTCTGGTTTAATATTACACCATTGTTTATCGTTCTCCAGAACTAGCGTTTCATAGACAAACAAGATAGATTAAGATGAACTCCTAAGTGTATATTCGTTGTAGAAACCAGTGATAAAAGAGTGATATTACGGAATTGTGCAAAGCTTTCTGATATGCTCTAAAATTATGGTGTTTCATTGTGTCGCTCCTAAGTTTTCCACGACCGGGCGCGGCAAGAGATTTCGAATTTCTAGGTCCCTGACCCGATATTCGTAGTTAGCGCCTAACAATTCATCTAAGCAGATGCAGGAATACATAGTTTTTTAAACGTTTCTGCCAAAGCGGCAAGCTTATTGAATATATTTGTGACAGTGTCGTCTCGTTCTGGCTCTCGCTTTCTTTCTCGCTCTCTGGGTAAGAATGACGGTAATATTGAGCATTCATTTGATCTGGAAGCAATTGGAAGGGAGGGGTGGAGACTTTAAACATGTGTTGCCGATAGATGTTAACGCACCAGATGTCATGCCATTATCCTTATTTTTCGCTTGCTGCCTCCTCCTCCCTCTTCTTGCCGCTGCCTTCCTTGTCAACGTTGCTCACTTGGGCTGTTTCTCAGTCGCAGGGCTGTTGGCGGTCCCAAGAAAGGGACATCCGGGTTATAACCGTCCAAAGCCTCTCCAAAACGACCACTTTTGCACAAATCTTCTCAAAACACCATTTCGTCAATATTGTGGACTTTTGCGCACTCCACCCGCAGTACAATGTCTGGCACTGCCCGTGACTTCCCGCCTGCTGTCGTCGCGTCGGGAAATATCAACGGCGATAAAGCCCGGAAGAGTTGTGTCTTAATCGCAGAATCTAAACCTGCACGCGGTGCAGTAGGCCCATTGATGACGGGAAAATAGATGGCCAGCTTATCACCTATGCAGGGTGAGGAATAGCTTGCCCTAATAGAACCGGCCGGTTCCGCGCTCACCGTGGCGCGTGGCAGCACGGGGTGGGAGGAGATAGAGCAGCCGCGCTGCATCAGCGCAGCACGTGTTGGGAGGAGGCAGAGCAGCCGCTCGGTAGCAGCGCAGCACGTGTTGGGAGGAGGCAGAGCAGCCGCTCGGTAGCAGCGCAGCACGTGTTGGGAGGAGGCAGAGCAGCCGCTCGGTAGCAGCGCAGCACGTGTTGGGAGGAGGCAGAGCAGCCGCTTGGTAGCAGCGCAGCACGTGTTGGGAGGAGGCAGAGCAGCCGCTCGGTAGCAGCGCAGCACGTGTTGGGAGGAGGCAGAGCAGCCGCTCGGTAGCAGCGCAGCACGTGTTGGGAGGAGGCAGAGCAGCCGCTCGGTAGCAGCGCAGCACGTGTTGGGAGGAGGCAGAGCAGCCGCTCGGTAGCAGCGCAGCACGTGTTGGGAGGAAACAGAGCAGCCGCTCGGTAGCAGCGCAGCACGTGTTGGGAGGAAACAGAAAGCAGCCGCTCGGTAGCAGCGCAGCACGTGTTGGGAGGAAACAGAGCAGCAGCATCGCAGCACGTGCCCTCCCTGGTGGCCGCCAGACGGGGACTGTGTCACACGCCCACCCGCTGCCACGCTGAAATACGACGCATTGCGTTCTGGCCTCTGGCGAACAGTGACACTTGCCCGGCTGTCACAGGGTGCCCCCCCCCCCCCCCCCCCACCGGTCCAGCCCACCATTCAAGCTTAGACACGTTTTATTTATGTGTAAAAACACATAAACTGTTTAGAAATGCCCATTGCATGACAAATTTAATAATTTAAGGACCAATGGACAGGACCATGCTTGGTTTTCAAGGTTGAAGTTTCTTAACGCATCTGATGACAGCTGAAGTCCCAAAAATCGGTACATGTTATTGAGCTTTTAGCTAAACCTGGTACCGCCCGAGGGAGACTCCGATCCCCCTACCCCAACCTTCTCTTTTTTCGCAAATGATTCCCAGCCGATTTGAGTGGGGGGGGGCGTACAAGTGTATATACCTCTCCGATGGTCAATTTGACGACATGTATGGCTGAAGGCTGAACATTGTTAAATCATTTCTAAAGTCATTTGAGGCGATTTTTTTCTAAAAATAGGCAGACCAAAGCAGGTTGTAACTGACTGGTAGGAAAGTTAGAGAAAGAATCCTTGGAAAATTATTGTAAAGGAGGAATGCTGAGATGACAATCATCAGTACCACCCACGAAATCGATAAATAGTTGGTCTCCCATCGCAATTCCGTGATCGGAAATTTAGTAATCTGTGATATGTATTCCGCCTTTTCGGGAATATCTATTTAACGTTAAATTGAATTTCAGCCATCGCTTCTTCCGCGATGAGTAATTGCTCGTAAGGTTCTTCTTCTGAGCAAGAAAGCACCAACCCATTATACTCCGTCAGGGTCTGAGAATTCTGAGGGAGGCGGGGATCGGAAAGTTGGGGCATTTGAACACCACCTCACTAAATCGGCTCCCAGGGTAGACCAGCAGGAAACGATGAAACGTGTTCAATAGCTGGCAAAAATTCATGACTAAAACACTTTAGACATTTTTTTACCCAGCTCAATAGTTATGTTATGAGAGGTCAAGTAGTGTAGGTGAGCCGATTACTGAGCCTATAGCCTAAAACTGAGCCACAGTAGAAATGTGGCATTTGCCAGCATAATTTGTTGAAAAAAATCACTATAGTTTTTCGTACACCATTAACATAATATCATCAAAACATTTTGAAACATGTAAAATATGACCTTTCAAGACGAAGTTTTAAAATTTGTATAATCTTGGTCAGACGAAAGTCACCATACGTTTATGGATTTTGATCATGCACATCAACTGACTCACCCTTGCACAGTGTTGCTTAAGAACATCGGTCAATTGTGTAGGTATGAGTGTTAAAATTAATATAGGTGGGTACAATTTAGTCTCTTCCTGGGAGGGGGCATGACCGACCCCCTGGATCCCCCTGATTATAAACATAGTCGGCTACTTTTGTGTTCCCCAAACATGCCACCTTAGCAGGTTCCTCTTAACGGGAACCAAACCACAAAAACTGCACCTAAAGTAGAAAAAGAACAGTACTCCGTGTTTCCGGCTGCTGTGATCAGAGGAAGATATTGTGTCACAGACCAACACTGGCACTTGAAAGGCTGGAAGTAGAAGCTGGCATGTTCTTGTCACTCTTAACAAGACAGTGCACGCAGCCCGTCGGTCCAGACACCCCACGTGGGGCCGCACATCACTTCCCCTCCCCCATATGGCAGCACCCGGAGCAACACAGCCGGTTCTTTGCGTCAAGGCTGGAATGCTGCAGTCCCTCTGACGGAGCGCAATGGCGCTGCAAGAGCTTCTCTTGTCCGGCAGTCTGAGTGAGCAACGCCGTTGTGGGGATCTCCCTGCTCTCCCGGTGAACAGCCGGCCTCAGTAGCCCTGTCACGGAACTGACGTCCCTGGTGAATGCCCAAGTCTCATCCGCGACCAAGCAGCATATATCTTCGAATAAGCACTCCCGGTTTGTTTGCATGTCTCTGCTCCGACTGAGGTGATCCGGACGCGCCTCTGACATCACAGCGCCGAGGTTAGTGAGCCCGGGAGTCGCCAAGTTGACGCCCGACTGTTGCCGCAGTCCCAGTCCCGGCGGCGCGCGCGAAACCGGCTTAGGACGGCATTCGAAACGGCGCACAAAGGTGTCACCCTCCTCACGATGGTGACGCATGCTGGGGTGTTCGAACAGAGAGGCGAACTGCATTCACCTGCTCTGACTCAGCCGGGCCCACCAATTAGCTACCAGAGTTTAGTAGGTCCGGTAGGCTTATTACCCACCAGAAGTCCTTGTATCCCAAGGGCGATGCTATCTTCCCGCACGTGCTCGAAATGGAGCGATAACGGCCGCAGTCACACCAGCATAAACAAAGCCGTCCCGCTTGAAGCGGCGTCCATCAGCGGGGCTGCGTCAGATGGTGCTGGAGCGCCACTGCCGCTGCCGCCAGCCGTGTCTACCGCTCAGGCCGGGCGCCGCGCCGGCCTGGAGCCGCCGTGGTCCCGCGCCGGCGGACCCTGGCTGAGCCCGGGGCGGTGCCGCCGGCACCCGCGATGGGACGGTGTGCCGGTACGTGATCGACACCTGAGGCAGGGGAAGACGGACGGACGGCCTGATGACGATGTCTCAGTTCTGATGGATGAGGGTCTGTCTGCGGTGTAATTGTCGGTCCCGAAGGTCAGCCTTGCTCCATCTGTAGAAGCTCATTGCCATGTAAAGCATTCCCGGGAGTCGGTGGTAGCGAAATGAAGCGAGAGAATGTGAGTGGATTGCCGGCAGTTAAGTGTGATGGAGTGTTAAATAACAAGGAAGCCGAATGTGGAGACGGTGATTTTCTCTGCGTGTTATGCTACAGGTGTGAATTGGCATCGAGGAGATTTTGAAAGATTTTGAGGCATATAGGCAATTTGGAAACAGTTTTAGAATGAAAGTCATCTTGGAAACAGTGAACGTACAGTATTGATCGTGCTTCTTGATAAGTTTAGTGTTGTGAAGCTGCAAAGTGTGAAAAACAGTCCGTGCTCTGAATTATAGCTGGTGCTACCCGGCAAATGAGGAAATTTCCCGAATAAGCTATAATAAAGGACATGATTTATACTCATGGGATGGTATATAAACGCATGTGCGACACGGCCATTTGCTGTTGAAAGCGGCGGTGATGTTTATGACTCTCGACATAAACAGATCGACCGAGGACAAGACGCCGCTTTTATCTGGAACAAGGGGAGAGTTTAGTGCTGCTATTAACGATGGGCTCGCTTGATTCAGCACCTTGTCCCTCATCATCCGACCATTCGTCTCTGAAATCCGTCTCTCCTAAGCTCGGTGACGCCGCGGTCTTTTCCGCCTGCGACCCCAACGTCTCCTCGGTCTCTCTGTACCGTGTGTGCGGCTCCTGCGTCTCCTGTGTCTCTCTGTACCGTGCGTGCGGCCCCTGCGTCTCCTGTGTCTCTCTACCGTGCGTGCAGCCCCTGCGTCTCCTGTGTCTCTCTACCGTGCGTGCAGACCCTGCGTCTCCTGTGTTCTCTACCGTGCGTGCAGCCCTGCATCTTGTGTTCTTACCGTGCGTGCAGCCCCTGCGTTCCTGTGTTCTCTACCGTGCGTGCAGACCCTGCGTCTCCTGTGTCTCTCTGTACCGTGCGTGCAGACCCTGCGTCTCCTGTGTTCTCTGACCGTGCGTGCAGACCCTGCGTTCCTGTGTTCTCTACCGTGCGTGAGCCCCTGCGTCTCCTGTGTTCTCTACCGTGCGTGCAGACCCTGCGTCTCCTGTGTTCTCTACCGTGCGTGCGCCCTGCATCTCCTGTGTCTCTACCGTGCGTGCAGCCCTGCGTCTCCTGTGTCTCTCTACCGTGCGTGCAGACCCTGCGTCTCCTGTGTCTCTCTACCGTGCGTGCAGACCCTGCGTCTCCTGTGTTCTCTACCGTGCGTGCAGACCCTGCGTCTCCTGTGTCTCTACCGTGCGTGAGCCCTGCGTCTCCTGTGTCTCTCTACCGTGCGTGCAGACCCTGCGTCTCCTGTGTCTCTCTACCGTGCGTGCAGCCCCTGCGTCTCCTGTGTCTCTCTACCGTGCGTGCAGCCCTGCGTCTCCTGCGTCTCTCGCGTCTCATGTGTCTCTCTACCGTGTGTGCGGCGGCTCGTGTCAGACGGCGCCCTCTCCCGGGCTGTGCAATTGCGGCGCATCTGCGCGTTGCGGCAGATTTATGGTCCCAGGTGCCTGCGAGAGAGGGCGAGGCGTTAACAGGCAGCCCCTGATCCCCAACCGCCATGTTGTGACGTCACCTGGTGGCCGGAAAATTTCTCTACCCATCTTCAACGCCTTAACAAGTGTACAAGTGCTTTGGTAACGCCCAAAGCGCTTAAAGCACTTTTTTCGGGCATTTATTTGTATTAGTAGCTCTTTTATCATGGGAAATGATTCTTTACTTGCAAAATATGTTTTATTGAATATTATATTCACTTTAAAAAAGGACCCCTCATGGTAGAAGAGAGGATTTTGTTCGTACAACTGAAGTGTTTATTTTAGGGGATTTTCAAAGGAGAAATCAGATCACTTCATTACACTGATAACATAATAGAGAAACATTGCAGTCACTGGCGTAAGTTGTTGATGGTAGTGCTTTGCCTTTTGAGAATAAGTGACGCATTAATCAAGAATATAAAGTGAATATTGATGCGAGATGCATTCAGCCGAATTAGAGGTGAGTTTTTTTTGTTATTTGAGTTTTGGTATCCACAAGTATTATAAGACACGAGTACACAAATTGTTCTATATGGAAAACCTAAATATTACATAGCTTGGGCGCGTGGTTCCCGTAAACATACCTTTTAAACGGTATCTTGGTTAACAGGTTCCAAGCCTACCGGGCGGCGGCTGGTGCTCAAAACGACTGAACAATGTAATGTCTGCTATTGTTTTTGGGTTGCACTGTATGGATAGTTCTGTGAGCTAAGCCGCTTGGCTTTTGCAGCACATCTTCTTTTTGCATTGTTTATAACTAGTTGACTTATGAAATAAAGCTGAATGTAGCTTAAATATTTTCAGAGTGAGATTGTTGAAATCCATAGGAGAATGAGAGGCATGTGTACAATTTCAGAATTCATGTATTCTTGAGTGAGTCTAGTCTTCAGTTCCCAATAAGACACTGCCTTTTGATGAAAGGGATGGAACCGGAAGAAAACAGAAGCCTTAGCATGGGCACTGGTTGGGCTCTCAGAGGCCTCCCACATGTTTTTCCAAAATGGCCGGAGAACCGCTCGCAGTCCAAAAAAAGCTACTGGGCCACATATAGAAATTGAATTGACAAGCACGTCGATTGGCAAAATAGTTTTCAAAACCGGTCAGTAATTGTTTGTCAAAGTCAGACCTCTATGTTCAGATCACCACAATTGCGCAGGTCTCCTCACACGAATGTCAAGTACAAAGACCTCAGGTCAAGGTCATACCAACATTTTCAAGCTTATCAATCCCAGTGCTTCCCGTTGAATGTCGGGCACCTTATATTTATGACTTGATCGGCTTTCGGTGTATTCCCGTCATTTCTTCCACATACTTAATCACGGCATTTATTAATAGGCCCCTCGAACGGCCAAAATTAGACCATTATGACCCAGTTTAACCTTAAGAAATTTTACTAAGTCGGTGAGAATTGACTATAATTTAGACCACCATAACCCCACACCCCCAATTTTCCCCCAAACGGGCGTTTTTTTAACCTCTTGGATTTCGAAATCTCAGGGGGCCTCCCAGGCGCTCCCTCTTTAGTGCACATAAGTGCCAGACCCCTCTCAAAGTGCGGGTGTTAACGTATGTGGTCTTCAGTCTGTGAGCTAACCATTAGATTCGCTGACGGAGATTACCACGCCACTGTGGTACCGGTAATGGAGACGGATCCGGCGCAACTCTCGGCGCGTTCGTCGGCTGCTCCGTTTCCGGGCTTTGACCCCATCCGCACCTGTCCATTTCGTTTGGCTGCCTGCGGCGATGCGTCAGCTTGTGTGATGTCTGTGGTGGTGTTTCCGTTCATCCACCCTCAGTCTGACTCCCAGCACTGATGTCTGAGGTCTGCAGTGGTGTGAGCGTCCTCCACCCCCCCCGGCTGACTCAGTACTGATGTCCGAGGTCTGTGCTGGGGCTCCAGGTCCTCTGCCCTCCATTTTACTCTCAGTACTGAGAGCTCTTCTCGTCCGGGTGGTGGCGATAACCCGCACAGGGATGGCACGATGAGCAACCTCGTATTTCCCGCTGCTGGATCGCAGAGGTCCCGAAGGGCTTTCGGCATCTGAGAGAAGATCCTCAATTGCAGTGCGAAGCAAATCTTTGAGATATCCTCAGTTTCAAACTGGCGTATGTGCCGATGCACATACACAAGTTATGATTAAAGGTTTTGCGGGCCGGATTCGCACCACCGCGCTGCTGGGCCGCCCTCCTACTGTGCCTGTATTCTTGCTCTCCACCTCACCACGCTGAGTCCACGTGATAACCCAAAATGTGAAATTGGAATGCGTACGGATGAACAGCGAACTATGCTCCCGGAACTGCGAAAATTGGTGGAGCCTCTGTTTTAATGCTTTCCAGCGCAAAAATATTAGTCTAACGAATACTAATCGGGAGGAGAGCTTATGACCCCGGCTGAGTTTAAATGACGTTGGCAACTCCCATCCTGCTTGAAAGGACTTCACAGGTATCTCATGTAGGATTTCAACACACATTTGGCCGCAATGAAGAGGCTCACTGGTACTTTTCTGTATTTCCTAGACTTGGAAATGGTACAATTATTTGAACTCTGAGGGAAAGAGGCGGCACATCGTCACATGAAAAGGACCAGGACACCTGCTACTGAGGCAACGTTCCTTGATAAGCGTGATTTTTAAGCGGATGACAAGCTCGAGATTTTATGAGTACTTACAGGGCCTGATCGATGATCTTAAAACTAACCCTAAGCGTTTTTGGACTTATCTGAAATGTGTAGGGTAAACAGTGAATTATCGCATCTTGTGGATGGGGACCATATTATCACCGACGACCGTGAAAAGCGGAGCTACTAAACCGTGCGTTTGCTGCTAGTTTACAGATCTGACAGTACAAGAGCTTCCGCGAGCTCCTGATTATGACTTGGAGACACTACGGTGCTTCCACGTGTCTGAGGAAATTATCCGAGAAATACTTAGAGTGTTAATCCGCACAAAGCATGTGGACCGGACAATATCAGTGCTCGTGTTATAAATGAATGTGCGGATGAGCTGTCTGTGCCTATGGCAAAATTGTGTAAACTGTCGTTCGAGCAAGGAATATTCCCCAGACATGGAAGCGCGCAAATATCGTTCCAATACACAGAAAGGTGGTAAAGCGTGCCATCCAATTATCGCCAGTTTCACTTCTACCTTTTTAGTAAGGTACTGGAGCGAGTTGTTTTTACTGCATTGTTTCGCATGTGGAACCCGTCTTATCAACACACAACATGGTTTTATGCCCGGACGCCCTGCGCCACTAACCTGAGCACGTTGTTGCACACGCCTGAGCAACATCTCGGCTGGCTCTCGACGGATGTGATTTACACAGACTATAGTTCGGCCTTCCAAGTGTGAACCATAAACTGCTTCTCCACAAACTTAAACATTATTTCATATTTCGGACGAAGCATTTAAATGGTGTGGTCGTATCTGTCTGGGAGGGCAGAGTCGTTGTAAGGGCAGTGCTCGCGATGGATGCCTGTTCCTCGGGGACACCGGAAGGTGGATTGTTATCGCCGTGCTGTTCGCCTGTTTCGTTAATGATTTGCCGGAAGCTGTTCAGACATACACCTTAATGTTCGCGGATGACGTGAAATGTATCGCAAATTGATAGCGACGAAGATGTTGGTTTCTACAGAGACAGCTGGACTCCCTTTGTTGCGGTCTGCGACGTGGGGTCTGACTTTAAACCCGGCAAAATGTAAATTTTAACTTTATCCCTGAGACGTGCTCCTGTACTGGCACATAATTTAGGCGGGGTGAATTGAAGGTGTCAGTGATGCGTGATCTAGGCGTTTTTCTGGACGAAAACTAACTTTCGGCGAACACGTGAACACCACTGTTTGCAGGCCAATAGGGCCTTGGGCTTATTTGAGGTCCTTGCAGACCGGCAAAACGGGCGAGCGTTCAATGAACGGAGCAAAATCTGTGATAAGACATACTGTGCCAATGTTCGATCAATTTTGGAATTTTTAGCGTGGTGTGGGTGGAGCAGCTGACGTACACATGAAACGGATTGAACGTGTCCAGCATAAATTTTTGATGTGGTTGTGTGCTCGATGTCGAGTGGTAGGGCCCTCACTCCAGTATGAGGAATTGATGGATATTTGTGAAATGAGTCTTTAGCGGCCCGACGAGGCATGGATTTGATGTTTTAGAGATGTCCATCGCCAAAGTAGACTCTCCATTCTTGCTTTCAAGCTCCCACTGGCTGTGCCCACCCGGCAGCTCCGCACCGAGCTACATTTCATGTCATGTACGCCCGGATAAATACCGTCCGAAACGGTTTATTTTGTCGATACCGAAGGCGTGCAACGCCTTTTAAATGCAAACCGCAATGTAGATGTGTGGTACCTAGTGTCACCGAATTCAAGAAACGCGTTGTTTTATACCTACGTGACAGGGATAATGACGATTGACTGTGCCTGTTTCTGTATCAATATTTTTGTTTTAAACCTTTTGACTTCCCTGTCATGGTGCCCATGCCTGTTGTGATTCTGGAAATACATACATACAACAGTAAACGGAATCTGGAAAATTAAACAACACTCCTCCAAACCTTCCTACAAAACGTCTGGCGGCACAAATTAGACCTTCAGATATAGTAGTGAATCTATCCTTATCTTATCTCGGAATGATTTTCGGCAACTCTTAAACACGAGCTCTCATTCTGCGGGTCTTTGTGAATATTTCGGCTATATATGGCTTTGTGTGACCTGGTTTTTGTCTATTTGTTGATATGAAACCCTGTGAAATGAGCCTGACATCTTCCTCAACTTTTCTTGGTTCTCTTTCCCTAAATCTCCATAACTGGCTCAACCTAGTGGAGTCTGTAATGCTTTCCTTAGATCTGGACTAATTGGAGTAATCCCCTTGCACGTTACACTGGTTCGTTGGTGCACAGCTCAGTCCCGACCAGACAGAGGGCTGTGCGCTTCTGTCTGCAGCCTGGGCTCGGGCAGAGTCGCTCTAGCTGGTGAGACTTTACGGAACCTCGCCGGCGGGTGGGTCACGCAACACGTGAGGCTGCGGGACGCCGCCGCTCCAGATAATGGCCCGTCCCCGCCGGCGCCGCCCCAGAGGGTGCGCCGGTGGAACGGCCCCGGTGTGAGCGTGTCTGAGGCTGCGTTCTTTGAAACATTCCGGACCGGGGTTCCGGGAATGCAATGTGATGTGTTCCCTTACGTTCCGGGCACGGAACGTTTTCGATGTCACGTGACACTTGTATGAAGCGCGCCATTTGCGCCACCTTATGAAGAAAGGACAGCAACTATTTGGGGCCCCCGATACCAACATTTGGGGCATATGAGACCAGCTCTTGGAGGCTTCCGAGGTCAACTTTTGGGGACTTCCTAGGCCACTCGGGGGTGGCCATGAGGTGACCTCTTGGGACCCTTGAGGCCAACATTCGGATGGCATATGGTTTCCCTAAATCAACGTTTGAAATGCCCATAAGATATCCCTGATCCTCTCCCCTGCAGGAGGTCCTTTGCAACATTTATGCTCAGTCCAAGGGGGAATGGTGTTTACCCCCCACCGCTTCCGTTAGATCCGGCCCTGGAGCCGGCCGTGAAGTAAAATTACCCGGATGCTGCAAAGAATGTTGCAAAGAACACATCCTGTGAGAGGTTCTCGGTAGGACGTCGGTCCACCCTTCTCCGCCCATCCGTCAGACCTGCGCGGTCACCGGCAGACGAATGGGTGGCAAGTGGCAGATGTATGAGGCTGACACTCGGCCTGGCAGACGCGGCAGTCCATCCGGGCACGGCTCTCTGTGAGAGCGGGAGAGTGTGCGACCGCGGAACAAAAAGGTGACAGCCGGCCGGACGCCGACAGTGTGTCAGGGTCGTCAGCAGGTTCTGCCTCAGCACCGGGCTGGGCCCGCGGCAACCCACAGCAAGGCCGGCTGGATTATCTACCCGGTTCAGGAAATTGCCATAACAGATGTTATCTGCAGAGAGGTTCCTTCCTCCTCGGTTGATACAGGCACGAGGTTCAGCAGCCTGCTCTGATGACTGAGAGCTGGTGAGCCTGTTGTTGACAATACGGGCGCTCTGAGACACGTGCTTGTCTCCGGTGTCTCAAGAGTCGGCGGAGAGGGTCAGTTTAGAGTGCCGATGGTGAAGGTGAGACGCCACTGCTGGATTCCGAGTGCGTCGGCCTTCGCCGTGCACCCGTCCCGCCGCCGCCCGTGTTGGCCGACCTCCGACGCACTCTCTCAGCCGCTGTACTGTCTCTCCATCTCGCCGTACGTTACACCTGCGGGGCCGGCATGCCAGGGCCGGCTGGCGTCCACTCAGCTGATTGGAGCTGGAGTCCCGGCACGGCTGAAAAACGCAGCCAGAGGCCGATACCATCGCGGTGGTGAGCGGCATCGCTGTATCCCCCCTTTCCCTGCCCCTCCTCCGAGCACGTCCGGCCTCGCGAGTGCCAGGCCCGGTGGCCCTGTGACGTGGTCGTGGTGTTGGACGTGACACTCGCATACCTGCACTTCCGCTATATGCCGGATATTTGTGTGTTTGTTTGTTTTAGCGCTGCTCCTCAGACCGGAAATCTAACATTTCCATCAAGATATCACTTTGGAAGTTTTGATCTGAACTTCACCCTGCTCTGTGATTTGCCAGATGTATATTTTACTGTAGGTGATTATCAGTTACCTTAGTTTCCATAGGAGGCGTGAACACCGAACGGGAATAAAATCCGCTTCTTGCACTCGCTTACCCGCTATGCTGTTCTTTTGTCCAGAAGAGAACAGCTGTGACCGAATGCTAGACCTCGCGGCTCGCGGTCCGTTCGACACTGCGCCGCGGTCAGTGTTGGCCAGCCCCTGTGTGCGGTGCCTGGCACGTGTGTTCGCCCTGGGATTTGTACCGTCGGCTGGTCAGAATCGGAGCTGCTGTGGCGCCACGGCTGTTCATCAGGCCACCCCAGCGGTGTCGTTTTTACCGGGCAATGCGGCGTTTTTGCGACCCTGATCCGCGTATGTCGTGCTCGGAGGTAATCGGTGCTCAGGCCAACAAAAACGGCCAACAGGCAGATGGTGCCTGGACAGTGACGGAGACATTCCACCCGGTGCTCAGTGCTTGGCCTGGAATTCTGAATGGCTCGCAGGGGTGCAGGGCTGCCACTAACTATTTTGTGGCAGCCAGTGAAACTCAGTGTTACCCGGGACTGCAGGCTCGTGCGTTGTGAGTCTATATCATCTTCCAGTATTTGCCTCTCAACTATGTCCTTCTCCGTTACCGTTCGGACTTGTACCCCGCATACATGTGCAGGGAATAGACTTCAGCAGTGCACTAACCACCAATGTCGTATACGAGCAAGCTGAAATATGGCGCGACCCAGACCAAATTTGGCAATGCAGAACAAACCATGTAAGCAGCAAATGAATCATCATTAATGATTTGAATAACCTATTTATGTACGCTCATAAAACCCTTTTCTGTCTCCCTTTGTTTTTTAAATAGAATTACTGATATCCTATCGAAAAACTGCATTTTAGATTAATGCTCAGTCAACGAATGCTCGTGTACGATCCATTCCCTACTATACGAACAAACTCACCACAGAGTTTTTTATAACAAAAGGACTGAAACTGAGTGGTGTAAACGTACCAGAAACCAACATACATGAGTCGATTAGTCCGTTCCCGCAGCTGGTACGGTAAAAGTGTGCATGCAGCCTATGCAGCCTACAGTGTGCATGGGCATATGCTACCGTATGCTGGTGCTTTTCTTGGAATGGTTACCGAAGTGTGTTGCCGATAGGGTGCTGGCGGGGGCGCCACGCGCCAACTCCTCGCTGGGCCTGTACGACATCCCCAGCACGGGCGCCCTCTACAAGTGCAGTCTGGTACCTGGAAAATGCGAAGAGGTCATCCTCGACACGAAAGGTGAGACGCGGAACCCTTACCGACGGCTCGCTTCTTTGTTGAACAGTAGTGGTGTTTACAGGAGTATTGAAAAGGTACAACCAGGAACACTTGTACTGACGATGTCACGGATGCATTCTTAAAGCAAGGGATAAGATAGGGCTGCAGCGCGGAAAATATATGACTTCATTCTGAAAATAGCCTGCGTGCTTTAAAAAAACGCAAAATCCAGTGGGATTTCGAACAATCCTGGATTTGGTGTTTTATTATTCAGCACAAGTTGTTGTCAGAAAGAAGTAACAGCTTTTGCACTCTAGCCCTATCTTACCACATGCCCCCCAAAATTTATCCCAGACATCACCAGCACGTGTGCCTGGCCGTGCCTTGCTGTGCCTTGTTGTGCCATGCTTTTTAACCCGCGCCCCAACGGGGGTACGGCGCCACCTTCACCCCCGGGGCCATCGATGGCCCCTCTAACTTAGCAAATATGGAGATTAGTGCAAATCTGCAAAGTGCGCTGGAAAGCTCGTGTGAATTCAGTATGGGTTAATTTCTCGTGTTTTAACGTTCAGGTCAATGTTTGACCTCCAGAGGTCGAGCTGGGTCACGATAGGTTATCTCCACTAAAGTATTCAATTCCTAAGAAACCTGAGCATAGCTCTCATGTCATTAGAGCTATTAAAGTCTGGTAAAATAAATTTGATAGGAAAATGCCAGGGCTTTCCCCTCTATGTGGAACAAAATGACCTCCCACCTTTGGCTTGACCTCCAGAAGGCACCTCTTGACGTAACATGACCTGAGGTCGCGGAAGGTCATACATTGGTCTTGCCGTATGTTAAATGAAAGCCAGTGACTAGACCTACACAATGGCGTTTATTTCAGCGCTTTAGCTTGATTCGGTCAAAGGCTATCGTTAAAATACTCTTTTTGACCCCGGGTGACCTGTGACGACCTCAAATTCGTAAAAGGGCAAATATCGCCCCTGGAATCCGTAAAAGGGTGGACAAGAATACTTTCTGAGAAATCTGAGTATTTGCTATGATTTTTGTTACTTCAATATCATTAGACAGTTTTCCCATGCTTTTTCTATGGGAGAGGTCACCTCGTGACCTTACCTCAGCTTCAAATCGTAAAATCCCGGATACTCATTTTTTAGATCCTTAAGGGATCATCAAGTGTAGAAAGTTTCAAATGGGTTGGCCTAGAAATATGGCTATGGTAGAGCCCAAAATTTGGAGCGATGTGACCGTGTTTGACCTCACCTGGTGACCTGACCTAATGTGGCCCGGGGTAAAAATCTCAGTGATGGTGGGGAAAATTAAAGGGAAGAAGTAGACCTCTCAACCGCGGTGCTGCGCCTCGGCATTTTTCTGCTATTCTGAAAAAAATCCCTTAAGGGGACCATCGATGCCCCCCGGTGGGGCGAGGGTTAAATTACCGCGTAGACCGCACTAATGTGTTCGGTTCTATTCACTCGCTCGCTTGCTCGGCTTTCGTGTGCTTATAGGTTTGAGACTGGATCGAAGTGACATACGAATTATTCAGTTTAGACGCAGAGCTGCAAAACGCCGTGAATATTCGAAATGTCATCAGAATAGGAAGGTGACGGTTCCCTTAGAGCATCTTCGAAAGCGCCTTAGGAGTGGCTGTGCAGCCGAGAGCTTCAAATGGTGAACGGTCAGCCATTTGTCTCGCGCCTATTCCGCTGCGTCCAAAAGCTCTACTTTTTGCTGCGATGCAAATCGGATCACGTCAGCCGGCTACACTCTTCATCGTTCGATCCCACTAATGCCATCACGCAATGCTTTCACATACAAAGTGACAGGCGTTCCCCGGCACTCGGCTAATCGCTATACTGCCGGTCATGGGTGTTCTTGCGGCGTTCTTTGTGGCAGCGTGGTCGTGAGCCGGGGGGCTCGGTGTGGAGGCCGCGCGCGATTGATTTGTCCTCGATATCAGCTGCATAGTTTTAAGGAGGGCGTGCGTCTTAAATGCAAGAAGTTTGTGTAGGATTGATAGAAATGGACAGCCTCCGCTTCTTATTTGACGTTTCATGCGTAAGAGAATGGTGATCAGTCCCTCTTGCGTTGGTCTGTGACAGCTGCAAGCTCCCCGGTGATTGAACTATCGATAGATGATATCACCGCATCACGACTCTGTGTTGATGGGAGTGTCGTGGTGCTGCGGATATCGCTTCAATCTGGTCCATTTAGTTAATTAACAATTAGCATGTGACATGAACGATGAAATATTAAAAGCGTTTTGCCTCGCAATCGTTAAATTGAAGACCCGCCAAATATGCTTGATAGTCGCTGGCTAGAGGATAAAGTACAGGGCGTCGTCCACCCACCCGAGGTCAACGACACGACCACTGCGCTGGCGGCGGCTCTGGAAGCTGGGCCTCCGAGGCCAGCGGGGCAGTTATTTATCCTGTTCGCCATACATGGTTTCTGGTGCCGGCGGTGTGAGCGACAATCACAGCCTGCGGCGCCGCAGCTGTACAGCCAGTGTCGCTCTGGCCGCGATGAACGGTGGGCAGTCTGTGGGCGGAGTGGCTCGTTGTGGCCGATCGAGCCCATTGCATCACTGATGGCCGCTCAGGGACAACCTATCTCGAGCCTGCCACTGCCGGTGATGGCGGCAGGATGCCGGGCGCCTGCCTCCCGACTCCAGTGGCAACAGCTTTATGAGCAAGCTCTTTTGTGATGGGACTTCATTAAGAAGGGCGAAGATTAGCCCGCCGCTGGTGATGGCTCGACTGGTAAATTCCACAGAGACGTCCATATGTTGGAGTAAAACGCCTGAATACACCGAGTTATGTATATCATGCGGGAATTAAAACTTTAGAGGCATTTCAGTGTCTGTTTTCACGCAATCATTGTGTATTCTGCCATCCAACGGCGTAGGAACAATGGAGACTAAGTAGTGGCGTCACACTGACAGCACGGCCAACACACTGACAACACGGCCAACACACCTTACAGCACGGCCAACACACTGACAACACGGCCAACACACTGGCAGCACGGCCAACACACTGGCAGCACGGCCAACACACCTTACAGCACGGCCAACACACCGGCAGCACGGCCAACCCACCTTACAGCACGGCCAACACACCTTACAGCACGGCCAACACACCTTACAGCATGGCCAACACACTGACAGCACGGTCAACACACCTTACAGCACGGCCAACACACCTTACAGCACGGCCAACACACTGGCAGCACGGTCAACACACTGACAGCACGGCCAACACACTGGCAGCACGGCCAACACACCTTACAGCACGGCCAACACACCTTACAGCACGGCCAACACACTGGCAGCACGGTCAACACACTGACAGCACGGCCAACTCACTGGCAGCACGGCCAGCACACTGACAACACGGCCAACGCACCTTACAGCACGGCCAACACACTGGCAGCACGGCCAACACACCTTACAGCACGGTCAACACACTGACAACACGGCCAACACACCCTACAGCACGGCCAACACACTGGCAGCACGGCCAACACAATAAGAGAACGGCCAACACACTGACAGCACGGCTAACGCGCTGACAGCACGGCTAACACAACGGTAGCATGGCCAACACGCCGGACGAGACTAAAAATATAAAAGCCCTATTCAGCACCGCTGGGAACCCTATTCACAAAGTTTGATGAAAATTGAGGAATGAGGATGTTATTTTGAGCCATGGATTGGCCGAGTGGTCCTGGAATGTGAGAGTGGAGGAAGTCACTATGAGGGCACGGAGCGGTTCATCTCTATAGTCAAATTGCGCTCCTGTTTTCGTTGTCGGGCTCTTTTATTTCCTAGTTTGCACAATAAACCTAATTCGGATGAGCTAGTAATCAATCCCAGCAATAGACACGATAGCCCTTTGGGAACGGGAAACAGGTCTTCAGTTATTTAAAAGCAAAATAGTACCTACTTGTCCCCATGGGTGGAGGGAAACCCAAAGGGCTGGGAACCTAAAAAAGTCCTCAGCTAATATGCAAAAAATGTCCTACCTGTGCGGTACGGATGGACCAGAGGGTTAAGTCTGACGCCGACTTCTCATCCGGACCAACCAGGAGGCTGTGTCTGACGCTACCTCTGCGGTACAGACGGACAGGAGGCTGTGTCTGACGCACCTCTGCGGTACGAACCGACCAGAGGCTGTGTCTGACGCTACCTCTGCGGTACGGACGGGACAGGAGGCTGTGTCTGATCTGCGGTACAGACGGACAGGAGGCTTGTCTGACGGTACTCTGCGGTACGGACGGGACAGGAGGCTGTGTCTGACTACCTCTGCGGTACGAACGGGACAAGAGGCTGTGTCTGACGGTACCTCTGCGGTACGAACGGACCAGGAGGCTGTGTCTACCTTTGCCGTGGCCGTGTGTCATTATCGTTGGCTGGAGCGTGGATGATGCATTGGCTTCATTTAGTCTTCATATCAAATCTATAATTAATATTGATTGTTCTCCCTAACGAGGCTAATGCTACCCGGCCTCTAGTCAGTCTTAAGTGTAACTTTTTCCCTGCTCGTATTGTTACCGAATCTAAATGAGAGACTTGGAATGATAGATGATCGGTTTCCAGCCCTAATTTGCTTTGGCGGTGGATTGACAGACATGGTGCGCCTGTCAATTAGTGGCACTGCTGCTACCGTTGATGGGTGTTTTTAAGCCCCAGGAAGGAGAGGACGCACAGGGAAGGGGCGGTTCTGCTACTAAGATTACCTATTTATAGCAGAATGATAACTGGCTGGTGGATCTATAATTATTTATCGTAAAGCAAAGGAGACTGTGAGATTCTCCAGGTACTTTATAATCTATATTGAAGTTCTAAATGCGTTGTTGATATTTTGTTGATCAGCACAACTAAAGAAATTAGTGTACCTATTTTCTTATAGGATTGGCGCTGGGGTCAATACTCAATTCAAATCGAGGGGCCCTCCCTTGCGTGCATACTGCTCACTACCATCCAGTGACCGTCATTGAGCTCCTTTATTTTTTTGGGAAACGAAGTTCTATCATGTAAAAATGACTATTATGCACCCCTTGAGTTACATTTTACTGCTCTTTTAGCCCTCACTCTTTCGTGGTCTGAAATAGAAAAACATGCATGTAATGCCAGGTATTGGGACCAAGGGAAGGTCTTGTCACTTTTAGTTGCCTGACCGGCAGCCGTTAAGCCAGCCTAAAAATTGACTGGTAAAACCAGCCACCGCTGGGCTGATTTACCTGTCTGCGGACACATTTTTATGCGTGTTATCAGCTGCTGCCGGGCTGACTTACCTGTTTGCTGACTACCTTTTTGTGCGTGACATAATCACCAGGGATGAATGGTCCGGACATTTTATCCACCGGGCTAGACTGGGGTGGGCCTGCCGGGCTGGGCCGAATGTGAAACAAACCAGGCTGGGTCAGGCTGAATGAGAGACCATTTTTCCGGGCTGATAATGTTGGTTCTAAAAAATACTGCCGGCCTCACAAACACCTTTTACACAAACCTTTTCACTTTTTATGTTTATGCTTCACTTACTAATTTTCGTGAAACAAATGTGGGCTAGAAATGAAGAGTTTCATGAAGACATTGACAGATCAAGGTGAAACGCTTGAGGAGAGCCAATTCAGGTAAGTTCGCGGAAAGTTAAGAAAACCGGCTAAACTTTGGTATGGTCACTATGGAGGTCATTGTCCCTTGCCTCCCCCCCCTCTGGAACTGCTAGAGAAGGATCCACCAGAGAATGAAGATGGTAGCTTTCCAACTTGAAGGAAATGTGGCATGGTCGTGAATTTGGAAGGGAGCTACCAGTCGCAGAGAGTATACCGAAAAACTCCTAGTTTTATCATTTGGTTTTGTTGGAACTCACCTTTTGAAGGGAAACAGCGTTTTTCGTTTTGAACTCACCGATCTCATCCGTCCTCCCCCCCTATGAGCCGTCAGGCCACGCGGCGCGTCGTCGTTGGTGGCTGGGGCCGGCACGGGAAGTAATGGGTCGGTATCCGTTTTTTTCTCCTCGAATTTAATTTCTCCACAAATGGTGAGCTCTAGGACAGATGAAAATCTCCACATTGGGTTTTCTGTTATGCTCAATATTTTGGCTGTCAGTTCTAATCCCATATTAAAGGTGTCAATTTCCCTTCAACAAAGCTGTTGAAAAGCAGACTTGATTCTTGGATGATTAAGATTTTGTTTTATTTGGGTATATTTTCATGGGCTGACTGTTCTTACTCTAAAATATTCCTCATACCTCGTATACACTCTTTTAACCCACAGGGCAGTATAATGCAGTATGCATAGTTCCATAGGCGTGGTACAACTTCCGGCGCTCCGTCCCTCCCTGATAATTACTCATAAACCAGCATGAACGCATTCTTTGCCTTGTTCAGATCTTCATGTCTTGTGTTGCTGCGGTTGTCTCAAACCAATGAAATGATTTTGTAAGAGGTGTCTCCGA
The DNA here is from genome assembly GCA_034440635.1 of Lepas anatifera. Taxonomy (NCBI): domain Eukaryota; kingdom Metazoa; phylum Arthropoda; class Thecostraca; family Lepadidae; genus Lepas; species Lepas anatifera. The sequence goes on from JAOTON010000261.1 coordinate 159,551, forward strand.
AATCATACAGCTGAGTGTTTGTGTGCGTCAGGTGACGAGGTGACCCGCCAGCCACCCAACAGCTACCGCGACTACAAGCAGGGCAGCTGGATCGGGGGTGCCATGGACATCAACCCCGGCGTGGGCGGCAAGGTGGCGGTAAGTACACCCCCAATACTGCGCACGGTCACACTCTCAGCTTCAAATTACACCGAGCTTCACATTACACCGGAAACCAATGTCATGTGTATCTATTAACACGCGCCCCGCTGGGGGGCGAAATTCGCCCTCCTCCTGGTTTTCCCCAGATAACGCAAAAAACGAAGAGATGCAGAACAAGGAAACTTATAGTATCTTATGCCTGATCAATTTTACACATCTGACCAAATTTTTGAGTTAAGGTCATGTCAGGTCAAGGAGCTATTCAGGGTCAAGTGACCCGACCTCAAAACCTAAAATTACGAGTTTGAAGCAGCGCCCATGGAACATTAGCAAACCGATCAGTTTGAAACTTCCACAATATGATAATGTCATTAGGGTCTACAAGTCTGCGATCTCTGAATTTTGATATTGTTGACCTAAGGTGGGGTCAATTTTTTGGTCACCCCATTATGTCTGTGGTGAAAAATAGAATGGGCTCGTTTTCAGTAAATACTGGATAGATAAAGCTGAAAATCCTCAAAACGTCTATTCTTACCACGATCTTGACCATAAAGTTGGGTTTTTAAGCATCTGACCTCTCAAAGGTCATATCAGGTCACGGGAGCAGAGAATGATTGTTTTGCCAATAACTTCTCACTGAATTGAGATAAAGCTACCATTTTGCTTGCATTGTGCTTATATTGTCGCGGGGAGTCGATTGATATGTAACATGTCTATACCAGGCTACTCTGTGACCCTGACCTAGGACGAGGTCAGGTCATTTTCACTATTTGACCTAGCAAGGTCATATTATACATCATTCGATTTGCTGTGATGAGAAGAATCCAACGGTGTATAAAGTTTTGCTCTAGCTCCCCTGAGGGAAGATCTAGAGAGTGAAACGTACACTGCTCTGTTGTAAGCCTATGGAGCCTTCTTTGACCTATGCTGACCTCAATATTGACCTGACATAAAAAATATTCTTATCAAATCTCTTCGTCTCGTCAAGAGCTTTCGAACGCCGCCCGTAATTTCCGTTTAGCTTTCGTGGAGAATGAGATACGGAGAAGGGGGTGGCGAAAACGCCCCCAAGCGGGGCGCGTCATGCAAGGGACCCAAGCGGGGCGCGTGTTAACTGTGCAGATGTGCGTTACGGAGTGTTCCATGATTTGGAGATTCGAATGGATCTCCGAATCGTTGACGGATTGGATTGTGTTTAGTTGGATTGCGAATTTGGGGTAGTTTTGGGATCTGAGTATGACAGATTGTCAGTATGTTTGGCAGATTTAGTAGTACTTTATGGACATATAGTGGATTTGGATTGGTAACCACGGTGAGAAACGGATTGGTGATAACGGTAAAACGGATTGGTAATCACGGTGAGGGACGGATTGGTGATCACAGTGAAGAACGGATTGTTAATTACGGTAAAAAATGGATTGGTACTGACAGTGAGGAACGGATTGGTGATCATGGCGTAGAATGGGATGGTTTAAATGTTTAAATTTGTCGGGTAAACCTCGGGTTTGGAATTGATATTATTTTAATGTACTTTAAGCATGATACGCCCTAGTTTTGCTGTTGCAACTCTGCCAGCTCACTCGGGCATTGCAGGTGCTAACTCTGCCAGCCCACCCGGGCGCGCTGAAAGTGCTAACTGCCAACCCGTCAGGACCCTGCAGGTGCTTACTCTGCCAGCCCGCCCGGGTTCGCTGCAGATGCTAGATTTACCAGCTCAACCGGGGCAGCTGGAGGTGCTAAAGTTACCAACCCGCCCGGGCCCGGTGCAGGTGCTAACTTCACCAGCCCACCCGGGGCCGCCGCAGGTGCTAACTTTGATAGCGCGCCCGGGCCCGGTGCAGGTGCTAACTGGTAGCCCGCCCGGGGCCGCTGCAGGTGCTAGATTTACCAGCCCGCTGCAGGTGCTAACTTTGGTAGCCCGCCCGGGGCCGCTGCAGGTGCGGCAATATCTCACCCCGCGGCCCCACCGCCGGCAAATGTACAGCCAATTAGCTGCGAGAGTGGTGCAGACGCCACTGGAATCGGCATGGAAGAAAGTGGTGGGGGTTCGGACCTTGGCTCTGCACTCAAGGTGGTAATAACCTGTCCTGGGTGTGTTTGCAGACAGCTGGTAGCTCCTGGCTTGGCGAGGCTTCTGTTGCGATAACAAAAAACTAGTCTGGTCTGAAGGAGGTCTTGCAGAGCCGCAGACATCGGCTGAGTTTTCCGGTTAATTTAGCTTCTGGATCCGATACGCGTTTTATGGTTCAGTATATTTTGTTTACAGCTCCCCTCTGCGGGGAAGTGAGCCCTCTAAATGCTACTGGAGATGGCATCAGAAAATTGAAATGGTCCACTTATTTCCGACCTTCTTACCTGATGACTTTCTCCTTGCCACGGCTGAGTGGGCAGGCTATCGAATTGAGTTGTCTGAGTGGACCCCTGCGGCGCCGCTGGCCTCAGCACGGCAGCGGAGGTTTAAGTCAGCCACCACCGCCCGTCGCAGGAGGGAGAACCCCGCTGCACGCTCACCAGACCAATCAGAGCAATGACGCCGCCGCCACCTGCCGCTGACTGGGCTGGCACGTATCTGCACCTATTGTTGGTACCTGACGGGGCAGTCACGCCTGTGCGCTTATTTGTGGTACCTGGCTGGGCAGGCACGTCTCTTCGCTTATTCTCGGTGCCCAGCGGGGCCGACATGTCTCCTCGCTTATTCGTGGTGCCCGCCAGGGCAGGTACGTCTGCGCGCTTATTGATGTTGCCCGGTGAGGCCTCCACGTCTTCTCGCTTATTGCTGGTACCTGACCGGGTAGGTATGTACATCTCCTCGCTTATTGATGTTGCCCGGTGAGGCTTCCACGTCTCCTCGCTTATTGTTGGTACCTGACCGGGTAGGCACGTCTCCTCGCTTATTGTTGGTACCTGACGGTAGACGTCTCCTCGCTTATTGTTGGTGCCCGGCGGGGCTGACACGTCTCCTCGCTTATTGCTGTTGCTTGGCAGAGATGTGCAGCGAATGGTTCTCACAAGTCGTAGGTATCTGTTGAATGCATCGCCCTAAGGTTTCTCGGCGCTAAACGGGTTCTCTCTGGATAGAAAATGGACCTTTGCAGTGGAAGTAAATGACCAGGAAACGGCCACACCCAGCTCCCTTTATTTTCGCTGCAGTTGTTTGGCAGGTCGCTGACGTGTCTCTCCCCTCCTGCGCGGCGTGGGGCGGCCCTAGTCGCACTGCTAAATTGGCAGCAGCAGAGGACGACTGTGGGGAGTCTGGGGTCTGACAGCCGCGGGGCTTGTTGGGGGAAACGGCTCGACGGGTCCTGTCTCAGTCTTTGGTGTGTGTACGGGCCAGCTGGCCGGGTCAAGTTTCTCAGTGAGCACGTCAGTGGTGGTGTACCTCAATGGTGGGTACCGAGGCTGCTCATGTGTCCTGGGTAAATGGTGGGTACCGATAGTCTTGGTACCTAGTCTGCTTATGTATCCCAGCTAACCTAACCTGCTGGTGTAGGTAATTCCTCGGGCTGAGACGTCCGCGTGTCCTGACTGGGGCTTGAACCGTAAACGTTTGTAACTAACCAGTGCGGAAGGCAGCTTCCTGCTGTTACTGTTTGTGGCAGACACTTTATTGAAAGGAACCGTTGGGGCATGAACCCGAAACTATCGCCTCAGTAGCCGGCCTCCCAAGTCAGCTTTGGGTGACATTTTAGCCTCCATACCATTCCATCACAATCCCCCTCCATGCCCTCCATTCTAATCCCCAAATAACCTTCTATCCCAATCCCCCATGCCTATCCATCCCAATCCCCATGTCTTTTCATCTCAATCCCCCTGCATACCTACTATCCCAATCCCCTCCATACCTTCAATTCTAATCCCCAAATAACTTTGTATCCCAAGCCCCCATACCCTTTCATCCCAATCCCCCTCCATACCTTTCCCATCCAGGGGCGTTCGGTCGCGCCTGAAGGAAACCAATCGCACAGGGGGCGGGCCGCAGCGGCGGCCGGCCGCGGGCCCAGCACGTGACTGGACTGGCCAGCCCAGGCCAACCATTTACCAGCCTCGCGACTGGTTATAATGAGTGATATGAGTGATGAGATGGGTAAAATTAGCTGCCACGGCCAATGGAAAAGACCCATGCCTGAGCTTCTTTAGCTAATTTTGAAACGGTCAAAAGTCAAGTTTTAGCGTCCTCTTGGTAACGTCTCAGCAGACTTCAGGCGCGGCACCGGATGGGCTCGCAGCTGGGATTCAGCCTGCCGGTAGGCTTTTAAATATTAGACATATATTTACCATTCCAAACCTACGCTTCTACCTACACCTACTTCCTTTACCTACTAGTCACCCATTTTTATATGGTGTATGGCCATCATTCTTTTCATATGGCTCTAAAAACGGGAACATATTACAAACAAAACCCAGATTAGTTTTCTCTGGTCTAAATACACGTATGTCCTTACAATATTCGATTGTCTCAAATGCGCCTGTGGTAACGCCTGGGGAAGTGGAACACGTTATATCGCCCAGTGTAGCATGTATGTTGAGAGCTCACAGATTGCCAATGATTTCCACTACATGCGGCACCAAGTATTGGTGGACACGCAGCCGAAAACTGAGAGCAAAGCACATGTGTTGCATAGGTGGATCCAAGATTTTCGATGAGGGGAACTTGGGCTTGGGTTTAGGAGTGGGCACCGTGTGGGCCAGGGGCACCGTGTAGGCTAGGTGCGCCGGTTCTTGACGTGTGCTAATCAAAGGGAGGTCAAACCGCATGGTCAGAACGCCAATACTTGCAATTCCAGGGAAGGATGGGAGGGGACGTTTCAAGGGGCACAGGAGTGCTTACAGTAGGCTGAAGGGCGTGATGCTTGGGTGTCGCTAGGGCCGATGGGGGTCACATACTCTGGCCCCCTTTGTCCCCTGGATCTGCTTAATGACATGTAGGTTCAACGTCGTAGGTTGTATCTGGGCTGAAATACGATCAACTGAACACTAGTTTGCTAAATATTATATAAAGATGTCTGGCCTATTATGTGCAATTTCAATTGCAGGGGTCTATGCTTGCCTAGTGAAGCATACACTCACCCATTTCAGCTGGTGATACTCAGCAGCTCTATATCCTCTGCCCCGGCGTCCATGCTTTCCTCTGCACCACCAGCAGCTCTACATCTCCAGTGGTAGGTAACCGCCGTGCGGCTCGGTCGGCCGCACCAACTCCTCCAGCCAGAAACGGCGTCACAACACGCAGCAGCCCCATCAGTCACTGGTGCCTCCGCTCATCAGCTCACGGGCCGGTGATGGGACTTCAGGCGTCAGCATCAATCGCTCCTCAGCTCGTGGGCCGGTGGCGGGGCCTCAGATGTTAGCGTCAATCGCCCCTGAGGCCACTGGCCGTGATTGAACTTCATGTGTCAGCGTCAATCGCTCCTCAGGCCACGGGCCGAAGTACGGATGGCCATACTCAGACTATACTCGTTGGCTGGAACTCAGACTATACTCGAAGAACAAACTTGAGTGTTTTATGTTAGCGCTGCCGAGTTTGCTCGGCTCAGTTTCGTCTGGGCTGTCATAAAACAACCAGCCAGCCAACCAACCGTATCTGGAATTCAGTCATGCTACGAATAATCTTCGATCATAATTCTCTTAGCACATGAGGCTTTACACAAATGAGGCTTTACCGGACCGTTGAAGATGGCGTCATGCCGGCTGATTACTGAAGACCACGATTTACCGGCGGTTAGTTTCGGCGCCAATTCGCCGGCGCGCGTGTCACGGCCGAGTGCGCGGCAGTTGGCGCTGCGGTGGTGCCTCTCGCATTCCCACAAGCACGGTGGCAGCGGCCAGCGCCCCTGTCTGTCTCCGCTGATGGCCGGAGGCGGTGCCTGAGGCACCGCTGCATCCCCTGAGATACACCTGACACGCTGCAGACGTCGTGTCCACCTGCCGGACATGGCTGCAAATCTGCAGGCGCAGACCTGTTCCGCACTGCACCTGTCAAGGCTGGATTTTTCACTGGCATTGGAATCAAAGAGGATTTGAGAGCAATGAAATGACATTCTATGGTCTGTGCAGGGAAACTTTGTTTGAGCCGGCCCATCTGAGCCTAGTAAGTTTCCGCACTCAATTGCAGTTTACTGTGCTGCCGTTGTTTGCTCGGACGGGATGACTTATGCCGGAGTAGGCATTGCATGTCATGAATAATATCAAGAGTGTGAAACTGGGGCTGACTGTTTTGATTGTTCGAAACAGGCTTTGATTGAGGGCTGCTGTTCAAAACAGGCTTTGATTGAGGGCTGCTGTTCAAAACAGGCTTTGATTGAGGGCTGCAAGTTCAACTTTGTATCCACGCACTCCTCTCAGCCATGCAGGCACCGTGCCAGCTTTCCATCGGTGTCACCTGATCACTTTTCAGTTGGCCTCCCTGGCCTCCGAATTGGCTCCCGGCACCGTCACGGAGCATTTTTCAGAAACACTGACACGGTCACCTGGTGACTTCACCCTCTGGGAACTGCTCAATACTTCTCTCTGTTCGCCTCCTTTTTGTGACGGTTCTCTGGTCGCCTTCTTTCGATGACAGTTCTGACTGTACCGGGGGCTGACGACTGTACCGAGTACTGATGACTGTACCGGGGCACTGGACCGAGGGTCGATGACTGTACCGGGGCCAATGACTGGACAGGGGCTGATACTGTACCGGGGGCTGACGACTGTACCGAGTACTGATGACTGTACCGGGGAAAATAACTGGACCGGGGGTTGATGACTGCTCGGGGGCCGATGACTATACCGGGGGCTTATGACTACCGAGGGCTGACGACTGTACCGGGGGCTGACGACTGTACCGGGGCCAATGACTGTACAGAGTATTGATGACTGTACCGGGGACTGACGACTGTACCGGGGGCTGGTGACTGTACTGGGGGCTGGTGACTGTACCGGGGGCTGGTGACTGTACCGGGGGCTGGTGACTGTACCGGGGGCTGGTGACTGTACCGGGGCTGGTGACTGTACCGGGGCCAATGACTGTACCGGGGCTGATGATTGTACCGAGGGCTGTTGATTGTACCGGAGGCGGACAGCAGATATCGGAAAATGAGCCTGGGTTTTACCCAACATCTTAGCAAACCGCATACGTGTAATTAAAAATGTTGAGTTTTAGCGTCACAATCAATAATTATTTCCCGGACCTTCAGAGCCCTTCTGAGTCTTTAAAATCGTTTTGACGAACTGAGCGTTAACTCTGCACACGGAGGCCATCATAGTCTCACCTCCTGTGATGACTGTCCGCACGCGGAGGCGATCACAGTCTTACCTCCTGCGATGCTTGCCCGCACGCGGAAGCGAGCATAGTCTTACCCCTGCGATGCTTGCCCGCACGCGGAAGCGATCACAGCTGGTAAAGCTGCGAGGATTGCTCTGCTAATTCTCTATCCGAATGTATTGTTCTTCCAATCGTGATCGTGGTTTTATTTACGAAACGGCCAATGATAGTTTGTGTTGGATTCAGAGTTATGCGACTCACGAGTCGGAGTCTGAGTTTAACTCGACTCATTCGACTCTGAGTTGAGTTGAGTCGAAAAAATTAGACAGGTGAGTTGAGTTGAGTCGGTTCACGCCACGTCAATGAGTTGAGTTGAGTCGAGTTGTGAAGACAGCGAGTCAAATGAGTTGATGAAAAAAAGTTGACTTAGCATGTCTATATGTTGAATAAGTGTTTGAATTTGCCTACCTTTTGCAAACCTCCTTTAACCTCCTTTGAATACCTTTTCCTCCAGTGTTGCAATTGTTTCAATCAAAATTTTAATTTGTTTCAATAGATCAATTTAATTCTATGGTTCAATTGCTTATTTTAAAGGCCCATCTGGTCTGAGGAAATCCCAAAGCACAAAATACATGTGCTCGCAAAAATTAAACAGGCTCCTATCGCTGGCCTTGTCTTAAAAATTTTAGGAGGTGGAACGGACTGCAAAGTTTCAACATTGCAACATTGCAACATTTCAAATATATAAATACCTACTCATCATCAATATCTAGCATTACTTCCTTTTCAACCACCACTCACGGTTAGTAGAGAGGTTCAAACGTGCCACCACTCCAATAAAAGAATAAACACAAGCAAGAGTGCGCCATTGCTGTCTTTGAAGAACAAATTTAGCCAAGGATAGGCTCAAGCTAAAGTAGTTCAAGGAAAAGTACTGTAGAAGCCACGTGATAATTCATAAAGTGATGTGAATATTTCTAAACTACATATGATATTGTTTCTTTTATCCTAAATGCACCGTCTGCAGCTGCTTTTATAATTTTGCCTATTAAAAGCAGATTTCACTGTTAGCATAGAAACGGATGAACTCTGATTTGATTAAAATATTGAAATACCATTGTTGCGCGAATCAGACGAATTATTTCTTGCTACTGGTTTTGTCTGATCGTCGTCCGTATTTTATTTGAAAAGCCCTACATTGGCAATTTTCTATGAAACTGTGGTCCCATTTTGAAGAGCAATAGGTACGTGCTGTATTGGAGGTTTCAAGCTGAAAATTGTATTGGGTTTGGAAAAATGAATTTATTTTGGGGCCGGGGCGGCCTAGTGGCTTCGTTGGCAGTCTTCGGATCGGATAGCATTAATTAACGTCGGTTCAATCCCCACGGCGGGAAACGGCCTTCCGTGTCCGATCTCACCCGGTGGAGAGGATCCTTAAACACCCACGCCAATACTCCGTGTAATTGGGCAAGTGAGCCTGTTGGGAGTGGCCCTAATAAGAAAATTAAATGCAACACGTTGATAAAATGTCAATTTCTATTGTCCTTTGTCTGATATTGATATGATATAGGTTCTATTTCCTAGGTTTTGTTGTAGTTCTTAGAATTTGCAATTGACACTAGGTGCTCTAGTATTTATAGCTTCGATTTTGGTTAAGCTTATGACATAGGAATGTTTCATTTAGCAAAATTATCTAGCATCCTTCGTTAACAGAAACAAAAGCAATACCCTTGTCATCCCTGAAAATGCAGTTTAGATCATGTTCTTTTTAGCTTGGACCTTTTCTGATGTACTGAGGTGCAGTTATTTGCTTATGTTGTTGTAACCTTAGCCTTTTTAAGTTCCTTTCCATTTCATGTACCTGGTTAAACATGCATGGCTCCTTTTAGAAATCATTGCAATATGGTATGGCAGCTTTATCTGGCAGTGACAGTCTGGAAGAATAAAAAATATCCATGGCTCCTGGCTATAATGATACTAATGTTTGAACGCCAATTTATCAATTTTCCATCTATAAATCTTCAGTTTCCCGTATGACTTTCTGTGCAGCTTGTCTTTTACTGGTTTATTGATTTATTCATTTGTTGTTATTACTTATATTATTTACCATTTGTTTTTATATTTTCAAACTGAGTCGAAGTTTGAGTTGAGTTGAGTCGTGCGTTGAGTCGGAAGTATTTAACCTTGAGTCAGAGTTGAGTCGGATCACTGAACTCGTGACAATGAGTTGAGTCAGAGTTGAGTCGACCACTCTCAGCATGAGTTGAGTCGAGTCGACTGAAACAATTCTGAAACGCACGACTCTGGTTGGATCTGGCCTGGCATGAGAAGGGCGGCTGGTAATAAAGGGGCGGCCGATAGCCTAAAAAGACGACTGGCAACTCCGGCCCCTTACGATGTGTCGCACATTGTTGTTTACAGGACCACTACCCATACCGCTGTCTTGGCGTTCGATATTTTCGTCAGCTGTCAGCAGAAAAGTATCAAGTACAATCAATGAATCTGACACCAATTTTACATCAACAACGCCATACAAGCACAACAGCCGTCTCTGGTATCTTTTGAGACGTGCTCAACGACAAAATCACCTCCCCGGCAAAACGGCAGATGTCTGCTGCCCTGTTCTTGCCCGTTTTCCCAACAGCATACTGTCAGCACAATAATCCTCTAGGCCTTGTTCCCGCGGGGAGGCTACAGCTTCGTGACGTAGGAAAATATTGGCTGCTTGTTGGTGCGGACAAAACTGCGCTGGCAGATCGAACGGGGCCAAGGCCGGCCAGCGACACTGTTCAGAACATGCTTGGATAGCCCAGTACAACGTGGCTTCCTACAGCAGTCCCTCACGGACTTTTGCTCCTGATTCATGCAATTATTATGTATTGCTGAGTTAAAATGCATTTACGCACCACTCTCTCACTCTTTAAAGGTCTTGGACACCTGGAACGAATGGAAAACCCACAAGAGTGGGATGTTCATGTTCAGTATATTATGAAAAAGTCCACACAAGGTAAAAACAATGGGGTGGCTTTTCGTGTTTCTACGTCAGTCATTAAAAGAAGGCAGTGCTTAACATAAGATAACAACGTGGGATAAAAGCCAGAAAAATCATGCATACCTACAGAGTAAAATCGTACATAAAATCATACATAAAACAATTGCGATCACTGCAACTCTCTCAGCTGTCTCTCCAGCAGCATTATCTTACAGTTGGCTTAAAAGGCACGTCTTCTCCTATGTCCAGTTCGTTCAGCAGAGCTGCCCCCGGTAGGCCAGCCTACGCCGCCTGGCTTCAGTCCGGATCCGCGGGATGGACGGCTCTGCTGACCGGCGTGTTGCGCGCTGGTTGTGAATGTTATTGAGTGGTGGGCCTATGTGGTGTTAGCTATGTATGGTGGAGTGCCAGTGCGAATGGTTTTGTGAGGTGAGCAAAGGGTGTGATAGTAGCCGTTTTCACAACGTGAACAAATCGAAATAAACCTTGGGTGTCTTTTGGTAGTTTTTTTTAACATTTCCCAAGCCAAAAAACCAGCGTTCATTTCAGTGAAACTATAGAAGTTTGAGAAATATACTTACCCAAAATTGAAAGCAATGACCCTAAATATCTTGATTCTGAGCTTTTCCTGGCATTAAATTCAATAGATTAATCTAAATTAATGGATATATATTTTAGAAATATCCCAAGATCTTGGGCGTCTTTTTGAAAAAAACCGACCTCCAGGGTCGGTTTTTTCAAAAGACACCCAAGCCTCTAGATCCCGTCTTTTCGGTCTCTAGATTTGTCTGGAGGGATTTTTCAAAGGCTTCCATATGCAGGAGCGAATTTTGAGGTCGGTGACTTATGCAGGACTTGCCCGCTTGACGTCACTGTTTACGTCATAGCCAAGAACCAATCATCGGACAGTATTCTGGGAGCAGCATGGCCGCGTTCAAGGCCCTAGAGAGAGAGAGAGGTCGCGTTCGGGGAATGTGTTCGGGATAAGTTTGTTCTCTAATGTTTCTTTTCTCACGGTATATGAGCTACGATCGTTATTTTACGTGTGTTTAGGAACACAAGTTAAATATTTGATTGAAATTATTTGATCGTTACCAATTTTTTGCGGCAGTCAGGCAGACATTTTTCCCATCACCATACAGATCGGGGGTCAATTAAAGGGGCAGGTGCCCCTCCTATCGACCATCTGCGCCCCTGAATCATAGGCGGATCCAGGATAGCCGATCGGGGGCACCTTTCCGGGTTGACACCATCCAGACCAGGAGGGTGCCACTTTTGACCAAAAAACTATGAGGTGGGCCCCAAATCGTATCGGTGGGCGCCGATTTTCACATCCTGGGGAGGGGAGGGGTGAGAACCGACATTTCAGGGCAGCGCTGTGACCATTTTAGGGGGCGCCGAGCGTCAATCGGAGGGACACGTACCCCACCCCCTGGATCTGCCTATGCCCTGGATGGTTACGGTGCCGCCTGAAGGGTTGATGGCGCCCCTGAAATGTCGCTTTTCACCTTTTCTCCAAATATGCGAAAATCGGCGCTCATTGTTAGGATTTTGCGCCCGCCTGAAATATTTTGCCGGTCCAAGGTGGCGCCCCCTGGTCCGGATGGCGCCCCGGGAAGGCGCCGACATTGCCGATCGGGGACACCTTTCCAGTGGGCGCCACTTCTTGCCTGCAAAACTTTTCAGGTGGGCGCAAAACCCTATCGGTGGGCGCCGATTCTCGCATTCTAGGGGGGGGTTGGAAGCGACATTTCATTTCAGATGGCGCCGAGGGTCCATCCTAACCCCCCCCAGATCCGTGTACGCGAGGTGACGGAAATAGTGATGTGGGAGGTGACGGTACTGGTGAGGCGGGGGTGACGGCACTGGGAAGGCCGGAGGCGGGAGGCGACGGTGTTCGTGAGGCGCGAGGCGATGGATAGTTGGGGGGGAGGGGGGTGGGGGGAGACCATGACGCCGTAGACTGCACATCGGCTCATCGAACAGTTGAGGCATCTCCTCCGTCGATATATCGCCGGTGTCACGTTCACGAGTGTGTCGAGGACTGACTGAATCAGAGGGGGCCACCGCTGTTCCAAGGAGCCGCCGCAAGCCCGGGTTGGGCCGTCGCCGCCACTGGCCCGGGTTGGGCCACAGTTACCCAGGCGACTACCGTTGCCGCAGGCCCAGGTGGGGAAGCCGCTGCCACCGAATAACTTCTCACAATGCGGCGACCGGCAAGTTGCCACGCAATCTCCAGTAGGCGGCAACTCCATCGGCCATAGATTACCAAACATACATAGGGGTTGTAGGTCAACATGGTGAAATGGGCAGTGTGCGTCTGTGAATTTAACACGCGCCCCGCAGGGGAGGGTGAAATTCGCTCCTCCTGGTTTTTCCAGATAGCTAAAAAACGAAGAGACGCAGAGCAACGAAACTTACGGTACTTTATTCCTAATCAATTTTACACATCTGACCAAATTTTTGAGTTAAGGTCATGTCTGGTCAAGGAGCTATTTAAGGTCAAGTGACCCGACCTCAAAACCTAAAATTACGAGTTTGAAGCGGTGCCCAGGGAACATCAGCGAACCGATTACTTTGAAACTTCCACAATATGATAATGTCATTAAGGTCTACAAATCTGCTATCTCGGAATTTCTATATTTTTTACCTAAGGTGGGGTCAATTTCTTGGTCACCCCATTATAAGTCTATGGTGAAAAATAGAATGGGCTCGTTTTCAGTAAATATTGCATAGATAAAGCTGAAAATCCTCAAACCGTCTATTCTGACCACGATCTTGAAAATTAAGTTGAGTTTTTAACCATCTGACCTCTCAAAGGTCATATCAGGTCACGGGAGCATAGAATGATTATTTGGCCAATAACTTCTCATTGAATTGAGATAAAGCTCCCATTTTGCTTGCATTGTGCTTATATTGGCACGGGAAGTCGATTGATATACAACATGACGATACCGGGTCACTCTCTGACCCTGACCTAGCTCGAGGTCAAGTCATTTTCACTATTTGACCTAGGAAGGTCATATTATACATCATTCGATTCGCAGCGATGAGAGGAATCCAATGATGCATAAATATTTGCTCTAGCCCCCTAAGGGCAGATCTAGAGAGAGAAACGTACACTGCTCTGTTGTAAGCCTATGGAATCTTCTTTGACCTATGCTGACCTCAATATTGACTTGACATGAAAATTCTTCGTATAAAATCGCTTCGTCTTCTCAAGAGCTTTCCAACACCACCCATAATTTTCCTTTAGCTTTCGTGGGGACCGAGATACGAAGGGGGCGCGTCATGCAAGGGACCCCAGCTGGGCATGTTAAAATGGTACAAGAATGGTAAAAACAGTGTACCTCAACTTCCCACTCTTTGCATAGAATCCTACCATCCACTGTATTTTCCTGGAGTAAATATGCTATAAATGTCAGCTGTAGATGTCTAATGTGCAAAGCCAAGCTTGCTGAAGCATGTGGGGTTGATTCACCCAGCATGTCAACCTCAAACTTTGGTTCACATCACTAGAAGCATGGGCGCCGAAAGCGGGGGGCATCTCCCCTGTTGGCCAACCAAAAGGATGCCCCTCCAAATTTTTGGTCCATCGCCATTCATGCTGTCAGGTACCAAATATGCTCAAAATTCGCCTTCCCAGGTCAGCACCAGCTGGGGTCTGTCCCCCCTGTAAAAACTCTGTGACGGTACCCCTAACTGGAAGGGGCGCCGATGTGAGGCATCATGTGACTTGCTGATGCATGGAATTCACAAATGGTACCAAACTTAAGCCTGATACTGCACCACTTTAGAGCTTGATACTTTTAAGGTATCAAAGCATGAATCCCAATAGCATGACAAAATGATCAACACCAGGAAACTCCTTTAGTTACTCCTTAGTTATCTCAGGAAACCCAGTATCTTTTTGGTAAATGAGCAATGCAACCAACAAAGCTACGCCATCTTATTATGGTGAATTAGCATTACTGCCTGTTGGTATATTTTAGAAACAGGGATAATCTGTACATACCCTGTATTTCACTTGGAACCACCTTGAAGCCAACCTCTTTAAATGACAAGAAAAGCCTGACCTGGCCTGACAAGCATATATAGCTCTATTTCAATAATAAACAAAGTGTTTTGTATTGCTCAGTCCGCAAAGTATGGCAGCAGGCCAGACGAGTCGCACCAGCCATCTAAAATTCTCACACCGTCAGCCACCAAAAATTAGCACCGATCTGCCATATACCAGGGAGAAAAGCGCACTCATTCCCACTCACACGATGCAATGCTACCTCTCTTATTAGTTAGTTAGTTGAGGACTTTTATAAGGCCCCTCCTATGTCTTTATAACCATTTAGCCATTATTTGTTAGGTTTTCAGTGTCACCTTCCTCACATCAATCTCAGAAATTTGCACCAGGTTGATAAAATTCGCACCACTCACTCCTGTCGCCAAGGGCACTGGCACCGACGAGATATCATCAAAAACGCCATACTTTGCACGCTAGTGTATTGCTAGTTGCATAGCATATATACCCAAGAAAACCTGAGAAACCAATATGAATTATAATTTTCCAGAAGCGCCCACTTCAAGGTGAAAACCGCTTACAGTCAAAACACCCATACCCTGAATTAAGGATACTGGACGTCACCACTTAATTTTAATTTGAAGAGATGCTCAGACTAGAAATAACGGGGGAAACATGCAATGGGACAAAATTTTGGACCGAATTGTTTGTCTACAAATGATACTGCTCAAACAATTCACCAAAAAATTTAGCAAGTCTCAAACTTTGGGTGGATCCACGCTTTAATTGTAATGAGAATGCAAAAAACATCATTCAACCCCAAACATTTGGCATAATACCTACCCTGATTTACATTTAGGGATTCCTTTGCCTGTCACCCTTTGTTTAGGACACCCCTGCTCGTATGCGAGTTGGTTACCTAGGTAATACACTTTTTCTCAATGTAATTGGAACCTTGCCAGAGTATTACACAAGCAGACGTTACCCTAGTCCCTCCTCCTTTTGTTTTGAGCTTATTACACAGCTAATATAGAAACTGAGAGAAAAACGACAAATAAATTGAAGCGACTGGGTAGCAGGAGCATAACTGATGCAAATTTCACTCATTATACGACTTATTAAAGTTGAATTTCATTCTTTTTAATTCCGCAACACTCAACACAGAGCGCCCGGCGACTGTGAAGCATTGCCAGATGTGCCAGATAATTTACTCAATAAATTCCCAAGACTCTTGTGAAATTCCGACAAATGGCAGCAATATTACAGTGCTACCAAAAAACCTTTCAAAAAGACACCCAAGGTTTAATTCACGTTGTGAAAACGGCTAGTGAATGAGGCTTTTGGCGTCCAGCCGCTTCAGCTGCTCAACAACATCGGAAATGTGGTCGTTAAAGGGAGATACGCGAAAAAAATTTTATTGTGGTTTCTTGATATTTGAAAAATCTTGATCCTGAAACCAAAAATCATTTTTGCATCTTCGACCAATTTTTTGGGAGGCCACATCACAGTTATCGAAATATTTATCAATAGCAGTTAGAGTATGCAACCCAGCACTTCATCACTAGCCAGGGACAGTCTTTTCTCGTTGCCATGGCTACTAAAATTGTGTTTTGATGTTTCTCATATTATGTATTTGTATTCAGAATGTATTTTTACACTTTTTTTAGTCATTAATTTTACAAATTTATCCCACAAGAAAGATTTGAAAAAAGATTTAAACCTCTACCTACGGTCCGACCCGAACTAACCGGAAATGTGTTCGGCTGCAGGCGGACTGGCAGGTTTTTCTGCAACGCGCACGCGCAATATCGTATTTTATAGAATGCAGACGGCAGCGAGCCCGTAATATGCAGAATTGCTCCTGCGCACCACAAAAGAGTTTGTAGGTTGCCAGCAGTTCAACACACCTCTGTTCGAGTTTTGCAAAACAAACCCAGGAGCCGGCCGGGAGTTGTGCAAATTGCCGTTGAGTCACTTTAGAACCCAACTAGAGATGAAAATCTGTCCGGCGGTACCCCGAAGGCTGTAATGGGCTCGGCTTGGTAAAGTAAGGACATTGAAGACATAAGTGTCGCCACCGAAAAAAGTGGGGGGGGGGGCAGCCAAACTTCAACCTGATGCTGACAAAAACTTTCAACATCAGGACCAAAAACTCTTCGAATTTGGGCTCCTCGTAGCCTTCCGCAGCGGCTGGATATAAGAATGTCCGGTTTCCCTAATTTTTACTGAGATCAGGAAATTTTTGGCCGAAAAGTGGGGGGCCAGGTCCCCTGGCCCCCTTTTTCCGACGCGTATGAGTGAAGACCCGTTTTTAGTGTTTCAAGTGTGTAGACTATGGTGCCCTGAACAGAAACATACAATGGCTGATCCAGGTTTTCTATTGTAGGGGGAGGGGAAAGGTGCATTTAGATCAGAATTTATGAGCGCCGAGGATGGCCAGGGGTTGTGCTGTAGAGTTGATGTGTATCGGAAGGACCAAATGTGTATCGGAGGGACCATCGCCCCGCAAAGCGTTGGAGGGGGACCAAACTATCTTTTGGCCCCCAAAACGCCGGAGAAATTTTTGAAAAGTGTTTACGCTAGGTCTGTAGAGTAAAAAATATTCGCTCCCCCTCGCCCCGGAGAGCGATCATGTTCTTGGAGATGTAGCTTTATACTAGGTCTGACAAGCACTGAAAGAGATGTTTACACAAGGTCTGTAGAGCAAAAAAATATTAGTTCCCACCTAGGAGAGGCAGGAATGGGTTTGCCCCCCTAATTCTAGGTGCCGTGGCGGCGCTCATTGGCACAAGTGTTCTGTCGTTGGAGCATCTTACCCTCTAGCCCCCAGCGGAAATGAAAATGACCTTGCGGGAAATTTTCACTACAATTTTAATGTCTCCTAATTTAACACGCGCTTTGACGGGGGTCTGAGCCACCTTCACCTTGACGAGGGGGATGGGTACCCGCCCCCTAAGATCTCGAGAACCACGGTAGGTAGCGAAAAACGGTAAAGCGTTGGGTAGCCCATCTATTTCTTTATCGAAAATATTTGAACCATTTTTGGTCAGGTCACATTTAAGGTCACGAGAAGTTGAAACATGCCGTCCTAAAAGTCTGCAAAGTATGGCAGCAGGCCAGACGAGTCGCACCAGTCATCTAAAATTCTCGCACCGCCAGCCACCAAAAATTCGCACCAATCTTCCATATACCAGGGAGAAAAACGCACCCATTCCTACCCACAAGATGCAATGCTATCTCTCTTATTAGTTAGTTAGTTAGTTGAGGACTTTTCATAAGGCCCCCTCCTGTATCTTTATAACCACCTAGCCATTATTTGTTTGGTTTTCAGTGTCACCTTCTTTGCACCAGTCTCACAAATTGGCACCAGGTTGGTAAAATTCGCACACTCGCTTCTGTCCCCAAGTGCACTCGCACCAACGAGATCTCGTCAAAAATGTCATAGTTTGCACACTGGCCGTCCTAGGGATAACATATAAATTAAGGTTTTCGGCCATTACATCTGAACAAGTAAAGATAGAGCAAAACTACTTTTAAACTATAGGAATCCTCGTAGCAAGCCGAATCGAATGATATATGATTTGACCTTGCTGGGTCAAATCAAGGATTTGACCTAACCTGAGGCCAGGTCAAGGTCAAATTATATAAAATTTATATTATTAGAACCGCAAAGACAAGGTGAGTCTAATGCAACTAGAATGAACGCTTTATCACCATCCCTTACTGATTTATTCAGTAAAAAACATTTTTCCCATGTATTTCCAACGGAGAGGTCATGCCTTGTACCTGACCTTAGGTCATCGATATCAAAAATACCGGAAAATATTTTAGAGAACTCGGTGGGCCCATTATGTGATGAGTTTCAATCGGATAAGTTCACCCTGCTCCGACTTATACTATCTTAAACTTTTTTTGAGGTCAGGTCACGACCTGTACTGGTGATCTGACCTGAGATGACCTAACCTTAAAATCTTCACAGAAGTTGTAAAAATGATGAGGGAAAATGTATGCCAAGTACGGCGGCGCTACGCGCCGCCGTTTTTCTTCTGTCTCCGTAAAACCCGAGGAGGGGGGGCGGGTACCTGCCCCCCCGTCAATGCGCGTGTTAACATAACTACCAGCAATATGTTCAGCGGGAACATTTTTCAATGGATATTTATTTTCAGGCATTTTCTCAAATTTTTCAAGCTAAATCAGGGCACAACACAACAAACGTGGGAGGCATTTTCTTTCGAAGATCTAGCAACTTCACCAGAAAACGATATAATTTGTGTTAAAATGCTTAGGTAAATACCGTGGAACAAAATTTATGTACCAATGCAGTGATTTATATTCATCACGGCAGCGAAGAAGCTCCTTTGACATCACATTGTGCGCAATTTTTCGGAAAGACTATTTAATTCAGCACCATCTCGGCAGACATTTCCAAATGAAATATCGCAATCCATAATCATACATTTAATCAGATATAGGTGAGCAGAGAATCGACGGTATACAAATGCTAAACGAAATCGTAACGCCGTGCACATAATTTGTGTGGTGTCGCGTTCATTTCCACACGTATTCTTTCATGGTTTGCGCACTAACGCAGTCTCAGCCACTGAGCCGTTCGTCACGATAAATATATGACGAATACTTCACTTCTTGTTCAGATGCACCAAAAATAGGACACTGTGTACAAAGGTCACACTACTATACATAACAGGGAAGCCAACAGTTTGATTTGACTAGCATACATAACTGATAAGTTTACGGCGGCAACAAACTACGCAACACAAAATGTACAGATCACGCATAAAATTTTACCCCTGCCCATTGTTGGGTATGCAGGAGTGCCCTTCCCTTTCCCATGTGCCCATTTACTTTACGAAGAAAAACAAAGAAGAAAAATGTATAGCAAATATTATGGGCCACACCACTCCCCGCTATTTTTTAGGTTTTTAAATGTTTTTGCGCAAGGGACATCCAAATCACAAAAAAACACATGTAAAAAACCAAACGTACACACAACTGTTATCACTTCTATCACAGCTATATAGATCAATGCACGTTCCTAAAATATATAAATAATCCTTTATCAATCACCGACTCGTACCTCTGACGCGGCGCTACAGCGGGTAAACGCCCGATTAGTATACGAACTGGGTGCAGATACAGTATTATCAATAATAGCTGGCTACCTGAGGATACTACTCAATCACTTTTACTAAATGTAGTCACGCATTCTCTTCATTTCCCGACGACTTTTCTGTTCTGCCCTTGCCTTTCGCTTCCCCTCCGCATACAACCGTTGCAGCCACTTCACCCGCATGTGTGTTCTCGTCACCGCGTACTTTCGCGCTACCTTTTCGTGAAGGTCCGGGAATTTAACCAGCACATCAGAAGTCAAACGGCGAATGAATCCTGGTTTCCTATCGATGTCGCTTGGTCCATGCATATCACAAACTAAAACCTCTAGCTCCCCTACTTGCCTAAGCCACTTTTCACTTGGTATTGTGAGACCACCCCGATTGAGACGTTGCAACCACTCCAGTTTCCCACTTTCATCTTCTACAGGCACGGTCGATGATATGTATCAGAGAGAGCTGTCCACAGGTTTGCATTTTGCAGCAACAAAGCCCGCCACGTAGGCCGGTGCCTGCTTACAAAGTTTTTGGTTCGCGTCCCCTGCTGACGGAGCAGCTCGTTCCGCGGCGTCGTCCTGGTCATCCTCGTCCAGCCAGTCCTGCTCCGGGTTGTCCGGTACCGGTGGAGCGGGGCACGGCTGCACCCTCTCCATCTGATCAAACACAGCAGCGATGTCATCCAGCTCTTCAGTAATGACTGTCGGGGGGGGGTGTCCAGTTGCAGGGTAGCCGCACTCAGGTATGTTGATTCTTCTTCTTCCAGTGAGACTGGGGCTCCATCAGCATGTGGTCTAGCATGAGAACACGAGTCTTCGCCTCCACTGCCGTTGGGTGGGTGCTGCCTGCTCCCAAGCACCTGACCTGAGAGAAGAAGTTTGTTACCATGTCCTGATTCACCCGAGACGTCAGAAAGTACTTGACACCGTAGATGTTCTGAAGCATGCTGTGGAGACCTCGCAGGGCTGTTAAGGACATGATGAACCCGTTCTGGAATGGTACCTGCTCTGGCATCCGACTCGGGAGTCCCGAATCAGCCGCATGAACTCGAGCAGAGAAGTATACTGAGCATTGATGGTGTGCTCCAAGCCGAATGCTGACCGATGAGCCTTGCCGTCCAGGAAGCACCGAAAGTTGCAGGTGTCGAACATCTCGTCGCAGGTGATGACGAACTGGAGCCTGCTTGACGAAGCGCTGACCGAATAGGTGGAGTAGACACTTTCCCACGCGCTCGCTGAGCATCTGGGCCGCTGGACGTACTCGCTGTCGCTCCTGGCCAGTCACCTGACGGAAATTTTGTGGTATAAACTTCATCTGACGATCATCAACTGATGGGTGATTGTCAAAACGAACAGTTTTATTGGATATTTTGCTATATCGAGCGAATAACTGACACTTAGCCAAATATTCACAATCTAGTCATTTATCATGATTGTTCAACTTAACAGATATTAGAAGATGAAACATGTTCAGCTCTCACACATTTATAGATTTGTTTTAAATCTATTGTCACCTATCAGGAAGGTTCATAATGTCCTTTTATTCAAAAGAGAACCACTAAAATTATTGCTATGTTCCCGTTGCCAGGGAAAAATATATTAATATGTTCATTCGGATGAGTGACCTGAGATTCATTTGATAGCAATGCAATCCATTTTGCCTCTGCAAATACTATTGTACACAGTATATTAATAAAAACGGTACAAACCAAATGGAAAGGTGCACTCTCGAGCACTGAATAATTTAAAATCCTATACAAATGATTTAAATTTCACATCCAGCACATATAAAAAGAACGCAAGTAAAAGTTTGATGCACAAAACTGATGGCCCATACCTTTATATGCTTCAACTGAAGGGCGTGGCAAAGCAGAAGCTTGGCATTGTCCTTTGCCAAAAGCTGCTGGGGGAGGCCCTTGTCTACTACCGGTGCCTCTGGACCCAGTAGCCTCAGACCCTGGTCCAAGATGTGGTTCCTCAGCAGCTTCAGGAAGTGAGGGACCATCCACAGATCTTAAGCCACTGGCAGCACCTGAAAAATTCATAAAAGCATTAGGAAAGGACAGGCAAAAAAATATGGAATGGAAGACTTCAATTCCCAGGACTTAAATGTGAGCACAAACTTGGCTTAGGGCCAAAATGTTTTATAAGAATGCTATCCATCACATTACTATATTTCAAGTTATTACACAAAAGTGACAGCAGAAAAAGAAGCAACAAAATCATTGTTTGCTACAAGTATGGTACTTTTGACTAGGCCTAGTCAATGTGAGTGCCCCTGGAGACAGGAACAAGTGGTGCAAATTTTATTAACCTGGTGCAAATTTGAGACTGGTGCAAGGGAGGTAACGCTGAAAACCAAACAAATGCAAAAATGGTTATAAAGACACAAGGAAAATTGCATTATGTGGGTAGGGACCTGTCTGCAAAGTATGGCAGCAGGCCAGACAAGCTGCACCAGCCATCTGAAAATCTTGCACCGACAGCCACCAAAAATTCACACTAACCTGTCATATTACCAGGGAAAAATGCTCTCATTCCTACCCACACAATGCAATGCTGTCTCTCTTATTAGTGAGATAGTTAAGGACTTTTTCAAGCCCCCTCCTCAGTCTTTATAACCATTCAGTCAATATTTGTTTGGTTTTCAGTGTCACCTTTCTTGCACCAGTCTCACAAATTCACATAAGGTTGATTGACTTTGCACCACTTGATCCTGTCTCCAAGTACACTCGCACCAACGAGATCTTGAAGAAAATGCCATACTTTGCACACTAGGGTAGGGATGGGTGCTTTCTCCCTGGTATACTGCAGATTGGTGTGAATTTAGGTGGCTGGCTGTGCAAATTTGTGCCAGAGTTTTAGATGGCTGGTGCGACTCTTCCGACCAGCTGCCATACTTTCCACAATGGTGAATATATATAAAACATATATCATGTTTGCTACAAAGCAATGAAAAGGAGAACAGAGAAAATGGCAATTATTGATAAGCGACCTCCCCACACACCAAAATGGATATGTGCACTGGTTGGAAACAAAAGTTTCTTCTGGAAATCAAGTTTATGCCTCCAGATATATGCAGGATCTGCGCTGCCTCAAATGCCTCAAGAAACCAGCCACATTCTCCAGACAGAATATCATTGAGGACAGAAAATAGAGTTGTTGTTACCCACATCATACATCTCCAACATAGAGGAAGGATAAGACTTCTAAATTTGCCCCACCTAGCATACGGGAGAAAAAAGAGATGAGCTTGCCATAGTACCTAAACATGTATAGATCAAGGCATGTTAAGGTCTAATTTGAGCTATCTGAATGCTCTGTTTAATCTTTAATTTAAAAGGTTCAAGGGCCACATAGGTTGCCAAAACCCAAAAAATGTCTTGCTTATCTTTTAAGAATGACAAATATTAAAGAACATCTATCTTTAAAAGTTAGCAAACTCACAGAGTTCACTTACAGTTGGTACAAAAATATTTCATCCATCATCAACCTTAGCACAATATCCTAGTTTCTCCAGAACCTACATGTATGATCGCACACCAACATCCCACAATCTCCTTCCCTTATGCTTTCTGACTAAAAACAACATTTTATGGCACATGCTCAGAGTACTGTTGTAACTAACTATGGTGTCTCTATTGGTTTGCTAACTATGATAGCACGGCGGATGGGCCGATGGGCTTTATTTTTCTGAAGCCATTCACATATACTCGGTGGCACAAAGAAAAAAACAGGCACAAAACAGAAGATGTCTTCTGCATCAGCTCTGCAAAATACTATTTGTACTATTACCTGTGGAAGATAACATGAGAATACAAGAACAACTCTCACTAAAATCTTCGAAATCCCCTATATAACTATGCTTTTGTTTCCCTTGCTTCAATACAGATTAAATATGTCTCTTTTCGTCCATATATGTCTTACTGCGTCCTCGGGTCTTCAACCGTTTTCTGCAATATCCCCAGAATGACGAAACTTTTGCGTCAGGAAGGTCACGTGACCCCCTTTGAGTTGGCTATGCCTTCTGATTGGTCAGTGGTGATTACTTAAAAATCCTATATTTCTATTATAATATTATTTTGGGCTGTAGATATTCTGAAATAATTTTTGTTTTTATCGGTTCAAAACTTTCAAGTCACTGCTTAGGAAAAATACGACTATTTTTTTAGAGAAATTGATAGGTTAAGCCGTGTATACGTCATATACATCGATATGCAGTGTATCGATAAAGTCGTCTATAAATGTTGACTTTGAGATCAATTTTAAGGCATTTGGAGGCCGAATTCGCTAAAATGAGAATATGACTTCTGAAACAACTTTTTGTGACCTTTTGATCTAGCCAATAAAAATTTTTTCGCGTATCTCCCTTTAATGTGGATATAGGTATGCGCAGTTTTATACGATTGTGAAATGTTTGACGGTAGGAGCTGAAAAACCTACATTGGGAGCGGTTGTATTATTCACTGTGTTTTGCACCACCTACATGTTCCATAGATACCATCGAGTTTTGTGCGTATTGTGTTCACAGCGGGGCGCGAAATTACCAAATATTCCGAGCACTCTAAATGGCCAAGCAAAAACAATGTGTGCTTTACAGACACGTAGTGGGAAATATTGCGATTTAGTCTGAATGTAATCATTAGTTCTGCAATTCAAGCAATATTTCCCAAATGAAAACATTTAGGCCTTCCACTGGCTCTCTGAATTGGCAGATGATTGAATTTGCCACTTTCTGCTACTTTTTGGAACGAAATGTTGAGCAAGGTCGATTCTAAGACTGTACGAAGAAGGGAGTATATTTACTCGTGCCGGTTTTTTGTGTAAAAGGGCACACTCACAGGAAGACTTTCAGCACCACAGGAAGACTTTCAGCACCAATGTTAAACATATGATACTGGTTCAGATGAATTTTCAGAGGTGGCTCCTGATTTCACCGAAGGAGTGGGAGCTCAGTTTGTCGAATTTTAAGGGAGGGGAGGCGAGCTTGGTACGGATTTCGTCTTGATTCGTCCGTAATTGACGTAAGGCTTCACCGCAAATCCATCTTGCTGCTCGTAATGAGACCTCGCGATTCACGCCACTTTTTAGGACCTCATTGTAGACGGATCCTGGGGGAAAATGAAGGTAATCCCCCCTCTGATCGACTTTCGGCGTCCCCAAAAATGATCACAGCACCCCCTGAAAAGTTTATGGCATCCCTGAAATTTCACCTCCCATCCCCTCCCCTTCGCCTAGTATGGGAGTATGAGCGTCCCTGCGTTAGAATTCGACGCCCACCTGATAGGTTTTTCCGCCCAAAAATGGCGCCCCCTGGTCTGGATGGCGCCACCCCCTCGACCATGCGCCCCCCGATCAAAGATATTGGATCCTGTAACAGAGACACTCCTCTCTGGTATGGTGCTGTATTACGACTGCCAGGTCACCGGCGGAGCCGGCACACTGCGCCCGAGCCTAGCCTCAGGGCACGCGCGGGCATAGGCGGCGCGGACATAGGCGCACCAAGGGCGGGTCACCACACTGCTCTCCCCCAACAAGAAAGCTTGGGGCTAAGTGACCTAAGGAAAAAACAGGCACACAAACAAAAAACAAAACAAAACACATCACTCCGCCACAAAATAGTCTGGCTTCTTGCGCACCCTCACAGGATATCGTTTCACTTCCCCTGCTTCCGGAGACCGCCCCACCGTCGGCGTTACAGTGGGTCCGGCCGGACCCGACGAATCTTGGGCACTCGTCGGAAGGGCAGTAGATGAACACGCAGGCTGCATTGGCAGGAGACGCGATGCCCCGCGCTCTGGCGGCGGCGAAGCAACGTCGGCGCCGGCAGGAGCGGCGTCAGCGGCAGGAGACGCCGCTGAACCAGCCGCAGATGGGATGTCGTCGTTAGCCGGGGCGGTCGGCCCAGCTCGCCTCAGCTCAGGTACAGACCACGATCCTGCCGACGGCGACACATCCCTAAATTCGCGTCCTTGGGCTGGTAACAGTGATTTTGCCCGGATCTGGTCTATATGTCGCCTCCATATTCTGCCATCGGACAGCTGTACCACATACGACACCGGTCCATCTACGGCTCTAACTATCCCAGGGAGCCACTCCGGTCCCATCGCATAGTTCCTGGCAAAGATATCGTCGCCAACTCCGAAGACTCTACATTGCCGCTTACCGTCGTGGTTTTCTTTCTGCGTCACCTGCCGGCGGACTACCGTTCCCGTGATGTCCGGCCGCAGCAGGTCCAGTCGGGAGCGCGGTCGCCGGCCCAGCATCAGCTCTGATGGAGACACATTGGTCGTTGCGTTGGGTATGATGCGATGATGGAAAAGCCAGTTAGCCAAACAAACTTCCCAATCCTTTCCCCCTGATCGTTGTAGTGACAACTTAACCTCTTTTACAGCCCTTTCTGCACATCCGTTTCCCTGACTATGACGAGGCTCAATAGTTCTGTGCTTTATGCCGTTTGACCGTAGAAAATCTTGAAACTCTTCTGATGTGAAGACAGTTGCATTATCTGACACCAACATATCACAAAGGCCCCAGCGAGCAAACATTTTCCTGAGGTGATATATGGTCGTCTTGGAGTTTATGCTTGCGCAAAACTCGGCCTCTATCCATTTCGAATGTGCGTCGACAACGACGAGAATGTAGCGTCCCCTTACCGGCTCCGCATAATCGATGTGCAGTCGGGACCACGGCCGACTCGGCCACGGCCACATACTTAGCGGTGCGCGGTCCGGGGCAGGTCGGCTCTGCTGGCACGGCTGGCAGCCACCGACGGTACGCTCAACGTCGGCGTCGATGCCAGGCCACCAGACACAGCTCCTGGCCAGCGACTTCATCCGCCCAATGCCTGGGTGCGAACAGTGCAGCTCAGCTAGCACTCCAGCGCGAGCCCTTTCTGGAACGATCACGCGGTTACCCCATAACAGCACACCAGCAGTAACTGACAGCTCCAGCTTCCTGTCAAAAAGGGGCTTTAACGACGGGTCGCACTGCTCCGGCCAGTCTCCATACTGCACCATGTACAGCACCCGCGCCAGCAATGGATCTGTAGACGTAAGCTGAGCCATTTTGGAAGCATCAAACACACGACTGCCAATTTTCAAAACCAGGTCTTCCTCCTCTGGCGGCTTTGAGAGCGGCAAAGGGAGCCGCGACAGCGCGTCAGCGTTCCCCATCATCTCAGAGCGCCGGTGCTGGATAGTGTAGCTGTAAGTAGAAAGTTTCAATGCCCAACGCCTGATTCGTGAAGATGCCATCTCCGGAAGATCCTCGTGCTCTCCAAAAAGCCGCAATAGCGGCTTATGATCCGTAACTAACACGAAATGGTTCCCTAGAAGCCACTTGTGAAATTTGCTGACTCCGAAAACAATCGCCAATGACTCCCTGTCAATCTGGGCATATTTTCTCTCTGCAGTAGTGAGACTGCGGGATACATACCCCAAGGGCCTCTCAGACCCGTCGCTCTCGCGTCTCGCCAAGACTGCACCGACGCCGACGGGTGACGCGTCGCAGACGAGCACCAGCTGGTCCCCGCTGCGGTAGTGTGCCAGGCACGAGTCGGAAGTCAGGACGTTCTGCGCCCAGTGGAAGCCCTCCTGCTGGTCAGCTCCCCAGTGCCACCTACTGCCTTTGCGGAGAAGCTGATACAATGGAGCGAGCTTGTCAGCACGGAACGGCAAATATTTAGCATAGTACGTCACCATGCCCAAAAACTCATGAGCTCCCTGACATTCCGAGGAGTAGGGACATCTTTGATGGCCTCTATCTTCGCTGGTACCGGTCTAATACCATCCCTGTCCACAATATGGCCGAGATACTCAACTCTTGGAACGAAAAATAGACACTTTGATGCACGTACCTTCAGTCCGGCTCGTTCCAGTCGGTCAAAAACTTCACCCAGGGTCTTCAAATGGCTTTCCTCGTCCTTGCTGCTAATGAGTAAATCATCAAGATAACTTGCAATATTTGGCAACCCCGCCAACACCTTCTCAATCTCTCTCTGGAAAATTCCACAGCCTGCCGAAACTCCAAACGGAAGACGCGTATACTGCAATGGACCTTTCATAGTATTGATGGTCAAAACATCGCGGGATGATTTCTCTATTTTAATTTGGTTGTAGGCTTGAGCCAGATCTATCTTAGAGAAAACTGTTCCACCAGAGAGTCTAGCAAATAAATCATCCACAGTCGGCAACGGGTATTGATCCAATTTCACAGCGAGGTTTGCAGTCCGCTTGAAATTCGCGCAAACCCTGACTGTGCCGTCCTTCTTCAAAACTGGAACCAAGGTCGTGGCCCACTGACTATTCTGTACAGGCTCCAAAATCCCCGCTTGTATGTCTTTCTCTAACTGTCGTTCCACTTGTGCCCGATAGGCGTATGGCAGCGACCTAGCCCGAAAAAATTTCGGCGGAACTGAGCGATCAATTTCCAGTTTTACCTCCACACCTTTTAGCTCACCCAGACCGGGTTCAAAAACGCGGCGATATTTGCTCTTCAGTTGCTGCAAATCGGCATTGACAACAGCCTTCACTTCCTGCCAGTTCAGACGAATCACCTGGAGCCAATCCCTTCCCAGGAGATTTGACCTCTTACCCTTCACCACGATTACTTTCAAGTTCCGGTGGACAGTGTCTGAGTACTTCACCGAGGTACGGAATTCCCCCAGAACTGGAATCATGTCCTTAGTGTAGGCACGTAACTTAACACTGCATGGCTTGAGCTGTGGGCGAATATTCAAAGAAAAATACGTGTTCTCCCCAATCAAAGTGTAACGGGAGCCGGTGTCAACCTCCATTTCAACACTGGTGCATTGAAACTTAACAGTGCAGGTAATGGGCGGAGCGCCATGACCCACCTGGCTGACGTCAGCAGAATCAGAGGACTGGCGAACTTCTTCAGCTGTCCCCTCCAACCAGTCTTCCCACTCGTCGTCCTCGTCAGCGCCATCCACGCAGTGAGCACGCTGCCCATGCCGAAGTCCATGCCGCACTGAGCTTCTTCTTCCTCTTGCCGATGACCGTGGCTGAGATCGCTGTCTGCACGCCCTCTGAATGTGACCAAACTTGCCACATGCATGGCACTTCAGTTGACGAAATCGGCAGACATCTGGCGAATGGTTAAAGCGCTCACACCGCCAACACCTGTCGGACTCCGCCCCTGCAACGTTCGCACCAGCTGGCGCGGCAGTAGCAGCCTGCACAGACGAAAAACCAGACCCCGAACGCTGACCTGCAATAATTAAAGCATCATTGGCCGACATTTCAAGGGACAAGCTGATTCGCTGAGCCTTCGCAAAAGTGAGGTCTTCTTCTGCCAGGAGATGTCGCTGGATCCGCTCTTCGGACACGCCGCATACCAGCTGTTCAGTTAGCCGGTCCTCCAGTGTAATCCCGAACTCGCAGTGTTCCGCTGCACGCCGAAGATCTGCGACAAAATCAGTGATGGTCTGACCAGGACGGCGCTGGCACTGGCTAAATTTGTACCGGCTAACAATTTTCGATGGCTTAGGATCCTTATGACGCCTCACGACCGACAGTAGCTCCGAGTAAGTCTTCTCGTTCGGCTTTGCAGGGGCGATCAAACTACGAATCAATCCATACATTTTCTTTCCGCACATAGTCAAAAACTTTGCCCGCTTGAGACTGTCATCAGTTATCTGTTGACTCTCCAAAAAGAACTCAAAACGCTCCTCCCACTCCGGCCACGAATCAGAGTCCGGATCAAAACTCTCCATACACTTATCTGTCATGGCGTCGAATCCAATATGACAACGTCAGCAGGTGCAGTTGAAGATTTCCAATCCTGCAGTGAAGCTATCTTCTCACTGAAGCCCGCAATTGAAGGAATTCATCCTGATCGCCAATGTAACAGAGACACTCCTCTCTGGTATGGTGCTGTATTACGACTGCCAGGTCACCGGCGGAGCCGGCACACTGCGCCCGAGCCTAGCCTCAGGGCACGCGCGGGCATAGGCGGCGCGGACATAGGCGCACCAAGGGCGGGTCACCACAGATCCGCATGTGATTACCTAAGTGATCAAAATTAGCACGATAGTAAAGTCCCCAAAGTTATCAGGAGATATTTGTTCTTTAATTCCTATATTCTGCACCTATGTGATCCATCTAAGTAACGTGTGAGGCGTGGTCAAGGGTCAAAGGACACTGACGGTCAAAATTCGAAGTTGCCATAGGTGTTTAGTTCGGACTTCAAGGAGGCGTTTTGGACGCTAAGGTTGGATTTAGAGCTAAACATTATTTTTGAATTGCCTTAATAGCTCAACATTTGGTTTTATTCTAAGAAAGTTAGAATGTCGAATACAATGTCCAGACTCTCATAGAAGGCACTGACAATGAAACATGGTTCAACAGGCTGATAAAGGTCACCTGAACTTATATCTAAGTTAATTCGTCCGAGGGAGCACAGGGAAAGTTTACAAAACAGAAAATTGGCCTTGCCTGTTTCCTGAAATTACGTCATAACTCGGTGACCACGGATGTGACCAGGGTTATTTTTTTAAAGATGGTTAGTGTATGCTATGCCATAAGTAAGCCATGTACTGTGCAAGACAGTCCGAGCCACATCACAACAATTTTCGTGCTTGATCCGAAAAAACTTAAGCGGGTCGCAACAACTTGTCTCTATAAGGTCGATGCTGCAAAAATAGAAATAATTCCAGAAAGAGCGTGCTGCCTTTTAACGTCTAAAAATTTTATCAGAATGTCTAAAAATCATGAAATCAAATACCATTATTGCTAATGACCCAGTATAAGAGACCCTCTGCGTATAAAATCTTCAGAAACTACACGTGCCTCCTGATTTTTTGTGGAGGTCTGAAATTGTAGCAAGCATCTAGCATTGATCCTAGCACAAAACTTGCTTTGCAAAAAGATGCATCGTGCAGTTGTTGGGAACTAGTGGCTGGTAGTTCGACCAGCTGATGTGGTCGGGACATCACCCACCGTGACCGTCGCCCCCGTGACTTCCACCGAAGCCAATGGCGCGCATCCGTTTGTACTGCCGGTAATTAGCGCTCCGACTCCCGACACCGATTCAGGGGGCGTGCCGTACGGAAGTCTGTCGGAGACCGGCGGGCGGCAGCGACTGCCGCGGCTGGTGCTGTCGACTGGCGGCGGCCATTCTGACGCTGCAGCCGGACAGTGTCACCGACTGACACACAAATGTCACTGACCGACTTACAGATGTCACCGACCGACACACATGTCATCAACTGATACATATATTTTACTGACCGACACACAGATGTCACCGACTGATTACCGATGTCACCGACTGACATACAAATATCATCGACTGACACGCAGATGTCACCGACTGACACATATATGTCACCGACTGATACACAGATGTTACCGACGGACACACATATATCACCGATTGACACACACATGTTATCAAGTGATGCATAGATGTTCCGACCGACACACAAATGTCACCGACTGACATACCGATGCCACCGACTGACATAAAAATATCGTGGACCGACACATATATGTCACCGACTGATGCATAGATGTCACCGGCCGACGCACATATGTCACCAACTGACCTACAGGTGTCATCGGACGACACTCAGATGTCACTGACTGACACATATATGTCACCGACTGACACATAATCACCAATTGCCGACAGATGTCACAAACGGACACACAGATGTCACCGACTAACACTCAGGTGTCACCAACTGGCATATTGGTGATAGAGGTGTCACAAACTGATGTTCAGATATCACTAACTGGCATACTAGTGACACAGATGTCACTGACTTACACGTTGGTGACACAAGTTTCACCGACTAACATGCAGATGACACCGTCTGATAGCTGGCGGCGCAGACGTCACCGACTGATCAATGCGCGGGATTTCTGGGGTGCAGTGAATATGCGTTGACGAGGGACCCAGCTCGCAGGTCAGGTCAGATGAAGTCCCGTGAATATGCGCTGATGGAGGTCACGGGTCGCCGGCACATAGTCCAGCTATGTCACCTCGA
This sequence comes from Lepas anatifera, assembly GCA_034440635.1. Classification (NCBI taxonomy): domain Eukaryota; kingdom Metazoa; phylum Arthropoda; class Thecostraca; family Lepadidae; genus Lepas; species Lepas anatifera. The sequence goes on from JAOTON010000261.1 coordinate 191,077, forward strand.
CTGTGAGTGATCGCGAATCTAACACAGGGACGGAGAACGGAGCCATTGGCGCTGGAAGGCCGGGCCGCCGGTCCTGATTACCAGCGACCGGCTCTCCCTGTGCTCCGATTGAATCGAGACCAGATTTAATCGAGTGTTAAATTTCGAAATGTAGAAAGTGCAATGCGAGCAGCCAGCGGTGAAATCGGACGTCGTCCCGGACGCCACCGTCCGTCCAACTCCGGTACCAAAGCGATCAAGCAGATGGCGCTCGAACGTGGAGCGGATGTTAGGTGTGTACCAGAAGTTGGAGTTTCGGGCAATTCTTCAGGCCCGGGTCCGGCCCGATTTTGTTTTCCGAAGCCCGTCACAAGCCCGGCCTGTGGAAAAATGCCCCAATAAACCCGGGCAGGCCCGATGTCATGAAAAAGACTATGTAAAGTAAATACATCGTTATTGGGGCTCTAAAATGGATGTTTTCGGACAGTTGAGCCAGCAAAACTATTTAGTTGCATCTAATTATCATATTTAAAAGATGCAAGCAGCATTAAGCACTTACTTAGAGGTGCAATATCCTTAGATATCCAATATCCGGTCCTAAAAGCACTTAATGGCGCAATACCATCACTTGTCATCAATAAGATCAGTTTCCAAACTTAATTTGCCCAGAGGATCATCCGAAAATTTTTGCCATCCGAAAATTTGTTATACTATTGCCGGGGTGGGGACCTCTGTTGCCACCAGATTCCAACTACATTCACTTACTGTTGCTTGTGTCATTATATCCCGGCGGAAAGATTACACGATTATCACAGAGGAAACCGCTACGGCCTCCAGACCGGCTCTCCCGACTCACCTGCTGGTCCATTCTGGCGAGAAAAGGTGCCTGACAATCTGCAAGGGGCATGTGATTACCGCCCGGGTGCCTTGTCCTTTGCCGGTGCCGCCCGGGTGCCTTGTTCTCGTGCTGGTGCCACCCGGGTGCCTTGTTCTCGTGCTGGTGCCGCCCGGGGTGCCTTGTCTTTGCCGGTGCCGCCCGGGTGCCTTGTTTCGTGCTGGTGCCGCCCGTGCCTTGTCCTTTGCCGTGCCGCCCGGGTGTCTTGTTCTCGTGCTGGTGCCGCCCGGGTGCCTTGTTCTCGTGCTGGTGCCGCCCGGGTGCCTTGTTCTCGTGCTGGTGCCGTCCGGGTGCCTTGTCTGCGGGCCTTGCCGGTGCCGCCTGGGTGCCTTGTCCGCGGGCCAGTGCCACCCGGGTGCCTTGTGTGCGGGTCTCTGCCACCCGGCTGGCGATGGCCCCGGGGCGGCTGTCTCTCGCCGAGTCGCTAAACAAACCAGCAGCCGCAGCGCAAAAACAGAGGCGCCGTCGGCGGCAGCTGCCGGCCGGTCGCGGCAACACCTCCGCCGCTGGTGGCGCACGCGCGCTGTGGTGGGGGTGTGGATGGTCGCGTCTATAAATGTAGATATATAAAGCGCAGGCGTCTTTGTCATTGACGGGATCTTTTGAAACAGCACCAGTGTTTTAATGTCATGTTTCCACTCTTCATAATTAGGAATATCGTTGAAAAATCGTGGGAAGTACGGCCTCAAAACCGGAATCGGGGATGAATGGAATGTCCCAGGAGGTAGGAAAAAAGGTGCTTTCCTAAGAATTTTACATACCAATTAGCAGTCATATATCTCTGTTTTATTGTATCAGCTCACACGTGAAACAGCGCGGGGCGAGCGAGTCATCTGACCAGTGCTGTTGCTGTAGCTTAACTCGTTGGCCGTTGCCACGAGCAGCCTCACGGCTTCAGCGAACAGATAAAATCAGTCAGCTCTCATACTCATTAGTGTGTGTTGGGCTAATAGAGGCTGCAATTAGTGCCGTTTGCAGTGCACCACATTCCATCGCCAGCGCCCGCTGGGAGTGATTTCTAACATCACTGATAAGCGTGCCGCGCAGTGAAATATTGCCATGATTCTACGTGCTCTTGGATGTGTTGCCCGGACGCCATTCCAGACGACGTGACTACGGTCGTTCCTCGGCTAATGAAGCCCGGCCGGGTGACCTCTACTGACCCGCGCCGCTCTCTCGGTCGCCGTTCGACCCGTTAATCATGTTTACGAAGCGCTGACCGGCGGATCAGATTTCGTCGTTTTTGGAGGGCAGACTGTTGTGAGCGCTGTTAGAGCCGTCACGCTTTTAGTGGTCTCACTCACGAACTAGTGTGAAACATCAACGGCTAACTAGGCTCCGTCAGGGAAGCGTTACCACTGAGAATGTAAAGGTGAAGTGAGAGGATGTTGACCGATGATGACCAGTTAGCCAGCCATCTCCTGTTGTCGCCATGCTGCCCTCCTGCGGGCAGCCATTCTTCCTGCCAAAGCTGGCATGTGAGCCGGATCTGCGTGTCTCTGGCTGTCAGAGCAGCCGGGATGCGACAGGGAAGCTAGTGTGTCTCCGGTGTCGGCGGAGCCGGATGAGATGGTGCGGTTTTGTGGTTGGATGAGCGTGCTTGGTGATGGCTAGGCCGTGACATAGGAATGCGTTTTGGAGTGTCGAATAGCCCTGCGTTTTGCTCTCGGGCCTCGGAGCCGGAGTCTACTGAACTGACAACTGTATGCCCATGCATATATGATCGGTTATGTCCTATTCACTATCCATCACCGAAAGCATTGGCTGCTACGATTATTTTCGTACCCTTTCCCCGCCAAAAGCCGTGGCAGTAATGTTTAAGGTCCGAAGGCCTGTTGCGGGGAAAATGTGGATGCTGACAGCGTTTCCGGTCGAAGAGCCACTCAGCTGGCCAGTTGCGACATCAGCCGATCGTCCCCGGCGCGGGCTCTGCCCACCGGACTCGGGGGAGGCTAAATATTTGAGCCGCCCGGGTGCGCGACTGTCGCCTTCACTTCTCGGCCAGGCGCAGGGCGTTGATTGAGATGTGTGCCGCTGCCAGTCGTGGGATGCGGTGGTGCAGCGCAAGTGCGTTGGACTTCCGAGTCGCTGACCTGGGTTCAAATTCTGGGCGGGAATACTAAAGAAGGACTTACAGATCGCCAGTATTACCTTCCAACAAGTTGAGAGTTGGCAACGCTGTATAACCCCAGCAGCCGGTGTGTTGTAAAGCACTAAGAAACCTTCAACAGTGGCCAGCTGAGGCCCTTCAGCGCACTGTGCCGCTCTGGCGGCATCGGGACCTATACTGTCCAACCCTCAGGGGACCAATGTTGGTTTGTCAGATTCATCCGGCATGTCAGGTTTGGAGCAACGGGGAGTGACATGTCCGGGGCCTCAGTCAGCCCAGTGTCCGAAAATCGACTAAGGAAATCGGTAGGTTTCAAAAGGGAATAATACAATCCCATTCGAGAGGTGCAAACCGTCAGTACCTGACCTGGGCCAATAGTTTGGGTGGGAGAGGGTGAAACAACGCAGGGGCGGATTCAGAGGGGCCAATTTGGCCATGGTCCCCCAAAGGATTGGAATGCCACCGACTTGTAGAGGATTTTGGCAGATTTTCTTCTAAAATAATATGTTTCCACAATTTTGTCCCAGTTGCCCCCCTCTCTCTCTCTCTCTCCCAATGTTTTGACCAGATCTTCCACTGGGGCAACGGGGCTCCAAATTGTAATATCACAAACGTGGCAGCAGCTGGGGGTGCCACGGCACACGCTGCGGGGTCTGCCGTCCGGAGAGGTCCAGCTGACGACCACCCAGGCACAGCTTCCACAATCGGGGTCCCGATGACGATCCAGACCACCTGCACACAACTGCTCAGCCTGGGTTACTTGATGCGCCCACAGCTTACCCTCTGGCGATATTCATCAAGATGGATGCCGCACTCGAGGCCCACCATGCGATGGAATCGAACCCGCTTAGCCAGCCAGAAGCCTCATCTGATTGCCGAGTTCCGAGTCTCACTGGACAATGGACGTGTTCCCTTACCTGCATACCGAGGTCAGGAAAGACTTAGCTTAGCTTTTTTGCGGACGATGGTTCCACTTGAACAGTCAAACCGGCATTGCCACGCTGAGTCCCTGCAACGACGAAGAGGAAGCGGAACGTCCTGCAGGGAAGGTCCGGTCAGCTATACGGAAATGGTCTTTGAAAGTTTCGGTAACAGTCTATATTAAGGCCATGGGAATATGTCACCCTCTTTTTTTGTTTTAAAGGTTCTTTATAGGGACATCACACACAGAACATTTTTAAAAGACATACTCTGGGCCATTTGTGTCCCCAGTCCCTGCCAGTGGTTCCAAACCCTTTGGATTTCCCTCCCGGACCAGTGCCTTTTTACGGAGCGTCTCATAAGTTTGATCTCACCCAAACTTAGGATACCGTCGAAGACATAATAAAAATGATAGCGGCGTGTTTGAACGCATATACGATTATATCAGGTCACCACGCATCCACTTCAAGGCCAGTAAGCGCCTCTGGCTATGAGTGATACCGTAGCGGAAGTCAGACTTCTCAGACTTCTCGGTCTTGCATGGGCCGTAAGTGTGGATATGTCTGGTAAACTTATACTTAGGTTGTTTATGACTTTGTCTCCCACCTCCCCCTCTCCTCAATCATCGCCAGCTCACAGCCCGTCCCACCTCCCCCTCGGCCCTGTGGAAAAAATCCGTGGCGACGCCCATTTGGCACACCTTTTCCTCCCACCAATGGTTGGTCCATAAAAACAAAATAAGTTAAGAACTGAAAACGTAGGAAAAGTATCTATATGATGTTCCCCAAATATCTGGGTTACTGAGATTACAGAAATTAGAACTAGAAACATAGCTTTGATAACCATGGACAATGCTTGCAACTTCCCGAACCCCTCCAACCAGTGGGTCGTGTCATGCTCTACATCCCTTCCTCCTCAGAATCTCGGCCTATTGCACCGTTGTATTTTTTTCATAATTTCGACAGTGTTCCATTATCTTTTCCGCCAGTTGAGTTGAGATAAGAGGGCTGTGAGCCCCGCAGTCGGGAGGACAGGGTGTTTGCAGCGCCGGCGGTGGCCCGCCCCGTGCCTGCTCGGTGGTCCGGATGTACTGACACGAGCCAGGGCCACGGTCCCACGCCTCCCCAGCCAGTGCTGGTGGCAAGCGTGGAGGTCGAGCACGGTTTATCGACTCATCACGGTACTATTTCCATCCTTTTTATTGTTCCCTAATTATCGAATGTTTGTGCACATGTCCTTCGCCTGTCCATATTTTTGGTCATCTGCAATCTTCCTCTCGCACGATTGGCCCATTTCGTGCTCAAGCCTCGATTTCACTGCATGCGCCTGGGTCGTGTGTGCGGTTGTGCTAACATGAAGAAGCTCCATTTTCTCCTCGTCACGTGCTGTTTGTCTGACGTCGGGCTTGGCTCTTTTGTAAACACGCTTATGTCAGTTCCTCTCTCGCTTGTGCACAGTGAACAAAAAAGGCACCACGACTCTGGTAGTGGCGGATCTATCTACATGTGCCCCGGTTACGCTATAGACATGAAAACTAGCTCACTCTTGGCCTGATACAAAACGTTTGCAGAACTTTGCCGTGTACTTGACCTGTAATTGAGTAAATTGTAAATTTTGATAGCTATAGGTATCTAAACTTTTCGGTCACATTCAATCAAACAAAGCAAGCTTAGCTGGTATTTGAACTTAGACGAAAAACAAAAAATGTAAATAAAGTTTTTATGTTCCTCTATATCTCCCTCTGGTTTTTCCCTCCTCGCTTGCTCTCTCTCTCTCGCTCTCGCTCTCTCGCTCTCTCTCTCTCTCTCTCTCTCTCTCTCTCTCTCTCTCTCTCTCAGGAACTAAATATTCAAAGAATCCAACCACCACATATTCAAGAACAATTCCTTTTCAGTGCCACAAAAATCGGTCTGATAATCATCAGAGACCGGCATAGTCTGTTAACATAAGTTGTTCAGTTGTTTGAACGAGGAATCAAGTTTTCTTCTTGAAAAATTAAACAACGGCTATTTTTTGAAACACACACACTTTATGACTACAGACGGGGGCGTAATCTCACTGGTCGTGACATGAGTTTACCTCGGTTAAGACTTGTGTGATATGCTTTATGATCTCTCTGGTGTCGGTCTACTGGCCGATGCCAGTGGCGTCTGCCGTGACCCGACAGTGGCCCGAGCAGCATACGCGGAACCAGAGGGGGAAAGGGGTACGTGCCCCCAATCGACCCTCGGCGCCCCCTGAAATAGTCACGGCGCCCCCTGAAATAGTCAATGGAACCCACCTGACAGGTTTCGTCGACCAAAAGTGGCGCTCCCTGGTAATGTGCCCCCCTCCGATTTGCAATCCTGGATCCGCCTCTGCCGAGCAGCTCTGCTGCTTTCTCACTCTCGTCATCCAAGCGTGCTCCAAATAATTCTGACCTCAACAGAAACGAAATATCTGTTGGTGTCTGACATAAACACTAGGAACTAAAATAGTGTATGCTCACATACGTTAATGACAGATTACGGAACTCGAAGCGCGCATTCACGTTGATAATATGATACCGACCGAACATCATAATGACGTTACCTCTCAGATCTATTTGTCGCCGTCCAGAGACGGGTGTCGTTTTTTCTAGCCGAATTTCCCGTAAAAGAATAATGTAACTAAGTCCAAGGCTGAACAAGTCCAAGGCTGAACATCACTTCTCGACCCATTAGGGGATCCTAGATGGGTTAATACTGACAAGATAAAGTAAACACCACCCCCTCTTTCCACACTCCTTCTCTCTACCCGATCTCCATTCTTGACTGGGTTCACTGTCCTCTTATGCAGGAACACAATATCTTCGAGGTAAGTATCCTAGAGTTACATGACTAAGATAAGACACCGTTGTGACCCGTTTCTTCCGTGTTTGCAGGTGTGTGGCCACCGCTGGATCAACCAGCTTTCTCCCAACAGTCACTATGCCAACGGGGTCTGCTACTGGATGGGAAGCGACGTGCAGGACTACGAGGCCAACAAGGTGCTGCCTCTCGTCCGCACAGGTGAGCTCCACGCTCGGCCCAAGCTGGTGACCGTTTCTGCTGTACTAATGGCTCCAAAAGAAATAAATTTATAGCCTTTTGAATTTGCCGAAGCAATACTGCTTGTCATTTCACGTTTTGCTAGAATTCAGCCCGGGTAAGTTCAATGGGAACTCTTAATTGAACAAAGGTGTTTTCTCTTCAGACATTTTCATGCCACTTTTTAGGTATCTTTGTACCTCCAGCAGTGGTAATTCAGTAATGGCAATGCTATATTTTTGGAGCTTTGGAAAATTTCTCCTAAGCTTGGATTGGAAATAAAACCTCTGGATTTCCGACCCGGTACGTCAACCACCACATCGCTCGCAGCCCAAGTGTCAAGCTTGCGGTATTTCTACTTCAATGAACGACGGATTTTCTGCTCGTGCTGCTTCAGCTAATGTATAATAAATTGAGGAGCCACCTGCCTGGGCTTTTTCTTGTTTCTGATACAGTGTCATGCTTAGATTCTAAGTATAGAATCGGAAATTCCTGGTTTGGCGCTGTTTTTTTGCAATTTGAAATTTATTCATCGCGCCTTTTTTGATATCGTAGCAAAAATGCAGACAAAATTATTTTATGTTTTGCTGCACGAAGTTTTGTATCTTTTGAAAGGTCTTTTCACAGTTTGATTAATGCATTGATTAGCATAATTAATTGATACTCTGCAATGCGTTGCAGAGCTGTTGAAGATCTGGTGCGAGCTACCCTTTACTCTTATCTTTGAAAGGTTGAGTTCATTTTACATGCCTCGGCTAACTCGTGAGCTTGGGTGTCCGCCGTGCGCACCGTTTAATTTTGGGGTATGTTGTTCTTTTCGTCAAGCCTTTAAATGTTGGGGTAAGCCTGAACATTTTTGCCCCATCGGCCAATGTTGAATTATATTATAACGATACCCCTTTTTTGCAGGAATGCAGACACTACGTACAGACAAACAAAACTTTCTCTACGCATATGGTCAGGCGGGCATCTCAGTGCATTTTGCTAAGGTAAGTCTAGTTATTTAAGAAAAAGAAAGAAAAAAGTCTAGTTGTCTCGTGGTCTGGTCGTCGTACATCATTATTGTTTGTCTTGCCCACGGTCCTTGTAGGATTGTCAATCGATCGTGTTCACGCTCTGTCCGTATGAAAATGACTTCCACTTATGGTCGGTCAGAAAGGTATATCTTTGAAAGGAAAGTTTTTCTCGGTTCGGCCCGTGCATATTCGGTTGTAAAACCGCTTTTTTGGCGCGTTTTTAAGGACACTGTATAAATATATCAAAAATGATGCAATGTCAAAACACATATCACAGATTTGACGTGAATATTAACTTAATAACCTGCCTATTTTACAATATATTCCTCATGGCTTTAAGTTTCGCCATTGCAGGCCAGCAGAAGGAAAGCATAACTAGAAGCGTGTGGCCCGCCTTGCTGACACCGTGTGCCTGCAGAACGGCACGGAGCTGCTGATGGGCGCGCCCGGCATCTACAACTGGAAGGGCTCGGTGGTGCGGCTGTCCAACACTGTGGACATTGGCGTGGGCCCCAACCAGCGTCGCCGCCGCCGCCGGCAGGCCTACTCGCTCGACCTCAGCGTGTTCCGCGTGCCCAACCCCTACCTCTCCGACGCCGTGCACGAGAACGACTACTTCGGTGAGTGGCGCCGTCACCAGTCTCGGGGCAGCTTTCACTGGCTTGGTGGGAAGCCGACATCGGCCCTTTTCTGGTTGCATTGTTTTACACCGGGTTTATCTGCGGCGCTCAGTATTGTCGCACGTTAAATACCAGATTTTAAGGTGCCGCCTGCGTGGGTGGAGAGGGCACCGCGAGGTTTTAAGGTCTCGCCGTGTGTGTGTGTGGTTGGATAGGTCACTGTGAGGTTTTACGGCGTTGCCTGTGTGGTTGGCTCGTCAGAGAGGGCACCGTGAGGTTATATAGTGGCACCTGTGTTGCTAGTTGCTCCATCAGAGAGGGCACCGCGAGTTTTTAAGATGCCGCTTGTGTGATTGGGGAGGACACTGTGCTGCGTCTGGGCGCCATCGTCTGTATTGTTTTCTTTTATCGAAGTGCTTACACAGGTGGTGCCGTTTCCAGGCTATTCGGTCGGTTCAGGGGAGTTCCTGGGGGACGGCAACACCTACTACGTGGCTGGTGCGCCTCGCGCCGCCTACGGCAAGGGAAAGGTCAGTGTGATGCTCAGTCGCCTCGAAAACCACGCATTACATAGTTGGTATTATATAGTGTTATCACTGGGAGAGTAAAAGATTCATCCCTTGATCTCGTTTTAGTGACCGAGCTCAATGATGGATCTACGCTGGTTGTTAGGGAGCGGTAACTTACAAAAACAATATGACAAGTAGGGTTTTATCAGAAAATTTGCCAAGATCGCGAGCTGCGGCGGGGGGTGAGGGGTATATATGCCTCGATTACTAACCTAGATTTGCTTATCTCAGAGCAGAGTTTTTTCTTTGGTCTGGGCAATATTTCGTATGACCGAATCTTGTTTTTATGCCCTGTGCATCTGCTTGTCTAAGATTATTGGAATGTTTTGTTCCGTTTGGCTTATTTGTTACAGTGCGAACCCGCAAAGTTATTATTAACCTCAAACTACACTGCGCATTTTCCCGTTTTTTGCTTTGTCGCTTTTTCACTTTTTAGGAACGCATTTTTCGTCGTTAAAGTAATTAAAAAGTATTTACGTCCAAGGTGAACTCTGCAACCTCCATAAAGGTTATGCCTTAGTTACTGCAGCCATATAACTGCCATATCTCTGTGTGACGTCATCCTGGGGATGGAACTCCTCAAATGGGCCGACCTTGTGTAAAGTAATATTGGGTGTGATAACGTTTTTGTCAGAAAGCAAGGTGATTACCAAGAAAATGAATGGTGCTTGCTCGTGAAAACCTCTGTTTACTAGAGTGAAAACATCGTACAGATTAGCAATAGAGTTTCAAGCACAGACAGGGACGTAGCCGGCTGGAAGGAGGGGCACAAGGGCACCGGTTTCCCTCCCCCACATCGGTATTGACGTGCTCCTTAACCGCTGAGTGGTCCGCCCACGCTTTGTCTTTGCCCCTCGGCCTAAGGTGTCCTGCTCCGCTGAGTTATGCTGTAATGAAATCACGGGTGGGCATCATAGTCCTTCTGCGGCAACTTAGTGCACTTCTAACCCAGTGCGGCACTCCGTCCTGTGTCAAGGCCCTTGGGAGGAAAAATAATACGTAATTCGGAGGTCGCTGGGATTTTATTTGCGGTGGAATTTCTTTGCGGCAATTGAGTCACTCCCTCCAGAAAGGCCCATCCGTTGCCAGCAAGGGCACAGCGCAAACAGGGTGCACGAGGCAAAGAGGAAGCGCATTAACCGCAATGGGTGTCAAATGCGTGAGCCTCCGTTGCGTTGCGGATGTGCCACTCGGGCGAAAGTGCCTTGCGCCGCTAAATCCGGTTGCAACAGGGCAGTGGGTAAATTTCAAAGAAAACGCAAAGATACGTCCAGGGAGAATAGAAACCTTGTGCACCCATTTGCGACGAGGTACCCCCTGGCTGCTGAGGGTTGTGCTGTCGTAGATTTTGTGTCTTTCGCCCCAAGGTGGCCTCCGCCCTGAGGCCGGATATAAATGGGGCTCATCGGAATGCAACCGAAGTTCAGTCGTAAAATGGGGATTGTTCAGCTCAGATTTTTCTCAATGTCAAAACAATGATTAAAATATGATATTTTATCATTAGCAGTAATATCAACCGGGATACATTCGCTTAGCAAGTGATTCCTCTGCTCTGGTTGGTTGGTGGGGGCTGGGACGGGGGAGGCGTTCCAGGGTGGTTTTAAGGTTAGTATTTATGTTTCATTTCCCACTGAACAAGAGAGCCCACTTCAATCACATGCTTGAAGCGCACTACGCTCTGTCTGCAGGTATTTGTGTTCGACTTCCCGCCGAACGAGTTGGAGCCGATCGGGGTGGTTCTGGAGCGCACCGGCGTCCAGGTGGGCGAGTACTTCGGCGCCGCCGTGCTGGGCGTCGACGTCAGCGGCGACGGCCGGCCGGAGCTGCTGGTGGGGGCGCCGCAGCACGCCCTGCCGCCGGCAGCCGCTGCCGCCGACGGCCTGGAGCACGGTCGTGTCTGTGTCTACAGCAACCTGGGCCGCGGTCAGCTGGCCGAGCGAGCCCTGGTCTTGACGGGAGGCCGCGCCAACAGGGCCCGCTTCGGCTCAACTCTGGCCAGCGTGGGTGACCTCGACCTGGACGGCTACAATGGTAAGACCTGGGTTAGCCCCGGTGAGAAAATTCCTACTAGCGGTGTTTTTTTCGCATAACCTGGCTCTTCTCTACCACTGAGTTTTTGCTTATTCGTAGGAGCAATGGGAGGCGGCTAGCTTCTTGAACTTATCAACAATGTCTACATTCGAGTATAAGCTACTCTACCCTCCTTTGACAGACATTGCTGTGGGCGCCCCGTATGAGGAGGAGGAGCGGGGCGCCATCTACATCTACCTGGGCGGCGCCAGCGGTCTCAGCGCCACCTACAGCCAGAGGATCCTCGCCTCTCAGCTGAGCCGGGAACTGCGCGGCTTCGGAGTTAGCATCTCCCACGGGGTCGACATGGACGGCAACAGATACTCGGGTGTGTGGGGGACAATAGACACTGGAGCTGAAAACAGGGGAATAGGCTCAGTTAGACTGCATACGAGACAATGAGAGATAGAAGCTGGAGTATATTAGTAGCAGGACAGAGGATCTTTTTTGTGGTGATTTGATCTCCTTGCGGCCTGTAGGATGGTGCGTGCGTGCGTTCGGGAATGAGCCTTTGACTTTGACCAACTGTGACCTTGATCTAAACATTCAGTAATCTTAAGTATGGCATCAAAGCATAGCATACGCCATATTGAGCAACGCCATCGGACCGAGAGCACTGGGGCTAAAGGCCCTGAAAATTCTGGTACGGCCTTGACCTGTGGCCTTTTGACCTTGACCTTTATGTGAAGAGACCTTGATAGATCGTCCAGATTCTATGACCTTATTATGTCACCTCTCGGTCAACAGTGGAGACGAACTGGTGCGACCGTTCGATTGTGGCGATCTCAAAATTTAGGTTTGTCTTTCGAAGCCTATGGGGAAAAGTCATGGAATTATTTTCCAACTTCTTTCACCAATCGGCATGCCCATTAATTCTCTCAAATGTAGCCAAGTAGCGTTTTCCGGCTGCCAAAGATTCTCCGGTCACCTCGAAAAGCAGGTGGGAGGAAGGGGGTACTTTAGGGCCTCTCCTCCACTGTGCCTGTTAATGGTGGATTTGATTTTAAATTTCCTTAAGACTGACAGCTTCTATCCGATGAAATAGCTGATGGACTTATATCTCATGTTTAATAATTTTTGGGGCTTATCGACGCACCAACTCCCAGGGTCATATGGCAGTGGGTAAGGAAGGTTTAGGTAAGTCATCGGGTTAACGGGGATCGTCAGAAGTCAGCCGCGAAAAAAACGATGAATGAATACCCGTTTCCACTAAACATTCCTCTCATGTAAATGATTGCCGTGAGAGTGTGTGGGCTCATGTAATCAGTCCTCAGTTGTGAACAATGCTCATCAATTACAGACTCGAGCGAAAACGATTTATGAATAATGGCCGCACCAGACCAGCAGACAGTTTTCTCTGGCAATAACTGGAGACACTGGGATAATGACCATTGTCCATGAATACCCAATCAGACTCCGAGAGCGGGTGGTATTGGTCAGACAGTGGAACGTCGAAACCGAACCGCTGCCGCTGCATTGACCAATGTCCCCGTGTATTTCCACACCACATATTACAGCTGCGGGTCATTCGAGCGATGCATCTGGGAACGGTAGTCCATAGTCCTCTGCACTGTGCGGTGTTTCGTGTTACATTAGCAAGAGAGACAGTATCTCTTAACGAACCATTGTGCGCCTCTTACGAACGGTAGTGTGGTATTTGGCAACACACGCGCGGCGGGAGTAATCCTCTGGACTAGGGCCAGGGGTTAATTAGCTTCAGTCCCAAATCTTCAAACCAAATTAGCCTGATCTTGTTTGCCGTCAATCTGATCTCTGCAGCCTGTTTTAGTTTGTGACCTCAAGAATGCCTTGACTAGGGAGAGATCCAGGGTTTCGTGGGAGGGGGCGCGTAAAGCCCCCGGGGAAGGGAGCGGCCAAACTACTAGTTGGGACGGCCAAGCTACCAGCTACCAGTTGGTATCATCATATGTCTCATTTTACCCTGTATACGCAGAGCGGATACACCTAAAGCCACAATATTCTACTACATGGGAGCCAAACTTTTTGGTATATACAGACTTGCGGGGGAGGGCGCGCAAGCAAAAGATGGCGCTGAAATTTGTATTTGTAGTCGGGACACAACCTGTGGCACAACGAAAAAACGCCTCGGTAATATTCTTGAATAATCATGGTGTAAAAACAATATTCAAACAGAGTTATCAGTAAATTCGGAAAAGTTTTGAAAAATTTAAATGATATTGTTCAGCGCGCTCAAACTCTGCCCCTTAAGAAACATGATTTTCACCAGCCCTATACAATCCATTGTAACATATTCTCGTTGCAATAGACAACACAACCACATATCGGGCGGGCGTGAGTGCGCCCCGAGCGGTTCTGCATGGTAACTGAACAAAGTATGACACCGATCAATACACAAAGCATGGGGAAGCCATACTCCCTCACCAAAGTTGGAGTGGGGTTTCCAACGGTGTGCCGGGGAAAGCTGATTCAAAATCAGGAGCGGCTCGGTGGAACAGGCGAGCTTCAAGCAGCTTATGCCTTGCGTTTGGATCTAAAATTCACAGTTCGTACGCGAGCTGTCACATTTTCCGGTCCCTTCGACGCCTGAAATCGGCAGGTGGCGGCCTCTGGGTCCCAGGAGGGGGGGCGACCGCCCCCCCCCTGTTGGATCCATCCCTGACTTTGACCCACCTTTGGTGCGACATAATACCACTGGGCAGTGTTAACGTATGCGGAAATGGGTCCTGTATATATGTGGGTGGATGCAGTGGGCAGCTGCTCCGTGACATGCCGCCCAGCCTGGTGCGCTGACGTCAGAAAATGTCGGCAGACCTGGCGGTGGGCTCCTACCTGAGCGGGCAGGCGGTGATGCTGCGCGCTCAGCCGGTGCTGCGGTTCGACGCCGACCTGCGGCCCCGCACCGACAGACTGCTGCCCACGGACAAACAGTTCACCCTCAGCGCCTGCCTCAAGTACTTCGGACACCACCTGCCCGACCCTGTCTGTAAGTCACTACTGTAGCCGCGAGTCATCTGGTGCGCAATGTAGATACTTCATACTCTCTAAAAAAAACATTCTGATTTTACTCTACGAATGTTTTCATGTGCCCTTAGGAATACTGCAGAAGGATAATTATTGCATTTTATTGCGTCCAGTGTCGATCACATCTCTCGGCTAAATTTTGCCGCCGAAATATAGGGCTATCGCGAGCTTGGTGATGCCTTTCGACCATTCTGCCATGAGTGACCTCCCCCGGCTGCCGCAGCCGCCGACATTCGAATGCAGATCGAGTCCCGCCACGTGGTCTGCGCGTTCGACCTGTCGGGCGGGTCACGTGACAACTTCACCTATACCCGCACGCTGGCCTACGACAGTTACACCTGTGACGAGTGGACGGTGCTTATTAAGGTGGGTTCAAAGGGGCAGGTAAATCCAGTGGTCCTGTTGTGAATTATCAGGCCAGAGCGGAAATGCATGTTGCTTCTTAACTCCCCTTCAGGCTCCTTATGCTCTTTGATTTGTATTAATTTGTCTAGAAAATTTATGCTTTACACGGATGCTTTTGCTGTATATTGTTTGCAATAGATCAGTCTTAGTTTAGATGTACGGTGGTAAAAAGAAAATATAGTGTTTTTCATCTGACAGTGTCGGATATCTTGCTCTTTGGATTCTATCCCCACTCTGCCACGTATGTTTGGTGTATTTCTAATATGCACTCGGCATGTGTTTTTATTTTTTGCAGTCGGATATATACGATTACACGCAGCCGATTCAGATCAGCATGAGCTACAACTTGTCCTCTCACGACGCTGCCGTCGCCGCCCACGAGCACTCTGCCGAGCCGGTCTTCATCAGTACCGACGTCTCCAAGCAGGCCGAACGACAGCGCCGGCGGCGACAGGGTACGTTCAATAGCACAACCCCCTCTCCTGTCGACAGGGTGCGTCCAATGCCACAACCCCTGTCCTGTCGGAACAGGGTGCGTCCAATGCCACAACCCCCTGTCCTGTCGACAGGGTGCGTCCAATGCCACAACCCCTGTCCTGTCGGCAGGGTGCGTCCAATGCCACAACCCCTGTCCTGTCGGCAGGGTGCGTCCAATGCCACAACCCCTGTCCTGTCGGCAGGGTGCGTCCAATGCCACAACCCCTCTCCTGTCGGCAGGGTGCGTCCAATGCCACAACCCCTGTCCTGTCGGCAGGGTGCGTCCAATGCCACAACCCCTGTCCTGTCGGCAGGGTGCGTCCAATGCCACAACCCCCTGTCCTGTCGGCAGGGTGCGTCCAATGCCACAACCCCCTGTCCTGTCGGCAGGGTGCGTCCAACGCCACAACCCTCTTTGCAGGGTGCGTCCAATGCCACAACCCCTCTCCTGTCGGCAGGGTGCGTCCAATGCCACAACCCCTCTCCTGTCGGCAGGGTGCGTCCAATGCCACAACCCCCTCTCCTGTCGGCAGGGTGCGTCCAATGCCACAACCCCCTCTCCTGTCGGCAGGGTGCGTCCAATGCCACAACCCCCTCTCCTGTCGGCAGGGTGCGTCCAATGCCACAACCCCCTGTCCTGTTCGGCGGGGTGCGTCCAATGCTACAACCCCCGCACTTTAGAGCAATGGTTCTAAATACATGTTTGTTTTAAGTACATATAATGAAGCTTTTTATTTGGCATCGAACACTTTTCCGTGCCGTCTGAAAATTTTGCTAGACTAGCTTTCATTTAAACACATGGGTAGGAAGATCCGGATGGGCACCGGAGTGACATGCCTCTCCTCCACCGCAGTGAGCGGCTTCGTGGAGGGTGACCTCTCGGAGTTCTGCGCGTCTTGTCCGGTGGTGAACCGTGGCGCGCCGAAACAGACTCACGTCACGGTCAGCGTGCCCTTCTCCATCGGCTGTGGCGTGGACGGTGTGTGTCAGTCGGACCTCTCGGTCAGCGCCGCCATCCGCGGCCTGGAGGATGGCGTGCTCGTCATCGGCGCCTCCCCCACCATCGATCTGGACGTGGACGTGACCAACAGGGGCGAGCCAGCCTCGCTGCCCAGTGTACAGGTGAGGAGGGGAACAATGGAGACGGTCGTGGACGTAGCACTTGTGGGGAGACTGGCTTATTTTCTAGATATTCAATGTGAATATGCCAAGTGATTGCCCAAGTCTCCTGCAATGTGGCGCATCTAGAATTTAGCACTAGGAACTTTCACCGCCAGTTTTGAACCGCGGAGGATATTGTCTGAGCCGTTGTGCTCGCAGGAACCGTGTGGGTTTGATCGGTGGCTGTAGTGGGAGACTGGTGAGTGGTCAGATGCCACTCAGCTGGTGCCGCCTGTTGACGGGCCGGGTGTGTCTCCGCCAGGTGGCTCTGCCGCAGCCGCTGCGGTTGGTGCGGCTGCCGAGACTCTGCTCGGAGCGTGAGATGGCCGACCGGGTGGTGTTGACGTGCCACGTGCGGCCACACCCGCTGCCGGCGGGCGCCGACGCTCGTCTGCGGCTGGCGGTCGACGTGTCGGCTCTGGCACCCGGCACCGAACACGTGACCCTGACGCTCAATGTCAGCTCCTCCGGGGAGGAAGTGGCCGCCCTCGACAACGCTCGAGACTTCACACTGCAGCTGCGCACCGAGGCTGACATCGCTATCACTGGGTAGGTACAGGCAGCTGGTGACCGCCCTGCCAGAGCGGTGACTAATACTTGTTGGATCGATGACCCCCTTATTGAGGCAGTAACCCTCCATGCTGGACTGGTGAATTCCATTGTTGGAGCGGTGAACACTTCTTGGAGTGGTGACCCCACTTGTTGGACCGGTGACCCTCTGTTGGATCGGTGACCCCCTGCTCGATCGGTGACCCCCTTTGCTGGAGCGGAGACGCAGTATGCGAAGCCATGAGTTTGGAGGCTGGGTTACAATGTGCCACCACGGGTGTCGGCAGACGGTGAAGTGTGGAGGTGTATATGTATGATGATGCTGGCACCAGCCAATGTTCTGAAGCTCTCGAAATGTGTTTAATTGTGCCATCGACTCCTGCCTCTATAATTGAAAGCCGAGTAGTGTTCGTTCAGCTATCCTCATCCAGTTGTTAAGTTGCTCCTTAACGTCAAATGTTGGCACCTCTAGCTTCAGCTGTCTTGTCTCGCTGTGCATCGGTATTGTTCGCCACATTGGCCGTCCCTGTAGTTACAATACCACCACGTCCACAGGCAACCGATCGAGGAGCCGCCTCTCTATTACGACAAAAAGGAGGACCGCGAAGAGTCGGAGCGCAACGACCCCAACTATGTGATCATCAGCCACCGGTACCAGGTGCTGCGGTACCTGGCCTCTCCCGTGGATGCCGTCAACGTGTCATTCCTGGTACCGGTCAACGTGACCGACTGGCAGGGGCACGAGCTTCGCGTGGTGGACCTGTTCCGTCCCAAGGTGGCGCTGGACGGCCGCAGCCTCTCCTGCAGCGTCGAGACCGGGTACTACCTGGCACCGGTCAGTAGACACGCCAGTGTAGCGCTTCATTCAGACCGGGTACTACCTGGCACCGGTCAGTAGACACGCCAGTGCAGCGCTTCATTCAGACCGGTTACTACCCGGCACCGGTCAGTAGACACGCCAGTGTAGCGCTTCATTCAGACCGGGTACTACCTGGCACCGGTCAGTAGACACGCCAGTGTAGCGCTTCATTCAGACCGGATACTACCTGGCACCGGTCAGTAGACACGCCAGTGTAGCGCTTCATTCAGACCGGGTACTACCTGGCACCGGTCAGTAGACACGCCAGTGTAGCGCTTCATTCAGACCGGGTACTACCCGGCACCGGTCAGTAGACACGCCAGTGTAGCGCTTCATTCAGACCGGGTACTACCCGGCACCGGTCAGTAGACACGCCAGTGTAGCGCTTCATTCAGACCGGGATACTACCTGGCACCGGTCAGTAGACACGCCAGTGTAGCGCTTCATTCAGACCGGATACTACCCGGCACCGGTCAGTAGACACGCCAGTGTAGCGCTTCATTCAGACCGGGTACTACCTGGCACCGGTCAGTAGACACGCCAGTGTAGCGCTTCATTCAGACCGGGTACTACCCGGCACCGGTCAGTAGACACGCCAGTGTAGCGCTTCATTCAGACCGGGTACTACCTGGCACCGGTCAGTAGACACGCCAGTGCAGCGCTTCATTCAGACCGGGTACTACCCGGCACCGGTCAGTAGACACGCCAGTGCAGCGCTTCATTCAGACCGGGTACTACCTGGCACCGGTCAGTAGACACGCCAGTGTAGCGCTTCATTCAGACCGGGTACTACCCGGCACCGGTCAGTAGACACGCCAGTGCAGCGCTTCATTCAGACCGGGTACTACCCGGCACCGGTCAGTAGACACGCCAGTGCAGCGCTTCATTCAGACCGGGTACTACCTGGCACCGGTCAGTAGACACGCCAGTGTAGCGCTTCATTCAGACCGGGTACTACCTGGCACCGGTCAGTAGACACGCCAGTGTAGCGCTTCATTCAGACCGGGTACTACCTGGCACCGGTCAGTAGACACGCCAGTGTAGCGCTTCATTCAGACCGGATACTACCTGGCACCGGTCAGTAGACACGCCAGTGTAGCGCTTCATTCAGACCGGGTACTACCCGGCACCGGTCAGTAGACACGCCAGTGTAGCGCTTCATTCAGACCGGATACTACCTGGCACCGGTCAGTAGACACGCCAGTGTAGCGCTTCATTCGCGCAGGCTGCTCGACCTGCGCTCTTTGGGCAGTGCCACACCGTGGAAGAAATGATGATGATAATAATTATTTTTTATTATTATTATTACTGTTGTTATTGTTCTTATTATTCTGATCATGAGTATTATTATTATTATTATTATTAACTTGCTATTATTATTATTGTTATCATTTTCATTATAATAGGTATTGTTGTTTTCACCAGAGCAACACAACGATGTCTTCCCACAACAAAGATGATTTTCTCACCTTTTATGTTTATTCACAACAATTTACCCTTGTTATCTCCTTGTATCGATGATGTCAGAAACGGTAGACTCTGTCTGTGATTTTCCCAGGACGGTGAGAGCTACGCTGAGGCGCCGCGCACCTGGCGGCGGCGCTACCAACTAACACCACAACAGCGCAGCCTGCTGGCACCACCCGAGCACCATTCTGACGGCAACGCCACCACGGTGCTCAACTGCACGCAGCCGTTCGTCTCGTGCGTGCGCGTGGAGTGCGGCACAGTGGCGTTCCCGCGCCGCGAGACCAACCTGGTTGCTACCCTCACGATGAGGGTCAAGATCCACGAGCTCGGTACGTCGGTTCGGTGGTGGGAGACGTTTAACCTCACTGGGTGGTCAGAGATCACATTCCAGGCAACTGCCACAGACCTCGTCACATTGCCTGCAGTAACGGTGGGCAGATGAAATCCGAGTACTACGCTGCGAGCCGTCTCCTAATTTGGGATTTCTTAAGCCATCAGATTACTTCCTACCCAACTTTTATCATTCACGAGTCGATTCACGACATTCTTGGGCCCGGTCCCATCCCAGGGCATATTATTGACGAAATGAGGCTGGTGAGTACTCGGCTTGGGCACAGCTTGGAGGAGTGGTGGTAAAATTTTCGGCAAAATGCAGCTAGCAGTTTAAGTTATGCCCTGCTCATTCATTCACTGGTGTTTTACTCTGTTGTGCTGTATGTACGGAAAGCGGGAGAGGCGTGTCCGGACCTTGCGTGGTGGAATACCACTGGACGCTGTCTCCTCACATGACCACTGGCCAATGACTCCGTCAGAGCCGTACGTGGGCGAGCGTGACAGCCTGGTCATCTCCACGGTGGGCATCGCTGAGGTGGGCGCCGTCCCGTACCCGTTGCAGCCGGAGGGCGATCGACCTGACATCTACCAAGTGCACACGGTACTACTGCCGTCCTCGCTGCAGCCGTTCCCCATCTGGGTGATTGTGGTGGCCGTGCTGGGCGCCCTCCTTCTACTCGCCATGATCACCTACGGCCTGCACAAGGTACGCCAGCTAGCGCGCTCACAGATGTTGGATAGTATCCACGACTGATTCGTGCAGTTCCGTTTCTAGAAAATGTCCCCACTGCACTGGCCACTAAAGTAATGGTAGTTTGATACGAGTTGCCTATGTCAGATTAAGCTTGAGTTTTTTTCCGCCCGTGACATCCGCCGGGTTTGTTTTCGATATTCACCGTACTTTTCCCGGCAGGCCGGATTCTTCAAGCGACGACGGCCTGAGGGCGTGTGATAGCTCCACTTCTCTACTGCTCCGCGCTGTCTTCCACATGTGATAGCTCCTTTACTCTGCAAGCTCCGCCCCGTCTTCCACATGTGATAGCTCTTCTTCTCTGCCGCTCCGCCCCGTCTTCCATATGTGATAGCTCCACTACTCTACAAGCTCCGCTCTGCCCTCCACGGTGCCGTCGGGCCTGATCTCTGCGCTCAAAACACTCGGCGTCGTCTGCTTCTCACTGCCGACCCGAATGTGCCATACGACCCGCCGGCGGCAGCCTTTGCGACGGTGCAACGTCGCTGCGCCCATGTGCCATATGTATGCCTGCATGGCTGGCGGCCTTATGGTGATATCTAGTCAGGGATCTGCGGGGACCGCGCCAGCCAACTCTGCTGTTGCTCGAGAAGTGTGTGAGTAACTGAACATTAAGCGTGTAGATTTTACTGTGTCTTCTTGCGAGGGGCTTAGTTGACGGACGTTTGAATCCTGTCATGTAGCCCAGCTCTGATCGAACCAGTCACGTCTTCTTGAGTGATAATTTCCTCAAGTTTTGCCATGTGATCCTGCTGAGAGACTGAGAGGATGATGTCTGAGGTCACAGTGAGACTGGACTGGACTGACGCGATATTGCGTCCCTGATCTTTGCTCCTGTGTGTTTTGTTCCTGTGTGCTAGCCACGCACAATTGAGACCATATTCGGCTCCGGGCCGCCGGGATGGACTCGTCAGCTGTGACTCGGCTCGTCAGCTGTGACTCGGCTCGTCAGCTGTGACTCGGCTCGTCAGCTGTGACTCGGCTCGTCAGCTGTGACTCGGCTCGTCAGCTGTGACTCGGCTCGTCAGCTGTGAATCGGGCTCGTCAGCTGTGACTCGGGCTCGTAAGCTGGACTCGGCTCGTAAGCTGGACTCGGGCTCGTCAGCTGTGACTCGGGCTCGTCAGCTGGACTCGGGCTCGCTAGCAGGGGCGCGGCTCGGGTCAGTGTCGGTGATCTGCGTTAATCGTGCCTCCAATCGACCAGGCCGCCAACCTTGCTGGACTGCAGAACTGATGGCGAAGATGACTTGGGGCATCATGGAGGGATCATGTGAACCTTTGATATAAAAATTATTGTAAGTGTGCATATTTTGGGCTGTTCCAGTGACGATGACCGAAACATTTGTTCAATGGGCCCGGACACGGGAGATGTACCACCCTGTGTCTAGGGTGGCTGCTTGAAGTACCCAGTAACACTTTGTGGCGCGGCCAGTCGATTTAGGTGCAAAAAAGCGCCGGTACTGGTCATTTCGACGGTTCAATGCAGTCCGTAAGGGTTTTTGTAGTCCAGTTTTCACGACCTCAGACTTCCAGACCCCAGTGTGTATTTGCCACACGAGTTGCTTCCTCCCCAAATGTACCCACCATTGAAACTGTGGGCCTTGCGTGCGTTCCAGCAAAAACAAAGCTGAAACGACTTTAAGTTCCCAGACATGATTATGTCCTGCACTGAAACGCATAAAGCCCAGTGTAGTTGCTCTTCTAATGAGAAGATTCAATACATGGCCCAAAAAGGGACCATTGGGCTCAGGTACCATCACGGGCGTGAGACCACACGAAGCCCATTCGAGGGTATGACCAATACAGCTCATTGACCATACACTATTATTTGATGTGTGTCTCAACAGTATGTGTCTGGGTATTGGTGGGCAGCTGCAGCAGGGCTCTGTCCCAGTTCTGGCTGAAGCCAATGCCGTCGCTGAATCTCGCGTGAATATGGTGTGAATGTTTGGATACTAATTTTATACGAGAGATGTGACTATACTTATGTTAAAGATGAAGGATGTGATAGGATGAGAAACATGTTCGCTCTGTTTTCGTATGTGGGTTGTGAAATATAGTTTTCCGGATCTTTTTTTAATGACAAAAGCAATACGCTTTAATTCCTGCCGGGAGGGATTTCTTACCGAATACTTTTCCTTTACAAGGCTCTTTATAGAACCTGATTATCGTGGCCGAATCCAGAGGCAACGCAGACATGTTGCCCCCTCACTCGATCCAGCACTCAGTACATCTACACTGCGCCCCGACGTCTCCCACCTCTCCCCGGGATGGTAAGGACAGGCGTCCGCACGTGCGAATGTTCGTACAACACATGTTCGTTAGCAGGTGTACGTGAGCAAAAGATTTTGTGCGTTATATTCATGTTGTTCATAGCTGCTGATATTCGTATCGCTGGTTGTTGTAGAGAAGGGCATAGCCAGGCGCTCCGTAAAATGTAGAAAGATTCAAGTCGATAGGCTTAGGAATGTAGCTATGATAACGCTTAAACATTGACGTGAGGCAGCCTTGGTGGACCTTGCCTATTGAACTGATCTAGTGTGGTCCGGGTTAAAACGTTTCAAGGATGGTGGGAAAATGATGGGGTGGAGGTAGACTCCCCAAACCGCCGTGCTGCGCCTCGTCGTTTTTCTGTCATTCTAAAAAAACCTTAGGGAAGCCATCGATGGCCCCGTTGGGGCGAGGGTTAACACCCGAACTGGAGAGGGGTCTGGCACAAACGCGCACTAGAGGGGGCATGGTAGTTCCCCCCTAAGATCTCGGCAACTAAGAGGCGTAGGAAAACGCCGTTTGGAGGGTTGGTGGGGCCTATGGTGATCTACATCATGACTTTTTATCTAGGTCTATATCTTCAAGGTCAAACGAGCTCATGAAGGTCAAATATTGGCCATACTGAGAACCGATTGGAAAATGCCGTGATTATGCGGGAAAAGACGGGATTAAGCTAAATGCGTACCAGGGTTATAAGGGGAAGGTCGCAGAGAATCTTTCCTATAACTTTGGGGTCAAGGTCATTCAAGGCGATTGGCTTATGAGGTCACAATATGGTATACTACTCACAATGTACCTACACTATGACTAGCACTATAGCAACTATTGGGCGGGAAATGAGGATTGACCTTTACCAATGACCTTTGACCTTAATCTTTGACCTTGACCTTTACATTCAGGTTATGTCTGCGTTACATTATGATATGTGTCAGACCGGGTACCGCCATTTGACCGGAGGCACTTGAGTCAACGACCTTGAAAGTTCTAAATGACCTTGACCTATGACTTTTGACATTGACCTTGAACTTCATGTGAGGTGATCTTGACATACAATCCCGATTATATGGCGTCATGTCGTCACCAATCGGTTTCCAATGCAAGCAAACTGGTCCGACTGCGTGATTGTGGCGATCTCAAAATGCAGGTCTGACTTTGAAAGCTAACAAGTCAAAACTTTCTTGGCTGATTTTCAAATTCTATTTACCAATCGACGCGCCGTTAAATTCTGTTAAATGTGAATAAGTTTCGTTTATCGGCTATGAGCAGTTCTCTGGCCACCTCGGAAAAATAGGTAATGGGTGGCCCCCGAGGCCCACCTCCAGCGCGCGTGTTAACCCGCAACCCACGGGGGTGAGGGGGTCCAGCGCCACCTTTGTCCCACGGGGGGCCATCGATGCCCCTCTAACTCCGAAAATATGTTGGTTAGCGCAAATCTGCAAAATGCATTAGAAGGCTTGCGTGAATTCAGTAAGAAATTACTTCACATGTTTAAGCGCTCAGGTCAATGGTTTGACCTCCAGGGGTCTAGTTAGGTCAAGCTAGGCTATTTTCACTAAAACTTGGGTTTAACTCTTATGCCAATAGAGCTATTAAGATCTGGTAAAATACATTTGATAGGAAAATACCAGACCTTTTTCCACTATGTGGAACGTAATGACCTCCCGCCTGTGGTTTGACCCCCAGAGGTCGCCTCGTGACCTAATATGACCTGAGGTCACGAAAGGTCAGAAAGTGACCTTGTCGTATATCAAATGAAAGCAAGTGACGGGCATACACGATGATGTTTGGTTCAGCGCTCTAGCTTAATTAGGTCAAAAGTTATTGCCAAAATACTGTTTTGACCCCTGGTGACCTTGGATGATCTCGGAGAGTTCAAAGGGAAAATAGGGGAAAGGGCCCATATGACGCACAGTGCCAAACTACGCACGAACTTAAGAAAAACTCAAAAGTTGAAGTGAGGTGAACTTGGTTGACCTTGCCTGGTGACCTGACCTTGAGTGACCCGAGGAAGATATTTCAGGGATGGTGGGCAAATGATGGGGTGATAGATAGAGCCCTCAACCGTAATGTTGCGACTCGTCTTTTTTCTGTTATTCCGAAAAACCTTAGGGGACCATCGATGGCCCCTCGGTGGGGCGAGGGTTAAGATCTCGTTTGACCTTGAATATACTGACCTAGGACGTCAATGAAACTGGCTATAATGTACGCGACCACCACCATAGTAGATCACCCCGAAATATTTCGGGGGAGGAAGCTGGGTTCTGATTTTATATTTTTGACATTGTCAGAGAGCCTATAGTTAGTTCATAGCCATAAGCTATTCCGAGGTAATGGCGGGGGATGCTTGATTGAGCCCCCATCTCCCTCCCGTTCCCGGAGTGAAGTGATGGATATCCTCCACTAGCTCCACATTTACCATCATTTCCTATTTAAAAACTTTGGGGCTTTACGGCACACAACTGCTGAGGTCATATCATTGCCGGACGCAGGGGGAGGGGGACATTTCGACCATGGCCCCCAAAGCGCTGGAAGGGGGGGCAAACTATCTTTTGGCCCCCAAAGGCCAGAACGATTTTTTTGAAGAAAAAAATGTTTACACTAGGTCTGTCGAACAATTAACCCGCGCCCTGCCGGCGGTGCTGTTTTTCCTCCTCTCGCCGTTTTAATGCGAATATCTACATCCAACTAACCGTCCCGATGATAATGCTCGGGGTAGCTGTTCCTATGTCGATTCTGCATCATTCCCGGCAAACAGAAAGTAGATACTTTTTCAACTTTTTGCGTAAAGCGAAAGTTATTGAAATCATAGGCGTAGGAACCGGGGGGGCCAGGGGCCACTGGCCCCCCACTTTTCTGTGATGGGCCCCCACAACGGAGGTAAGAATATCAACAACTGTAATATCAAGCGAGAAACTCAAACTGGCCCGATAGCTTGCCCCGGAACCCCGTTAAACTTACCTGTGCCCCTAAACTAAGTTGAGGTTCTATGTGTTGATTTTAAGGTCCCCTAAGCTTCTCGGGGCCCCTGAACTGGCCTCTGATACCATACGAGCTAATCTGGGCTCTTTGAGCTGAACTGAGCGCCCCTGAGATGGTTTGCGCAGCATGAACTGTTCTAGGATGCCTAAACTGAGCTAGGAGCCGTAACCTTGAACAGGGCCCCGTGAGTTTGCCAGACCCTATATCCACCGACCTGGGGGGCCCCTGAGCTGAGCTGGGACCGTAAAGTTAATATTGTCCCTTGAGCAAATCTGGATCCCCTGTGATGCACAGAAGGCCCTAAACTTATCTAAGGCCCCTGCACAGGAATAGGGCCCCTGCTTTGAAATTGGGTTATAAGCTTTAATTGAAACCCAGGACTGTTCTGAAACCCCAAATATGCCGGCAAGGGGCCCCTGGTTGATCCAGGCCCTGAAGCTTATCTGGTCATCAGAGCTAATATGGGCCTCTGTGTTGAACTGAGGGCCCCTGAGATGGTCTGGGATCCCTATAAGGCTTTACAGCCACTGACCTGGCGGCCGTGAGCTTGAATGGGTCCCTTGAGATGTTCTGACAGTGGTGTAGCCAGGGGAGGGGGTCCCTGGGGTCCGCGGACCCCCCTTTGGCTGACCTTATGGACTAAAAACACAAAAATTGATCTCGGGGGCCCCTGAGCTTGGTCTCGGTGGGGGGGCTCCCGAGCTTGGTCTCAGGAGGCCCCCTGATAATCGGTATCGAGGGCTCAAGAGTACCAAAAATTGATCTTGGGCGACCCCTGTGCTCAGTCTCAGAGGGTCCCGAGCTTGGCTTCAGGGCCCCCGAGCTTGGTCTCAGGGCCCCTCCTCCCTGAGCTCGGTCTCACGGGCCTTTCGATTTTGGTCTCAGGGGCCTCCGAGCTTGGGCTTGGTCTCAGGGGCACCGAGCTTGGTGTCTGGGGGGCCCTCCGAGCTTGGGCTTGGTCTCAGGGGCACCGAGCTTGGTGTCTGGGGGCCCTCCGAGCTTGGTCTCAGGTAGCTCCCGAGCTTGGTCTCAGGGGGCCTTTCGAGTTTGGTCTCAGGGCCCCCGAGCTTGGTCTCAGGGGCCCCCGAGCTTGGTGTCAGGGAGCCCTCCGAGCTTGGTCTCAGATAACCCCCGAGCTTCGTCTCAGGCCCCCTGAGCTTGGTCTCAGGGGACCCCCGAGCTTGGTCTCAGGGATGTCCCCAAGCTTGGTCTCAGGCCCCCCTCTCCCCGAGCTTAGTGTCAGGGGCCCTCGAGCTTGGTCTCAGGGGGGCATCCGAGAGCATCTGATGCATAAGGCTGACCGTATGCACTGGAAAACACGAGCATTGGTCTCGGGGGCCCTGATCTTGGTCTCAGGGGGCCACCGAGCTTGGTCTCAGCGCCCCCGAACTTTGTCTCAGGGGCCCCGAGCTCGGTGTCAGGGGCCCTCCGAGCTTGGTCTCAGGGAACGCCCGAGCTTGGTCTCAGGGGCCCCCGAGCTTGGTGTCAGGGAGCCCTCCGAGCTTGGTCTCAGATAACCCCCGAGCTTCGTCTCAGGCCCCCCCGAGCTTGGTCTCAGGGGACCCCCGAGCTTGGTCTCAGGGATGTCCCCAAGCTTGGTCTCAGGCCCCCTCTCCCCGAGCTTAGTGTCAGGGGCCCTCGAGCTTGGTCTCAGGGGGGCATCCGAGGGCTTCTGATGCATAAGGCTGACCATATGCACTGGAAAACACGAGCATTGGTCTCGGGGGCCCTGATCATGGTCTCAGGGGGCCACCGAGCTTGGTCTCAGCGCCCCCCGAACTTTGTCTCAGGGGCCCCGAGCTCGGGTCAGGGGCCCTCCGAGCTTGGTCTCAGGGAACGCCCGAGCTTGGTCTCAGGGGCCCCCGAGCTTGGTGTCAGGGAGCCCTCCGAGCTTGGTCTCAGATAACCCCCGAGCTTCGTCTTAGGCCCCCGAGCTTGGTCTCAGGGGACCCCCGAGCTTGGTCTCAGGGATGTCCCCAAGCTTGGTCTCAGGCCCCCTCTCCCCGAGCTTAGTGTCAGGGGCCCTCGAGCTTGGTCTCAGGGGGACATCCGAGGGCATCTGATGCATAAGGCTGACCGTATGCACTGGAAAACACGAGCATTGGTCTCGGGGGGCCCTGATCTTGGTCTCAGGGGGCCACCGAGCTTGGTCTCAGCGCCCCCCGAACTTTGTCTCAGAGGCCCCGAGCTCGGTGTCAGGGGCCCTCCGAGCTTGGTCTCAGGGAACGCCCAAGCTTGGTCTCAGGGGACCCCCGAGCTTGGTCTCAGGGGCCCCTGATCATCGGTATCGAGGGCTCCAGAGTACCGAACATTGAACTCGGGGGCCCCCTGAGCTCGGACTCACGAACCTTTCGATCTTGGTCTCACGGGCCTTTCGATTTTGGTCTCAGGGTGCCCCAGAGCTTGGTCTCAGGGCCCCCCGAGCGTGGTCCCAGGGGACCCCTGAACTTGAACTCATGGGTCCCGAGCTTGGTCTCACGGGTCTTCCGAGCTTGGTCTCAGGGGGCCCCCGATCATCGGTATCGAGGGCTCTGGAATACCGAATATTGATCTCGGGGGCCCGTGAGCTTGGATTCAGGGGCCCCCGAGCTTGGTCTCAGGGAGCATCCGAGCTTGGTCTCAGGGTCCCCTCGAGCTTGTTCTCAGGGGCCCCCGAGCTTGGTGTCAGGGGCCCTCGAGCTTGGTCTCAGGGAGCATCCGGGCTTGGCCTCAGGGTCCCCTCGAGCTTGGTCTCAGGGGCCCCTGAGCTTGGTCTCAAGGGTTCAGGATCCCCTTGGGGTGCCCCCGACTATTGATATCGAGGGACTCATAAGTGAAGCACGAGCATTGGCCTCATGAGACCCAGAGTTTGGTCCCCAGACCTGGGTTCAGGATCCCTGAGCATCGGCATCGAGGGGCTCCAGAGTACCAAGCATTAGTCTCGGGGGGGCTCAAAATATTGATCTTGAGGGCTCCGGAACATCGGTGTCGAGTTACTCCTGAGAAAAGCGCAAGCATGGGTCTAAGGATGCCCCTGAGCCTGATCTAAGTGGGACCCCGAGCTTGGTCTTAGGACCCCCGGGCATCAGTATCAAGGGGCTCCGGAGTATTGGTCTAGGGAGAGCAATTATTTTAGGGGCCTCCAAATGGTGATTTCGGAGGGCCCCCGAAAGTGTGGATGCAGTGGTGTAGCCAAGGGGGCCCTAGGCGTCTGCAGACCCCCACCCCTTGGGCCAATCTGAACCACTGCAAAGGTTTCTCTGATCACGTGGCCCCCAGAGTTAGTCTCAGGGGCCCCTGAAGATTCATTCTCAGGGCGTCCCGAGTCGGCCTCACGGCCCCCGCCCTGAGAGTCGGTCTCAAGGCCCCCGAAATTAGATTTCGGGGGCCCCTGAGGGTTGGTATCAGGGGCCCCAAAAGTCGGTATCGGGGGCCCCGGGAGTCTGTCTCAGGGAAGGGGAGCCGAGCTAGTCTCAGGGCCCCCAAGAGAGTGGTTCTCAGGGCCCTGCAACAGTCTATTTCAGGGGGGCCCCTGAGAGTCAGTCTCAGAGAACCCCAAGAGTCTGTCTTAGGGGACCCCAAGAGTCGGTCTCAGGGGGCCCTCATAGTCTCACGGGTTTCTCTCTCAGGAGTCAATATTTAGTTTCAGGTGGCCCCGAGAGTTAATCCGGGGGTCCGAGAGTTAGTCTAATTTGATCCGCAGAGTGCTGGTTTCGGGGGCCCCAGAGGGGGTAATTTTGGGAGCCCTTAGAGATTTAGCCTCAGGCTGTGCCCCCGAGTTGAGCACCCAAGAGTTAGTCTCATAGGGCTCCCGGTTGTCAGTCTCAAGGACATCCGAGAGTTAATCTCAGGGTTCTGAGAGTAATTTCCAGAGGTGCTCCCGATTTTTGGTCTCACGGGCCCGGAGTTAGCCTTTTGCCCGCGAGAGCTAATCTGGAGCCTCCGAGAGTCAGTCTCAGGAACGCCAAAGACTCAGTCTCAGAAGTGATTCCACCCCCTCCCCCGGGTGTTTGTCTCAGGGGCGCCCTAGAGTAAGTCTAAGAGGGCTGTTGGAAGTCATTCCCAGCCCCCTCCCCACCCCAAGGACAGCCTCAGGGGACTCCAATAGCTAATCTGGATGGCCACGATAGTCAGTCTCAGCCCCCCCCTATAGAGAAAATCTGGGGGGCCCAATAACTAGTCTCAGGGGTGCTGCCGATAACTAATCTCAGGAGCCCCGAGAGATTCTCAGGGGCCCCCAGTTTTGATCAAGAGGCGCCGTGAATCAGTCTCAGAGACCCCTTGAGATATAATCGGGAGAGCGGCCGAAAATTAGGTTTGTGAGTGCCGCCAAGTGTTGGTCTTAGGTGGCTCCAGAGCTCAAATAAAATTTTCAAAATCATATGCCTCGGAAAAAAATGTACCTACCCCTATTGCGTACTAAAAAGGACAAATTGAAACATGTCGATCAGGTACCATTATCGAAGGAAAGGCAAAAATTAATCTAATTTTACCATAAGAGCAAATCGAACAGGGCTAGTAAATTTTTAATCTAGTAGCTTAACACCAATAAAAACATTCCTAAATATTCTGAAATAAGCAACTTTCCAATATTTTCGTAGGAAACCAGACAAACTAGGGTAATGACAGAAATTGATGAGCATAATCCCAAAAAGAAAATAGGTATGAAAGGTTGAAAATAACAATAACAGAGTGAGCCAAAGCGATAGATATCTTGGGCGCCTTTTGTCTTGGTAATTTGCTCGTTTACAAGATAGAAAGGGTAAGAAAGTAACTGGATCTCAACAGGATCTGTCGACGGAATAGAGGTTATGTAACGTTCAGGACACACTCCCTTATCCCTTGTATCTTTATTCGTTTTTTTCATTTCTTTGAAAACTTCCTGATTAAAGAGTTCGTGGATTCGACACCGGGAAATAATTGCTAATCATTTCCCGTAGATCATTTCTTCGTACTCAAAACGACTGACCTCCAATAACTTCATGTCTGATTACCCGAGTGAATTGAGGTAGACTCAGGTTTAACATCATGCGCGCATCAACATTGAACTTCCCGAAATATGGCTCAAAGCTGTTATTATAGCCACGCTGGCATATAAGTTATGGGCCATCCTTAATATTTGGTGACCTTAGTTTACCAACACTTGGTCGGATCGAAAAACCAAGCTATAAACAAAATAAGAATGAGTGCTTAAAAAGTCATAACAAAATGTCCTTAGTGTGAATGTTATAATGTTAAAATACTATACAAAAATATAGGAGATGGGCCCGGTTACTAAGGGAACCCCGGCCTGGGGCTCCCCGACGGTAGTCGGACCCCTCCTTGGCTGAATCCTGGCTACGCCACTGTGTTCTGAGACTCTACATCAGCCATCCTGGGACCCCCTAAGCCTAGCTGGGGCCCTGTGCTAATCTGGGTACAGCTGTGCTTAACTGGGGCCTCTGATCTGGTATGGGGCCCTGAACTCTTCTAGGGTCCCTGGGCTAAGCTGGGGCCGTGAGCTTGAATGGAGCCCCTGAGCTGGTATGAGAGGGGACGCTATATCAGCCGATCTGGCCCCTGAGCTGAGCTGGCATGTACTGAACAAGAGCCCTGAGCTGGTCTGGGGCCTCTGAACTGTTCTAGCATCATTGAGCTAAGCTGGGATCCGTGAGCTTGAACAAGTCCCTTGAGCTGTTTTGAGACCCTACATAAGTCGACCTGGGGACCTCCGAGCTGAACCGGGCCCCTAAGCTAATCTGGCACCCTGTGCGAATCTGGAGCTACCCTGTGATGAGCTTCTAGGGGTGCTGTGCTTATGTAGGGTCCCTTGATAAGCTGGTCCCGAAGCTAACGCACTGGTCTGGGCCCTTGAGCTGACTGATCTGGGTTCCTGAGTCATGGTCTGGACTTTGGGGCCCTCCGAGATAATTTGGCGGCCCCTGGGCGGCATAGGCATAGCGACCGGGGTCAGGGGATACTGCCCCCTTTTGAGGTGGACCCCCGCAACGAATATACAAATATCAGCAACTGTAATATAGAACAAGAAACCCAAACGGCCCCGATAGCTTGTCTGGGAACGTTCAAGTTTGGTAGTACGCTGCCTGCAAGCCCCTGGAGGAGGAGCGCTTCGAAACAAAGCCAAGGAACCTACTACCCGAGTGTTTCCAAATGAGTTCCGAGAACTGGACCCAATCAAACTCCATTCCATATCAATCAAAACACAAAATACGAATCGGACACGGTCCCTGCACTAAATGCCGAGCAACAGTCGTTCCTGAGCCATCGAAAGGCGCGACGTCTTTCGATGCCAGGGTTATATGGCGTCGCCAAATCTTTCCCCGTTGGAGGGGTTTCTTGGGAGCCAAATTGCTCCTTGCACAAGGAATCTGCCGTGCCTTAAACCCGAGTTGGTCGCGTGGAAAGCAGGGTTGCTAACCACTATAACACCATGCCACACCTCGGCATCACAAAGCTGGCCATCAAGTACCAACATTGCACTTGCAGTCATGCTGGAACTCTGCATTTTAGGCGTCGAAATATAGCTAGGCGTATTTATTGTGATCAGCCTTTACCTAAATCAATCTCTAATGATGGAAAGAATAGATCCGTAATAACCTACATCAATGTCCCCATTTTCGTCATTAAATAAGCAAATACAAGTTGATTAGGCATAGCGAAGTGAGGCTATTTGGTATCAAAGCATTGCCTGTAGTTTTCTAAGCAGTTCTTAATTTTGTAAATGTAATGAAAAGGGCCTAAACATCTGTAAATATAAAAAACGCATTCGTGGTAAAAAAATGATTGAAATCCTCTATAAAAGCTTAAAAATGTATTTCTTATTTGAAAAGGGTATAGGTAAAAAACCAAAAAATGTTTTTTTTGGCGTTTTTCTATGATTTATTACATCATAATAGGTACAACTCGAAATCATAGGGAAAAAATTAAATTCTCAATTTTCCATATATTGACATCCTTGTGTGCATGCATGCCTTATTACACTAAACGAGCTATCTAAAATTTTTAAAATTATAGGCCCCCGTGGACTGGGCCCCCTTGAGGTGGGCCCCCTCTAAAACTGGCCCCCACTTTTCAAACCGTTCCTACGCCCCTGATTGAAATGATGTTCGCGCTTTTCCACTCAGGTCACGCAGCGGCGGCCCGTGCCGCGGCCCGCTGGGGCCCGCGACAGCCTCTGACACAGACTGGGCTCGTCAGCGCAGGCGGCAGGTGGAAGGGGGACAGTGTTCGTGGTTTGGTCAGCTGATAGCGATCGAGGGGACGATAAGGACACGCGTGAAAATACGGAACAATGGCCCAGCCAACATCTCTAACGCTTGCTTCCTGGAAAACGTCCCCAGACGGCTTGGTGACAGCACCAGAGGGCTCGACAACATCAGCAGGGGCTAATGGGGTGAGAGGGGTGGTCTCAGGCCACCCTCCTTGTATCGTGGTTACGCAGGGGAGATTTCCACGCCAAACTTGACATTGTGCCAGGTTCACAGCTGGATGGCAAAGGGACAATTTGCCGTGTAAAAGGGTAGCCAACGGATGGGGATGTAAAAAGATCCATTGGTAGGAATGATGCAATTATCCCTATCCTCTTAGTTCCTTAAAATTTTCCTGTACATTTTATTGAATACTCAGGTGATTAAAAAAATGAATGACGAAAAACATACACACCCTCTTTCCATGCATGTCTAGATTGTGACGTTTCCTTTTTATTTAGCTATTTCTGACACCACGTCACACTGTGAAAACTCTGTGTCCGAATCCCCGAAAACATCCATTTCCTATGGATGCCATGTCCTCTATTACCCTGGATGTCATTTTCTTTCATCTACAGCCAGGTAGAGCGCATGTCAGTACGGCTAGGTTTAGCGAACCGAGGTGCGATCTTTCCGTCAGTATTCAAGACTAGACTATGCACGAACAATCTAAATATGTCAAATTAACCCTTGCCCCGGTGGCGGGTACGAGCCACCTTCGCCCTGGTGGGGGGGCTAAAAAAGACCCCCCACGATCTCGAAAACTAAGAGAGCTAGAAAAAAGCGCAAAACAGCAATCGAAAGCTCTTCGAAAATGATATCGAAAATACTTCGGTCATTTTTCTTGTCAGGTCAATATCAAGGTCACCAGAGGTCAAAATAGGTCAAAATCGCTAATATGAGGTGTACTAAGAAAACCTCATATATCTCAGAAACTATGATAGCTAGAAACATTTTTCTAACACCATTCGAAAGCTCTTGAAATGCGCTTTCATTACAGTGGCATTCATTTTCGTGTCAGGTCAAAGCCTAGGGAGCTACAGGTCACTAAATATTGGGCATATTCTTGGGAATGCCCATAGCCACCCATGCATAAGGAGGTTTACTTTTTCGCTAATAGCTTCCAAACCAAACAAGATACAGCCATAGTTTATGCACCATTGCAATCCTCTCGTTAATACGAATCGAATGATATATGATATTGCTATGCCAGGTCAAATTTAAGAATTTGACCTGACCCAGGTCAACGGTCTGACCCAACTTGACCTGGTATAGTCATGATGTATATCATTTGACTTCCAGTGACTATACAAACACTTTGGTGACAAAATAAAAGCTCTATCTTAGTTTATTCAAATTTTATAGAGGAAAACACCAAAAAATGTTTATTTGACCTAAGGTGACCTTTTTAAAGGTCACAAGTCAAAAATTTGGCAACAGCTTCAGAAATGGGCTAAGAGCAAGTCGCAACCGATGATTGAAGTTGATTCCATCCATACTTACTGAGAAAAGCTCATTTCGTGATTTTCCCCATGTATTGACAATGGGGAGGTCATGCTCTGCACATGACCTTAGGTCACCAATATCAAAAATCCCGGAACAAATGTTGTA
The DNA here is from genome assembly GCA_034440635.1 of Lepas anatifera. Classification (NCBI taxonomy): domain Eukaryota; kingdom Metazoa; phylum Arthropoda; class Thecostraca; family Lepadidae; genus Lepas; species Lepas anatifera. The sequence goes on from JAOTON010000261.1 coordinate 225,399, forward strand.
GCTCCTGGTGGGCCCAATATGTGGTATGAGTTTCAACTTGATCGATTAACCCTTCTTTTAGTTATGCGGTCCTAAGTATTTTTTGAGGTGAGGTCACTTCACCTGGCCTGGTGACCTGACCTGATATGACCTTGAGCCAAAATTTTCAGGAAAGATGTAAAAATGATGAAGGAACAGCTAGTCCAGGTTTGGCGGCTGCGCGCCGCCGTTTTTTGGTCACTTTTGGAAAAACCCGAGGGGGGGTCTAAAAAGACCCCCCACCCGGGCGAAGGTTAATTCCCCGAAAATTTATATGTTCACAATGTGTATAAGCACAATGTAGAGGGGGCTACGTCAGTTGTTTTTGCTAGGATATATCCGACAAGTGACTAGTGGTTTATGCAGATGGCATATCAAACGTCAAAAAGTTTCTTTTCCGCTTTTAAAATCGTCCCATATAATTGTTTCGGCGTTGGGGCGCCATCCCACAGCAAATGCACGTGCTCGCTGGCGCGGCCGCCACTCTCAGCGCGCAGGCACCGGCGCCAGGTGCCGGCACCTCCTGTCTGAGGCTGTACCCGGGACACGGGGCAAGCGGCAGCGCGCCCCGGGTGGCGACCGCTGTGGTCGGGATGAAACTGCAAGGTTTGGTTAAAAGGACTAATTTAGGCACACTTGATAGGAATTCATGTATGAAACTTATACGAACAAGGTGAAAAATGATTGAGGTTTCTTTTGAGACCCTGTAAGGCACATACGACCGCCTACACTTCAAGCAGGGGTGTAATTTTCCAAAAATCTTTGGGGGTGCTCAGCCGGTGGGGGGCGGCACCCCACAGGGGCGGCGGCGTTGGGGGCGGCACCCCTTTATTGCACCAAACCTGTTATTCATCGCTTTTTTGCACATTTTATAGCACAGGGAACATTTTATTTTAATGTTGCAGGGACGGCGGATTCCAGGGTGCAAGTGGTGCAGTTGCACCACTCGATTTTTTCAAGTGGTGCAAAAGTATCTTTTTGCACCACTTGTTTTGGCTTTGTCCAGGAGGCGCCCCCCAGGCCTCAGCCGGCGCCCCCGGCCGGTCAGAGAAAATCAAGCCTAATTACCGCCTACCTGAAGAGGTAGGATCCTCTGTGAAAAAGACATTTTCATACATGAATGACGCACCTTAACATCAAAACTGTGCCCTGGAAAGCAAAAGGCGCCCCCCTTGAGTAAAGGCGCCCCTCTGGATAGCATAGGCGCCCTTGAAAAGCGTAGGCGCCTCCTGGACAGCTGAGGCGCCTCCGAAGAAGAGAAACGGCGCCCCTAGATATCACATGCGCCCCCTGGTTAGCACAGACACCCCTTGACAGCAAAAGGCGCCCCCCGCAGAGAAAAGGCGCCCCCTGGACAACATAGGCGCCCTTTGATAAGAAAGGCGCCCCCTGGAGAGATAAGAGAGAAACCCCCCCTCCCGAGATCAACGGCGGCAGGGACGGCGGATTCCGCAGGACAGGGTGTGCAGTTGCACACCTTGAAAAAATGATGGTGTACAATAGTATATTTTTGCACACCTGGTTTTGACCTCGTACGGGGAGGCCCTCACGGATTTGGGTGGCACCCCGGATTTTGCCGGCGCCCCGGCCGGTCAAGAGAAAATCAGACACATCGCCTGTCTGAAGGGGTAGCCCTGGAAAGCAACTGCGCCCTGGAAAGCAAAAGGCGCCCCCCTTGAGTAAAGGCGTCCCTCTGGATAGCATAGGCGCCCTTGAAAAGCGTATGTGTAAAATAAAATACACTTTCAAATATGAATGGCGCCCCCTGACATCAAAGCTGCACCCTGGACAGCAAAAGGTGCCCACCCCTTGAGTAAAAGCCCCCTCTGGATAGCAAAGGCGACCTCTAGACAGCAGAGGCGCCCCTGGACAGAAAAAGGCACCCCCAATTGAGGAGTAACGACGCCCCTGAATAGCATAGGCGCCCTCTGGTTAGCACAGGCACTCCTGTACACTAAGAGGCGCCCCCTCCCCATAGAGCAAAGGCACCCCTCTGGATATCATAAGCTCCCTTTAATAGCAATCGCTCTCCCTGGACAGCAGGGGCGCCCTCTGGATAGGATAGGCGCCCCCAAAACAGCAAATACGCCCTTTGATACCAAAAGCGCCCCATGGACAGAACACACCCTCTGGATAGCATAGGCACCCCTGGACGGCAGAGACGCCCCTAAAGAAGAGCAACGGCACCCCGGGATAGCATATGCGCCCCTGGTTAGCACAGGCACCCCTGGACAGCAAAAGGCGGCCCCGCCCCCTGAGTAAAGGATCCGGGTCTCTGGATAGCATAGGTGCCCCTGGATAGCGCAGGCGCCTCCTGGACAGCAGAGACACCTCCGAGGAAGATCAACGGCGCCCCTTGATATCATATGCACCCCCTGGTTAGCACAGGCATCCCTGGATAGCAAAAGGCGCCCCCCGAGAGCAAAGGCGCCCCCTCTGGAAAGAATAAGCACCCATAGATAGGAAAGGCGCCCCCTGGAAAGGACAGCAGAACATTTTTTTTAGGAAAACTCAGTGGAGGGGGCGGTGGAGATTTTCTTGTGCTGGCCATTATAATGTCTTCGAGGGATCAAACCCCCCATTTGGAGGGGGCGTTAACCCGCGCCCCACCGGGGTCCGGCGCCACCTTCGCCCCACCGGGGGGCCATCGATGGCCCCCCTCTAACTCCGAAAATATGGGCGTTAGCGCAAACCTGCAAAGTGCAATAGAAAGCTCGCGTGAATTCAGTAAGAAATTACTTCGCATGTTTTAGTGCTCAGGTCAATGGTTTGACCTCCAGAGGTCAAATTAGGTCAAGATCGGCTATTTTCACTCAAATATGCAATGATTAAGCAAACTGGGCATAACTCTTATGTCATTAGAGCTATTGAGGCCTGGCAAAGTACATTTGATAGCAAATTGCCATTACTTCTTCCGCTATGTGGAGCGTAAAGACCTCCCGCCAGTGGTTTGACCGCCAGAGGTCACCTCGTGACCTAATATGACCTGAGGTCACGAAAGGTCAAAAAGTGACCTTGCCGTATATCAAATCAAAGCCAGTGACAAGACAAACACGATGGTGTTTGTTTCACCGCTCTAGCTCAATTAGGTCAAAAGTTATTGTCAAAATACTGTTTTTGACCTCTGGTGACCTTGGATGACCTTGGAAAAGTCAAAGGGCAAATATGACCCCTGGGATCCGTGAAAGGGTGTGCAAAAACGTTGTTCTAAGCAGTCTGAGTATTTGCAATCATTTTTGTGGCTTTTATATCATGAAATAGCTTTTCCCCATGCTTTTCCAATGGGAGAGGTCGCCTCGTGACCTGACCTCAGGGCACGAAATCGAAAAATCCCGGATATACACCTTGTAGACCCTGGAGGGGTCATGAAGTGTAGGAAGTTTCAAATCGATCGACTTTGAAATGTAGCTCTTACAGAGCTCTAAAGGTGAAGTGAGGTGACCTTGGTTGACCTCGTCTGGTGACCTGACCTTGGGTGACCCGGGGTAAAAAATTTCAGGGATGATGGGAAAATGATGCAGTGAGAGGTAGAGCCCTCAACCGCAGTGCTGCGCCTCGTCGTTTTTCTGCTATCCCGGAAAAACCTTAGGAGGGGCCATCGATGGCCCCCGGTGGGGCGAGGGTTAATAACCCCTGGCCCTGGCCTGATATGAGGATGGCCTGCCGGTGTTCTGGGTCTCCCGATACGTTCTGAAATGAGAGAGATACACAAATTCAGTCAGGTACCCGATAATTGACGAGGCTGCCTCTCTTTCCACGCTTTTGGATGATAATTCGTTTTGATGAAAGTTCGTGATAGCTTCCATAGAATTTATAATTGTGATCGTACTTTTTACTCTTAATGATACCTAATATTGTGATATTCTGTAGGCCTATTCTATATGAAACGTCACTGTGAAACCCAAACGCGTGAGTAGTACGCACCTTGACCATCTTGCCATCCCAGTGCACCACTGCATGTGGTGGGGGAACAAAGGCTTCCTTTTGATCAGCAGCCACTTGACGACGGTGTGAAGCTCGCACCCGTCTCGCTGTCTCTCTCGAGATCCGGAACTCGGAGAGATCGGCTGGAGGATTGGCAGAGCGCAGTACAGCTGCCACCACCGAAGTTATCTCGTTATTGGATATCCGGAGGCGGTCAACGAGTTCCTTGATTGACGACTCCTGAAGAATGCGACGTGGGAGCTGTAACGTCACATAAGGATTCTTTGACGTGTACCTTCCAGGTCGTATCGATGCGTCAAGGTCAGTGTCCTCTTGAGGATCAGTATTTTCCTCCGTTTCTTCTTCAGTTGATGTTTCAGCCACCACGGAGCTTTGAAGCATCGAATCGCTGCTGCTTGGTTCACAGGCTGTGAGCCTTCCCTGCTTGCATGTTTGTTTCTCGACTCGTACCTCCTGCTGCCTTTTCTTGGCCGCGAAAATTTTGTCGTTACCACTCATGGAGCCCTGTCTTTTTCGCGTTGGTCTTGATAGAAGGCAATATCTTGATGTTTGTCAGTCGGTGTGAGGAGCCGGTTCTTCTCGATGACCTCAATGGCGTCCGATGCCCCTATGTCCCACAACAGGTCGAGCTCAGTCTTGAACTTTTCCACTTTGTCTTTTGCGGCTTTACCCTTGCTCTTCTGCAGACTTCTCCATTGATCCCATAACCTCGTCAGCTTCTCTTGGCACCCTCTTTCTGAGACGGTTTTGATGCGAGCTAAGTTCCAGAACGTGAGTACGTTTCTTACTGTTTCTTCGAACGCATCCTGCCTGTTCGCAGATTCCTTCACTGCATGGAAGAAGAAACTGAGGACCTGGCGAGTTGTTGGAAGTTTACTGCCTCCAATCGAGGAAGCTGGCTGACCAACTAGATATGTTTCCGTGGCGGAACGGGTACTGGGCATCGCTGCCTAGGTCTAACCTACCCCAATAGGTCTAAAAGATGCTCTAAGCTCCCCGATCTCCCCGGCTGTGACGTAACGCTCGTCAGGCGTCAGGAAAGTGACGTCATGACCAAGCCCCTCTGCACGTGCTGCTTGGACAATTTTTCTTGCTTGGACCTTGCACGTGCTAAACATAATATTGGTACCGTCGATTAGAAATGCGTATAACTTGCTTTATTGACTTGGTTGAAACGTGAAATATGTTTCAATATATCAAGAAAAGTAGAAAAAATGGATAATTGTCACTTTGATTCCTAATGGAATCCTCTTTTATCTAAGACCGCTTCATTCGTTTTCGTATTCGTTTTTGGCGCAACACAAACATGTTCAATTTTGCGCAAGCATTACGCCGATGTGACGTCACGCTAATTTGGAGACTTTTATTGCAAACAGAGAGAAGTGAAATACAACGAAATATAGTCATTTTTCAGCAGAAATAAGGCCAAATCCATGATTTTCAGAATTTATTGACCTTAAAACCACCACAGTCTAGAATTGCTTCAAGGTGCCACATTCCCTTTAAGACCGATGTAAAACACTGGCAATTCACGGGTGAAATATGTCAAATTAGGTCAATTTCCGCGAAAACGGAAGTTTTCATTTTAAATTCGCGACCCCTAGAAATTGTTCGATTTCGTTAATTTTTCCACTGATGAAGTCAGAACAGACCAAATAATGGGAAAAACAACCCCCACTTAAAATATGGATTCCTTGCCCAAAAATGGGCACCCCTACTGTGCATGCCCAAATCGAGACACAGCCGCCCTCCCGATGGACAGACCGCGCAGAAATACGTCCTCGTCGCGTTTGATTTCGCGCACGCGTACGACGTAGTGGACCACCACCTGCTACGGGTTCGCCTGCTGTAGATGGGGCTGTCAAATTGCACGGTGGCCTGGATTTGGCAGTGACTCCGGGACCGAAGAGTCCAGGTGGAACTAAATGGCGTGCTTTCCAGTGAGCGCATTTTCTGAACTGGCCTGCTGTAAGGAAGTGTCTTATCGCCAGTTTTATTTTGTATGGGCGGCTCGGCTGGTAGACGCACTCTGCGCGGTTCCCGGATGCTCCCCTACATGTACGCCGATGATACGGCGGCTCTCTGCACGGGCAACAACATCCAAGTCGCCAAGGACCGGGCGCAATAAAGCTGCTGCTGGCACCCTCATGAAGTTGACCCGACAGCACAAAATGGTGGTATCGGGAGCCAAGATCCAAGTACTGGTGATGTCCCAGTTGGCCAGAGACGCCGATCCCTTCAATTTTAAGGTCGACGGGAAGTCTGTCACTGCTGGAGACACCCTACAGCTACTTGGCGTCACCATCGATTGGCTCCTCCATTTCGGTCCACACTGTAAGAGACTGTGGGAGAAGGTCCACCCCCGCATCTCCCACCTACGTCAACTGTCCGGCTGCAACTGGGGGCTGCACGAACAGCACCTCCGAACCGTCGCTACTGGCTACGTGAGAGGAGCGATGGAGTAAGCGGCCGCAGCGTGGCTCCACGCCACACCGCCATTTCATGTCGAGCTGCTGGAACGCAAAATGAGAGCGTCGGCGCGTATCATCACAGGATGCACCCACTCCACTCCCAGCCGAGTTAAGACTCCCCGCGTAGCGGCCAGAAGGAGGGTACTCGCGACCCGACTGCTGGTGAAATTCCATACCCTGCCGCCTGAAGACCCTCTGTGAAGACGTGCGGAGGCGACAGCGCCCTCTCGACTCTCCTCGGTGACCGGGTGGCGGCAGGTGGGCAAAGACATGTGGGATCAAGCAGGCATCTCCCTCCCCATCGAGTCTTTCCTTCCTCGACGTCTTCCACTGTGGGTATCAGGAGAGTGAGTCACATTTCAACTAGACGTGGGCCCACTGACATCAGGAGCGCCACCTGTCCGGAAGAAGCGAGTAGCTCTCCCCCACCTCGCTTCCCCTGACTCAATGTGCCACATGGGTGTAGACCGACGGGTCAGTGCACGGAGGGGTCACGAGCGGGGGAGCTGGGTCTTCATCGAGTCACCAGACAGAGCCCAGCATGAGCTCAGGCGACCAGCAGGCTCGCTCTGCTCGAGTTTTCAGGCTGAGATGGTAGCCATCCAAACTGCCTGTGTCTTCCTACTGGACTAATCAGTGCACACAGAAGATCCAGTCATCTTCAGCATGGCCTGCCAAGGTGACGACGCATTATAGAAATAAAATGGCTTCAATGTCTGCAGATAAGACAGCGAATCGGTAAAAATCGCAAACTTCCTCACCATCAGCTTAGACACCTGGTCCAAACAGTAAAAAAATGGAGTACAGCTCTGAAGTAAAAATGGATCCTTCGTAAGGCAAACTAGAAAACTTCTCAACATCGTCACCAACAAATGCACGCCCTGTGCCATTGTCACTTTCTTTTGCAACCGTCTATATAGAAACAGACATGGTTTTCGGAACGGCTCCGCAAGCAAGTTCATAAAATACTGGCGAGTCGGTTCAGGAGGCAAATTTTTGCTTTGTTGGCGTAGGTTGTGTTCGTGTTAACTGTCGAGATGAGCTATGGTTCAATAACAGCTGCTTCATGTGGTTCGACGAGATTGCTGTCGATACCAGCCTGTGCCAGCCAGGCACAGACTCTCACTCCCTGGTGACGGGTTGCAAAACGCGAGCCACTGTCTATCTGACTGAGGTAGGCGTCGCCAAAAAAAATGTTTGGTATGTGGGGCGTGTTGGTGACTTATTTTAAAGGAAACGTGGCACCTTGGTAAAATCCTGGAATTTTGTGTAATTAGGCGTACTTTTAGCCGAAAATAATGAAACCACTCATGATTTCTCTGAAAAATGTACAACAAGCTCAATGCTTTTATTTTTAAAATACTCCTCTAGAAAAATGAATAAATATCTGCCTCTGGATGATGTCATGATCTGGCAACCACTACCATACTCGAAACACTTCAAGGGCTTCGATTGGCTGATGCTTATCGTGATGTCAGCATATGTCGTCACACCAGCAGCTCACAACAATGGCCGCCTGGCGAGAGGTACATGAGAGGTACATTTCGGGTAGGTTTTAGTTTTTTCTACGGAAAAATCGAGTTCCAAGGCAAATGATATATAGAGCACCTGGTTTTCCGATTTGCTTTACAACTTGGCTATCTTAGTTAAAATCACGTTCTAAAGGTGCCACATTCCTTTTAATGGCTTAATGCAAAGCGAGTATCTTACTGCGCATTTGTAGCGGTATTTCACTAATTTCCACTAGCATGCTTATTATGGGTGAAGCTTGGAACGCTCCTGTTACTATTCTGATAGCGAGATGACGGACATATCGATAATCTTTTTCGCGGACTAAGGAGTGGCCTCATACGCAACCCCGGTCTGCGACCTGGGATAACCCCCCACCGGCGCAGGAGAGCCGCATGACAATGTGCTGAAATCAACCATATTTCATTCTCAATGTATCTCTTCATAAGCCTGTAGGTCAGTGCCATCATTCTTTTCTTTGAAATAAATAGTAAATATCCCGCAGTCAACCCCGGATTCGACCAACGCACCCCTCATCACGAGACAGGACCTCTAACCACTAGACCACTGCGCCACACTGTACCGCCTCCCACTAACCCTACACCTGTGACCCGTCAGGAGGTCACTGGCCGGTATCACGCAATCAAAACGATGCCGTGATCGTGGCGCCGGGTGTTGTGTTCGTACAGAAAAGGCATGGTATAAAGCTGCTTCTAGAAGACGAACCAAACATTAGATTCGCCTAGAATCACTTGTATCGGCGACCCAGGACCCTAAGCTAGCTTTATGCCAAATTGCATCCACTTCCATTTATTTTGAGGACTTGAAACCATGGTGAGAAGCAAACATGTTCCGAGAAATTTAGCTCCTTGAAATACCCTTTCGGACGAATTACTCGAAAGCCGTTGGAGATAAGTGGGTAGTGTAAATGAATTGAATGACTGCTATTAATTTTCCTATTCAGCCATGTCAATTCTGAGCTTGTGGATGACATGTGCTCTGAACCGAAAAGCTGCAAATAAAAGGTTTTCTACTAAAATTATATTTATACATATAAGACAATGAATTTTATTATCACGATATCCATCTCCGAATATTATCAGGCGGAAGCAATGTTCTTTCATTATTTGAAATGAAAAGTCAAATCAGCGCATTAGATCGCGAGAGATTAAGATTTAAATGAAATGAGCAAAAATGTAGTCCTCCGGCAAAATGGCAAAGACTAGGTCAGAACTTTACGTTTTCCACTGGAAACTATGCCTAAGCACAAGAAAATTGACGTAGCTGCCTCCACGTGGCTGTCTTTAAACTAACTGAAGCGTGCCTTCTGACATTTCGAGCTTACAAGTCGGCTGTCAAATTTCAATATCTTTTTGCTTGTACTAGAAATACTGCGTTTTGGCGTAATAAATATTGTCGGACCAGTTCGAACTTTTTTTCTTAGGTGGCATTGTTGCTTATTCAAAAGGAGGCAAATTTCAAGTTCGTCGCTTAAGAAATAGAAATGATAAAAATGCAAAATTGAAAACATTTGTTCCAAAATTTCTCAAAAACTATTTTGAATTTAAATTCGGGGGTCTTAGTTTGGGCGTCTAGCGTAAAAGGGCAATCACCCTACACAATTGCAGAGCCCTGGTATCAACTGTCAGAACCGCCAAACGGCCAGAATAGAGCCTCTTGAGAAATCTCAATCCGCTTTGCTCCATGGATTTCGTCATGCGGCTCTGACACAGCCGTACTCGATCTTCGGACGAATAAGTGATCTATACAGCATAAGAAGCTTATAACGTAGCGTATAACAATGAGCGTATAACGTGCGCATAACGTATATATAGGCGATAAGCGTATAACGTGTATAGCATGAGAAACATTTCTCTATCTGCACGGTATTTCATCCTCGTCAACACCTTCAGTATTTTCAGCGTATCGAAACATTTTTTGCGGAAATCCTTCAGGTGTGGCACATATGAAAGCTTATCGAGTGTGAGCCTGATAAATCTGGTTTCTGCTACAACGTCGCTCGGATTTCCGCGAATTTACCAAATCGGGTATTCAGTCTCAATGTCTATTATAAAAGTGCATGCACTATGTCTTTGAACTTGAAAAATTTCAGTCCATTGCGTGTGATCCATTGCTGCAATATGTCAAGGCCAAGCTGCAGCCGCCTCTGCGCAGCTGCTATAGTAGACACTGTCACACATATTGTGAAGTCTTCAACGAAAAACACGTGACATATGTTTGCGGGAAGTGTCTGCAATATCATTGGTCATAACTGCAAACAAGGCTATGAATATCGCAGAATCCTGGGCTATGCTACTCTGTTGCTGATGCCAATCCGATACGACTGAGTTTACGCGAAATCTAAAATACCTATTTTTCGGAATATTAGAAATAAACCACCCCAAGTGGCCTCGCACGCCGAGTCCAAAGAGTTTCTGCAGAACGCCATTGGATAGCAAAGGCGCCCCCAAGAGATGATGGCGCCCCCTGGGGAGGAAGGCGCCCCCTCCAGAAAATCTTGCACCACTTCTCGAAAATGGAATCCGCCGTCTCTGTAATGTTGGGCAGGTATTTTTTATGCAGCATCCCAAAGCTACATACACGTCTTATAATAATCAAATCTGAGCTTTAAATCTTTCCACGATCAGGGGCGCAGCCAGAGCTTTGGTGTGGGGGCACACTACCTTTGAGGGGCACCCCGGGAGAGAAAGGGCACTTTAAGGTAACCTAAAAAAACTTACTATATCTTAGTTAGTATTAACTTTTGGGTACCTTTGGTCCAAGACAAATGCAGATCAAGCATTGGCGGAGAAGGAAAACTGAATTAAAACCAGAAAAAGAAAAGGGTCACCGAAATCTCATGAAAATACCCAGAACACGACTTTTTGGGATAGATTTAAGGACAAATCAGCCAACTCATGCAAGTACTGGACATCCGAGAATTCAGCGGAGCCTGTGATATCTGTCACTATGTGCAAGATAAGACATATTGGAGTCGAAAATTCATTTGTTTTGCCCACTGGCTGTGTCGTGACGAGTGAGCCCTGGTTGAACGCGGATTAAGTTCCGCGGCTCCCACAAGGGCCGTGGTAGGAGGTGTGGCATAGTGACATTGGACGGATACAATTTTTGTTGCCGGAATAATTTGGGAGATACCAGGATCGGTCTCAGTTGAAGTAAAAAAAGTAAACAGGCTGGTAGTTTGGATAGGGCCGAAAATTGTGAGAAACTAATTCTTCATTCATTTTAATTAATTAGTACAAATCCTGGTTCAGGTGACTGTGCTCTGAGCTCAGGGGCACATGCCTTTTTATCACCCCCTCCCCAGAATCCACCAGTGTAATAAGCAATTCATTTAACCCGGGGTGCCTAGGCATCACAAGCAGTTTTAGCGATGACGGCTCATTCTTCATTAGCTCCATTTTACAAGGGGAGCTTGCACTTTGTCCTTATTCCGCATTCAAAACCAGCTCAGGGGCCCCCTAGTTTGGATCAGAGTCCTCCAGAGCAGCTGCCCCTCATTCCCCCAGTTAAGCCCCCCGTGATTAGACTAGCCCCGTGACCCCTGAGGTGATGGGAGTTGGCCTTGTGTTCTTATTCTGTGTCTATTCAAGACCAGCTCAGGGGGCCCATGGTGTGGATCAGAGCCTCCCCCGAGCAACTCATGCTTGGCCCGGGACTAGACTAGCAAAGTGGCCCCAAAGATGGGGGGGGGTCATCAGACTAGCTCAATGGGCCGCAGATAGGCTCATAGGGCCATGCACCATATTAGCTCAGGGGCACCAGGCTAGCTCAGAGGGCATCAGAGGACATCAGATGGGCTCAGAAGGCACAATGATGACACATGAGGCACCAAATCAACTCAGAGGGCATTAGTTTAGCTCAGGGGCAATATGCCTGCTCAGGGGGCACCAGATCAATCAGCTCGGGGGCCCAGATAAGCTCCTGGTCCCCAAACCAGAGCAGGGGTCTAGATCAGCTCAGGGAGCACCATATCACCTCAGAGAGAGGGCAATGGATCAGCTCAGTGGTCCCCGATCAGCTCAGGGTACAGATCAACTCGGAGGTACTAGATCAGGCCAGGAGGCATTTAATCAGCCCAGGAGCCCCATACCAGCTCAGGGACCTTCATCAGCCTCAGTGGGCACAACTCAGCTCAGGGCCCCAGAGCTTCTGAGGAAATTGCTTAATCAACTCAGGAGGCCCAGATCAGCCTAAAAGGCACTAGATTGGCTCAGGGGGCACCACACTAGCTCAGGGGGCACTAGACGAGCTCAGAGGGCACGAGATGGGCCCAGGAGGCAAAATGCTGGCTCAGGGGGCACCAGATCGACTCAGGAGGCATTAGTTTAGCTCAGGGGGAAATATATCTGCTCAGGGGGAAAAAGATTGAGCAGCCCGGGAGCCCAGATCAGCTTCCAGCCCCCAGACCAAAGCAGGGGCATAGCTCAGCTCAGAGAACACAAGATCAGCTCAGGGTGCACCAGACCAGCTCAGGGGCACCAGATCATAGCTCAAAGAGGCACCATATTGGCTCAGGGGACAGTAGATCAACTCTACGAGGCATGTGATCAGCTCAGGGGGCCCAGATAAGCTCAAGGGGTACTAAAACAGCTAATAGGGCACCAGGCGAGCTCGGAGGCATCAGACTAACTCAGAGAGCATTCGCTAGGTTCAAGAGGCACAATTATTTGCTCAAGGGGCACCAGATTGACTCACCGGGCACCACATCAGCTTAGAGGGCACGTGATCTACTCAAGTGGCCAAGACCAGCTCAGTGGGCCCCAGATGAGCTCAAGGGTCACCAGATTAGCTCCGCCGCTGCGATTATTGGCGACGATGAGACATTAGTTGGTCACGAATTACGTACCCATATTCTCCCGGGTGCTTGGAAAGGCGACAGAATGCCCTGGCTGGCCAAAAAGGTACTAAATTATCAAACAATAGTTTTAATCGCTCAATGTAATCTAATTGCATCTAGGTTCGACGCCGTATGGCAATAAATTTGAGTGGCACAGCCCAAACCGGGTAAACCGCTTAGCGATCAAAGGGCACTTCGGCACCGATGGGGGGCACGTGTCCCCCTGGCTGCGGCTCTGTCCACGATTGAAGTGTATCAGTTTTGAGGGGTTAAATTTTACCTTGAGCATGACAGAGCGGATGGAGATTGAAATGAGAACAAAAGACTTAAAGGGAATGTGGCACCTTTATAACGTGATTTTAACTGAGATAGCCAAGTTGTATAGCATGCCGGAAAACCCGGTACTCTATATATCATTTGTCTTGAAACTCAAACTACCTTTTGTTTTTTTCCGAAGAAAAAACAAAAACTACCTGAAATATACCCCTCATGTACCCTTAGCAGCGGGCCACAAATGACAGCCATGTTGGTGTGACGACATATGCTGACGTCACTATGAGCATCAGCCAATCGAAGCCCTTGATGCCTATGGAATATGGTAGTGAATGCCAGATCATGACATCATCCACAGGCAGATATTTATTTCCCTAGAGGAGCATTTTAAAAATCAAAATATTGAGCTTATTGTACATTTTTCAGAGAAATAATGGACGCCTCCATGATTTCCGGCTAAAAGTTCCCCTAATTACACTAAATTCCAGGATTCAACCAAGGTGCCACATTCCCTTTAAAGGGAATGTGATTTTCGGCTAAAAGTTCCCCTAATTACTCTAAATTTCAGGATTCAACCAATGTGCCACATTCTCCTTAAAGGATTCTCTTTAAAGAGAACTACCTCTCAAGGGGTTCCCTTTAACACGCGCATTGACTGGGGGCGGCTACCCGCCCCCACTCTCGGGTTTTTCGGAGATAGCAGAAAAACGGTGACGCCTAGCGCCGCCATACTTGGCACATCTTTTTTCTCATCATTTTTACAGCTTCTGTGAAAATTCTAAGGTTAGGTCATGTCAGGTCAGATCACCAGTACAGGTCCAGTGACCTGACACCAAAAAAAGTTTAAGATAGCATAAGTCGGAACAGGGTGAACTTATCCTATTGAAACTCATATCACATAATGGGCCTACCGAGTTCTCTAAAATATGTTCCGGTATTTTTGATATCGATGACCTAAGGTCAGGTACAAGCCATGACCTCTCCATGGAAATACATGGGAAAATGGTTTTGACTGAATAACTCAGTAACGGGTGGTGATAGAGCGTTTATTTTAGCTGCATAAGACTCGCCTTGTCTTTGAGGTTCTAATAATATGCACTTTATATATTATGACCTTGACCTGACCTCAGGTCAAGTCAAATCTTTGATTTGACCTAGCAAGGTCAAATTATATATCATTCGATTCGGTTTGCTGCAAGGATTCAAACAGTTTTAGTCGTTTTGCTCTATCTTTAATTCTTCAGATAAAATGGCCGAAAACCTTCATTTACATGTTATCCCTATGACGGCATGTTTTGCCTCTCGCAACTTTAAATGTGACCTGAAAAATGGTTCAAATATTTTCGATTGAGAAGTGAATGGGCTACCCAACGTTGTTTACCGTTTTTCGCTACCTAGCGTGGTTCTCGAGATCTTAGGGGGTGCGGGTACCCGCCCCTCCCCCTTCAAAGCGAAGGTGGCTCAGACCCCGTCAATGCGCGTGTTAAAAAGGGAACCCCTTAAAGGGAATGTGGCACCTAGGTTGAATCCTGAAATTTAGTGTAATTAGGGGAACTTTTAGCCCGAAAATCACGGAGACGTCCATTATTTCTATGAAAAATGTACAATAGGCTCAATATTTTGATTTTTAAAATGCTCCTCTAGGAAAATAAGTAAATATCTGCCTGTGGATGATGTCATGATCTGGTAACCACTACGACATTCAATAGGCTTCAAGGGCTTCGATTGGCTGATACTCACCGTGACGTCAACATATGTCGTCACACCAACATGGCTGTCAATTGTGGCCTGCTGCTTAGGGTACATGAGGGGTACATTTCAGGTAGTTTTTAGCTTTTTTCGGAAAGTTTGAGTTTCAAGACAAATGATATATAGAGCATCAGGTTTTCTGGCATGCTTTACAACTTGGCTACCTGAACTAAAATCACGTTATAAAGGTCCCACATTCCCTTTAATCACTACGTGGAAAGAAAGCAAAAACACCGATAGTGCTCCAAACAACGCGCGTATTGTTCTGTAAATATTAAGAAATATGGCAACTCCACTGTACCCGTGCATGCTCTTTATTTTTGCCCCAACGCCTTTTATTTTACTCTAACGCACAGGGGAGGTAAACATCAGTTCTGCAGTGATGAGCTCAGGGTGGCAGTTATAGACTAAGAACGGCGCAAATTAGGAGGAAAGTGATAAGCTTGGGGCGACAGTGATTGACCGGGGCGGCAAGAAGCAGGGCAAAGTCATAAGTCGAGGGCGGCAGTGATGAGCTAGGGCCAATAGCTATGAACTAGGAGCGGCGCGAACCAGAGCGGAAGTGATAAGGAGAGGGCGGCAGTGAAGACTCGGGGGGGCGGGAGCTATGAACTAGGGGCGGCACAAATCAGGGCGGAAGTGATAAGTTGGGGAGGGGGTAGCATTGATTAGCCGGGGGTGGCACGCATCAAGGCAAAGGGCATAAGCCGATGACGGGAATGGTGAGCCGTATGTAGTAGCTATAAACTACGGGTGGCACAGATCAGGGCGGAGGAGATAAGCTGGGACAGAAACGGCGGACACCGGGCGGGGGGAAGGTAGGATGTGCAATTGCACACCCTAAAAAATGAGGGTGTTCAAAAGTATATTTTTGCACACCCGGTTTTGGCTTCGTCCGGGGAAGCGCCCCGGATTTGGCCGGCGCCCCCGGCCGGCCAAGAAAACATCAGACCGAAACACCGCCTACCTGAAGAGGTAGGGCCTTCTGTGCGAAATAAAAGCAGTTTCAAATATGAATGGTACCCCCTTTCATCAAAGCCATCCCATGGAGAGCAAATAGACCCAGTTTATCGACTCAACGCAGGGAAATTATGTCGGCGCCCCTCCCCCTGAGTGGGCATCCCTAGGGAGCTAAAGGTGCCCCCTGGGGATGGAACCACCCCCTTCCCCTTGGAAAGGAAGGCACCCCCTCCCGAAAATCTTGTACAACCACCCGAAAATGGAATACGCCGTCCCCGAGCTGGGGCGGCAGTCGTGAGCCCAGGGCGGCACGAATTAGAGCGGAAGTGATAAGTCAGGGGCGGCATTCATTAGCCGAGGCGGTAGTGATAAGCTGGGGATAGAATTGGTGACCCACTGGCAGCAGTGATGAGCGGGGTGCTGTTTGAATCAGAGCGGGAGTGATAAGTCAGGGTTGGCAAGAATTAGGGTGGCAGTGATAGGTAGGAGGCGTCAGTGATGAACCATGGCGGCTTAAACCAGGGTGGTAGTGATGAACCGGGGGCGGCATGATCACAGTGGTAAGACGGAGGCGGCATGAATCAGGACAGAAATGCTGAGTCGGGGGGCAAAACACGTATTGGGGGTGCTTTCAATGTGATTACGGGTGCTTGCACGCCCCAAAGAGGTAAAAAATTTCACCGCTGGCTGACACTAAAAGAGTAAAAGCACGGCAGCAGCATTCTACCATTTACTCGGCTCGGAGAATTCCTCCAATAGACAAACAGATAAAGATTAGACGATTGTGGGCTGCTGCTTGCTTTCTGGAAGGGTGTTAGAGATTCCTCCTGACAAAACTGTGCCTACAGCAGGGCCTAAGTTTAACCGGCTTTGGGGGCCATGGCCAGACTGGTCTCCTCGGCAGTGACATACCAGGGGCGGCAGTGATCAGCCAGGGGCGGCGTGAATCAAGGCAGCAATGATTAATCTGGGCGGCAGTTATGAACCAGGGGAGACAGTGATCAGCCAGGGGGTGGCAGTGATGAACCAGGGGCGGCAGCGATGAGGCGGGGCGGCGTGCATTGGGGTCAAAATATGCAAGGGACAGCATCAACGAGCCAGAGGCGGCATGAATTCGGGCGGCAGTGATGAACCAGGGGTGGCAGGATCAGCCGTGAGACGGTCCATCATCATATTTGAGGTTTTAAAGCGCGCCGACATCTAGAGTCATACGGCGCCCATAACACTAAATAAAATACGCAAATAGGACATTTTCGCACGAATTTTAACAAGTCAGGTGGTAAAACAGGTCAGGTTGTGAAAGTTGTATCAGAAGATGATAAAAACATATAAAAAATGAAATGAAATACAAATACTGAAAAAAATGATACAGAAAAGTTCACACGATATACTAAAGTCAGAGACCATAGGTAACATGAAACCCGACGTTATGTAAAACCTGAAAGACTACTAGGATGAATATACGATATTAAAACTAACGCTCCATATAACACGATGTTAATGATATCCACAGAAGGATACTCCCCCAGAATGCTCACTGCCCGGATATCCCCAGGATGCTCACTGCCCTGGGAGACAGCAGTGATGAACCAAGGGCAGCAGATATCAGTTAAGGGCGGAAGTTATCCGCCAGGGGGCCGCAGTTATCAGTCAGGGGCGGCAGTGATTAGCCAGGGGTGGCAATTATCAACCAAGGTGCGGCAGTGATAAGCCAGGGTCGGCAGATAGCAGCCGAGGGGCGGAATTTATCAGTCAAGCGGAGGCAGCTATCAGCAAGGGGCAACAGTTATCAGCCAGGGGTGGCACTTATCATTCCGCCGGGGGCGGCAGTGATCAGCCAGCGGCAGCAGTTATCAGCCCATGGCCGGCAATTTTCAGTCAGGGGGCGGCAAGGATCAGCCAGGGGGCGGCAGTGATCAACCAAGGACGAAAGTTATCAGGCAGGGGGCGGTAGTAATCTGCCAGGGGCGGCAGTTATCAGCCAGGGGCGGCAGTGGTAAGCCAGGGGCGGCAGTTAGCAGCCAAGGGGCGGCAGTTATCAGTCAAGGGGCGGCCAGTGATCCGCCAGGGACGGCAGTTATCAGCCAAGAGCCGGAATTTTTCAGTCAAGGGGCGGCAATGGTCAGCCAGGGGGCGGTAGTGGTCAGCCAGGGGCGGCAGTTAGCAGCCAAGGGCGGCAATAATCAGCCAGGGGGCGGCAGAAGTCAGCCAGGGGCAGCAGTTAGCATCCAAGGGGCAGCAGTTATCAGTCAAGGGGCGGCAGTTATCAGCCAAGAGCCAGCATCAGCCAAGAGCCAGCAGTTTGCAGTCAGAGGGCGGCACTGATCGGCCCAGGGGGCGGCAATGAACAGCCAGGGGCGGCAGTGATCAGTCAGGGGGCGGCAGTGATCAGTCAGAGAGGCGGCAGTGATCAGCCAGGGGCGGCAGTGATCAGCCAAGGGGCGGCAGTTATCAGTCAGGAGGCGCCAGTGATTAGCCAGGGGGCGGTAGTGATGACTCAGGGGGCGGAAGCTATCAGTCAGTGGGCGGCAGTGATCTGCCAGGGGGCGGCATCGATCTGCCAGGGGGTGGCAATTATCCACCAGGGGCGGCAGTCATCCGCTAGGGGCGGCAGTTAGCAGTCAAGGGGCGGCAGTTATCAGTCAGGGGCGGCAATGATCAGCCAGGGGGCGGCAATGAACAGCCAGGGGCGGCAGTGGTAAACGAGGGGCGGCAGTGATCAGCGGGGGGGCGGCAATGATAATTCGGTGGGCGACAGTAACTAACCAGGAGGGGAAGTATATGGATGTTGAAATAAACCGGTTTTTTTCGCCAGGGGCGGCATGAATCAAGGCGGCAGTGATAAACCAGGGGTGTCCGTGATTAGCCAGCTGATCAGTGATGAAACAAAAGGCGGCAGTACTCATCCGGAAGGGAGGCGGCAGTGATTAATTTTTGGCGACATTGATCAGACGGGGGCGGCAATGATGCGGCGTCATAAATCAGGGGGAAAGGATAAGTGAGGTGGCATTGATTAGCCAGAGATGGAACCAATCGGAGTGAAAGTAATGAATCCTGGACGGGAAAAACTTGACAGGGGCGGCACGAATCAGGGTGGCAGTGATGAGATAGGGTGACATTCTTCAGGGTAGCGGTGATAAGCCAGGGGCGGCACATATATTGGGGTGCTCAGCACATGGTTGGGGGTGCTCGAATTAGGATTGGGGGTGCTCGGGCACCCCAAAGAGATAGAAAATTACACCCCTGACTTCAAGTTCTCTATCAGTAAACCAGAGAAGGTTTTTTCAGCCATGCCGGCAGGGTGCGTAACTCCCGGGGTGCCGGCAGAGCGCGGGTTAAATCTTTGCTCCCACCCCCTTCCCCCAGGGATAGAAGCAGTCATGGTTGTGCCCCCTCCCCCAAAAAAAACTCGGGTCCACGTCCGCCCTTAGGTCATTGTAGCCAACTCTAATCCAAACTTATGAGAATTGTTGCCTGTTGGGAGAGTAAGTATAATGGGGATCAGAAAACTTATGCAGAATACCCGAATCCATGCAGAAGACACATCTGCGGGATTTGAACCGAGATCAGCGGCGTGGAGACCGAGCGTGCTTCCCTCACGCCACTGCATCCCCCTTCCTCGCTTGGAGAACAGTATTGTGACTGTCATGGACTCTTTTCCATGAGACCGTTTTCCATTGTTGAATGCATTTAGAAAATTACTTATGCGTACGTAGAGCTATGTCTAATTTGAGTATCGTCCGATATATTGATAGTTGTTGACCACTCTATGAAAGATACGTGAAAGGTATTTGTTCTCTAGCCGTTCAGTGGGCAATTCACTAGTTAGAGGCTTATTAGAGGAATCTATTTTAGGGTTAAATTATGTCTAGCCACATTGAATGCTAAGAAGCTGCGGCAGTTGCGGCATTCAATGTGCACCATGTAAAGCGCCATGAGCCGCGTTGTACTTCATTTATGATGTTGACATCCGAGCAAAGCATACATACCAGCAAGAGGGGATTTGCGATAGGGTAGCGAGGTCGCGTGAGAGGTGATGGTGGGAGTGTCCTGGAATTAAATATAAATAAATATATATTTTCTTTTATCTCACTAGCAGGCTATTTTGGCTTGGGTTGAATATGGAGGAGCAGAATATTTGCAAAACAAATAACTATGATAGTAGTACCATGGAATAGCGATACCTGGAACGGAATTCTCGTCAATTTCTGGGATGCCTTTGTGGAGCTCATAAAAAGAATCTGGTAAATAACCAGGAAAATTAAAATATAGACAGCAGTAAATATTAAAAAATGCCCTGAGCATGCTCTGCTTTAACCTAAAGGAAGCAGCCACGGTACTGCTAATCCGCCTATGGGCCGAAATCCCTTCCCTGAATTCCCTTTCTCAGGGAGAAAACCTGGGAAACTGTGGGTCTTGGGAATTTTCTCTTCCAGTGATGGACCCCACGTTTCTATCTGGCAAAGCTTGAGCTGAGCGTCTTCCCTAGTTATACCGCAGCCACTACCTATTGAGGGATTATTTATTCAATATAAAAATGAGTAATGGTGTAATAGCCATATAATATGAAAGAAAAAGGAGTGTATGCCAGGATTAAAACCTGAAACACTAGGATTGCTAGACAAGCATGCTGCCAACTGTGATATTGTGGAATGAAATTACCATTATAAAGATGAAAAATGTGCACTGTGGAATCTGATCCTGGGACCTTTCGTTTGCAAGGTCAGAGCTTAACCCACTGCGCCATTGAGGCGATGTGTCTGGCGTGCTTAAAAGATGAAGTAATACAAGTTGAGCTGCCGTACAACATTCTGGTTTGTCTTGTGATTTTCTCTGAGTTTTTAGATATTTCATGCTTAAAATGTATTTTGGTGGACACAGCACAAATTAAGCTTTCCAAAATGCATGGTTTTTCCAGTGCAAGGTACAGTTTATAAGGTATGGCACATCGAAGTTATCGGCCACCAAATCTCCCAGATTTTACATTAGTCCTTACTGAGCTTTACTTACCTAAGGATTTTTCATGTTTTAGTACCTACAGACAATATCAACCCCCTAGCTCATATGGTAATAATACAACTGTCACAGATATTTAAAAAGTAATGTTAATGTGTATATATACAACCATCCAGCATAGATCCATCCATTACACTATCCATTATATATAACCATCCAGCATAGATCCAAAGGATCAATGATTACATTTACAAGAGCCCCAAACTCCATTCCAAAGATCATCTGCATGGTGCTGAATACCTACTGTTACAAATATGCATATATTTATATGTGTAGTAGAAATATCCTATGTGCCTGGTTGATTTTGTGAAAGTAAGGTCTCTAAATTTGACAAATGATACCACTTTAGCCTCACATGGGTTAAATAAAACTAACATGGTAAACAAAAATATGAAAATGGCAGCAAAGCAGCAAGCTGTATCCAGTCTGCAGAATGTGGCCAGCAACTTTACGAGGCATTTAGGGCAGCTCAAAGGTGGCAGGCAACTTGAGGTGTTTGGGGCAGTAAAAAAACTGCCCAGTTTCACTGGGAGAAAGTGTAATTATCACTCCCCAAAAGCTGCTATGTTCCTGAAACTGTGATGGGTACCAAGAGCCATGTTTATTCTGAAAATGGGAATGCCCAGTGCCACAACTCACACAAAAGTCAACTCTGTGTAGGCTCAATTTTTCTTGTATCTTAATTAAGTGAACTCACTTCTGGATGTGTATTGTGTCAGAGTTGACTCACTGGCTCGATGTGTTGAGTTGAGTCCAAATCAGAGTCAGCCACTAAACTAAGAGTCAGAGTTCAGTTGACTCAAAAAGTTTTGGATCATCAACATGTTTGTTGCTAACCCACTGAAAATGTTAAGCATAATACTTATCTATCATTCTCAAAATTTAAGGCTACTGCTGTGTGCTGGTGCCACTTTCGCAGCAGCACAACAACAGGTCATCAACATGTAAGACCACACTGAGCAGTTCCCGAAGAGGAGAAACTGCAGTTCTGTGATATAGGCGAAATACTGCCTGCTGATTGATGCTGACAGATAAAACAGGGGTCAAATATTGTGTCACGTGCCCCAATAAATGAACAAGACTAGAAAGTATACTAGTATATATTATATATATATATATATATATATATATATATATATATATATATATATATATATATATATATATATATATATATATATATATAATAAATAAGTATATTAATTTTTTTCTTTTTCACCTGTTCCCCCTTTTTTATTTTGTTATGTTCACTACCATCGCAGTGAGACTTTCTCCTCGCAATAACCACTGATGCTGCCGTATTGACTGTGATACCTGTAGAGGAGAGGAATGCTCCAATTATGTGCCTCGCATGGGTCTACCCATTGCTTGGAGTCTACCTTCATGCTGCTGTGTGGGGTGTGGTGCTGCATTCCTGGCTCAGGTCTGTAGAGCACTGGACTTGCTGTGGATGCCCCAAAGCTTTTTTAAATTTCGGAGAAGGTGGATTTAGTGCTGTCGTCTGGGTGTGTGTACTTCATGGATGTCTTTTCTGTGCAATATATGTGTATGGACTCAAGTACATCATAGAGCTTCCATGTGTATAAGTATAGTTCAGAAGTTCTCCATGAGTTTTAGTCAAAACTTTCCAAAAACAAGTGACTGGTGAACTTTCATAACTATTTGACGCTCTGAAGCTATTCTATGAAAAGTTTTTCATACTTTTATTTCAAATAAGTATCAACAAATACGATATTTATGTGCATTCCATGATGTAAGTGTATTCAGTAAATCCAAATTAGATGTTTAAATGTCTTTTGCAGGTCCATTGGGCGCATTGTCAACAACCTAAGATTAATTATGTGGGAGAATGATACTGCAAATTCATCATACCAGGAGAACGACTCAGCAGGTAACTAACCCTGTCCACAAACATTGATTGTGGATCTATACCTGTGACTCCTCTTAGTTCTTCTGAGCTCCTCCAGGCTCCAAAACCTTCCCATGTGTTCTAGAGTCACTCCAACTCTCTCCAATCCCCTCCTAAACCTTTTCAAAGGATATGTAAGGCCTCCTTCTGTTGTTTCTAAAAACAAATATGAAGGTGTTTGGAGGAGTTGTTAACTGCACCCCTTGGAATAGTCTGGACGAATCAGTACCTTTCGCGGTTATGTCTCACCACCTCCTGCCCCCTGCCCAGCCTCATATTACTGTGGAAATCAAGGCAGATTTGAAGTGGTAGAGAGGCCATTTGAACCAGCAATAGTTGGGAGGAGCTGATTGTAAATATATTTCTCGGTTGGTTACGTGGTTCCAGGGGCACTTGGCTCCCAGTTGGGAGACACTATCCTTCCTTCCAGACGACGCTGCCCCATAAATATCAAGACACTCAATACCGAGTCCGCCCTTTCTATTGAAGTCTTGGCGAAGTAGTTGACTGCGATGGAAGTTAGCAGGATGTACTGCCGGCCCGAGAAGGTCGCACTAGCGTGCCCGGCTACGCCTTCGGACTTAACGAAACAGCATGGCATGAAAGTGTGGTAGAGAGCAGCTGGAGCCGTAGGTCCTGGACTCAGTGATCTCCCAATGTCTGGCTGCCCCGCACAGCCGACTGTATTCCTCGAGAGGCGTGTGCTGCAGAGATTCGGGTGAAGCCGCTGACACTTTTCTTGCCACCACCGCCATGGGAATGACGCAAGGACGCCCTACGGCTCCACGCCGGCCCACACGAGTCGATGGGATGAATGAACCCACCCGGCAAGTAAGGCAAGCCCACATGGCAAGTTAACAAGACAAAGCGAACGCCGAAGAGCTGCAGTTAGAGCCCGATCGGCCTACCAGAATCGCAGGCGATGGCCTGGACCGTCGATTCTGCTGGGGGTGGGAGGCTGGTTTTAGCTCTGACGGAAGGAATCACAGCAGTGACCATGGCGCCGGCGGGAGCGATCTTCAGGAGCATTACTGCTGCCTCGCCATCAGGCGTGCGGTGCTAGCTATAGCTCTATAGCTGCTTCAGGAGACGAACAATAATCAGTCGGCTCAGCAGTAATAATGACTCTCTCTCTCTCTCTTAACTTTTTTTTTTTTCTCTCTCTCTCTCTCTCTCTCCCCCTCATAACTTCTTCATTTAACTGTGCCGGGGCCCCAACATGCTGAACCAGTCAGTCGTAGAAGATCTCTGACGCCATCGATCTCCATTGGATACCGGGAGCGCCTTTGGAGTGACCAACGACAACCAACCCTCAAATTTTTGACAGGTTCTCATGTCACAGCCACGAACAGCCAAGACCCGCTTGACACGCTCTACTGTCCAAGCCATCGACAGAGTCTCGGGCACACTGTACGGGGAGCGCGGAGCGAAAGATATCGCCTGGCACTTCCTCTTGGAGTGCTCGGCGTGCGTTGCGTGCAACGTATATGGGAAGTACACGCCCTTCCAAAGAGACAGTTCTGGGCGATGACGTCCTAAACATCGTGACCCTCCAGTGTGTGAGCTTTGTTGTTCCGCCGGATGGCCTGGTCGTGGTGGGGCAACTGTGATGTGAATAAGGAAGTGGGGAAGAGTCCAGAGAATCTTCGAGGAATTTTAGGGAGCCAGAGGAACAGGCTTGTGGTGTTTGGAAGAAAGCTTGTAGAGTACGTTAGAAGCAGGGAAAGGGAGAAAATAAACTTTTCAAGCCAAGGCAAAATGTTTTTTAATAAGAAAATGTGATCTGGGTGATTTAAAAATGTGATTTTGTCTGTCTTGTTCGCTTGGCATCGAAGTTCATAACATAGGAGCTTAAATTCACTTTCGATTACTTGATGCTTTTGTCCTGCACAATGGAGACTGCGGTGTTGACACGTGGCCGCGTGCTGATAAATTTCCTGACCGTTCTGACCATGGAATTCCTTCCTGTCCCGTTCCTTCCTGACCGGGAGAAGCCATGAAAAAAGACCCTATAAAGTGTCATGTGGTGATTTTACTTCGGGCTCGGGCAGAGGTAGAGTTGACTCGATTTTGTTTAATTGCCGAGCAGGCCTCACATACGTTACTTCTATACCTCGGTGTTACAAACTTTTGGGATGAAAAATGAAGGGGGAGGGGTAGTCACTGACGCCCCCTTCTCTTCTGTGTTTTCTTATATTTTGACATACTGCAGGTTGACCTGAGGGTTGTGGTTGTTGACTTGACAGATTGTAGGTTGATCCAATGCTTTATCTGACAGCCTGCGGTGGGTTGACCCGAGGCTTCACCTGACCGGCTGCGGGTTAACCTGAGGCATTACTTGGCAGGTTGCGGGTTGACCTGTTGCGTTCCCTGACAGGCGGCGGGATGGGCTGCGGATTCTGGGCCGAGCCTCAGCACCTGCTGTTCCAGCTCGCCAATGGCTGTTTCCTGGTGTCGTACCTGTCGCCGAACTCGCAGCAGGGCCTGCTGGTGCTGCACGCTGTTCTCATCATAGGTCAGTTGTCTGACTGCTTCTACTGGGTCTTTGTGTTGGACCATATACGAAGATCATGTCGTCATCTATGTTTGAGCGGGAAGCAATGGCTGCCTCTGAAAGGGCTGTTTGGGCAAACAACCATGTCTGCCCATAGATGGGCTGTGTGGGCAGACCGCTCGAGCAGGAAATAGTGTCTGCACCTAGACGGGCAGACAACAATATCTGCCTGCGGATTGGCTGTGTCTGCATGTGGACTGGCGGGTTGAGCAGACGGAAAATGTCTTCCTCTGAATGGGCTGTTTGAACAGACAGTAACGCATGCCTCTGTACTCAATGTTCGGGCAGACAACCGTGACCACGGTTTCTGATGCACTGGAGCCATATGATGGAACTATACATTAATATGCTGTATACTGTGCGGGTTATTATGAGCCATATTTTAGTTTCCATTGCTCTAATTTTGAATTGATGGCGATGCCACTGTTTTGGCATGCTTAAGAGATTCGAGGGTATCCAATAGTACGAAAACAATAATATTTTCTCGGCCAAAATTATCCTCGGGTCTTACAAAGCGAAGTTTGGGATTTTAATACATCACAAAAACATTCTTTGCCTCATTAAGACCACTCCTTTAGAAGTTTTTTTCTCTAGCCACTTCGCCCATTTATTGTCTTTCCATTTTTTTACAGTCAGCTAAAATGATAAGAATTTCTGATTCTTATATCGAGATATTAGTGATCTACATATGTTTTAGGAGTCTTAACATTAATTGCCCTTCAAATTCAGAAAATATAATATATATATATATAAATGTATATATATAAATATATATATATATATATATATATATATATATATATATATATATATATATATATAATGATAAATGACTTTCATCTCATTAGGCTTTTGCGATGAATAGAAACTTCCATCATTCTTTGCTGCTGATCTTATAAAAGTGAGAGAGCTTTTGTGAATTTAATCTTTGGCTTTGCCAGAGATGAAGATAACCTTGGGTGCAGCATTGAAAAGTTCCACGTTATTCCAAGGTGGTCTTTTGCTATCGAAGTCTCACCAAAGTCATCAAGGAACCGTCTATTAAATAAACTGTCCATGTTATTGCAAGCTCAAGCTTCGGGATCCAAGTCTCCCTTAAAGTCGTGAAGGGATTTTCTCAGATATCCCGATTCCACCATCCAAACAAAAAATTCCCGCAATGACAACTTAGTTTGAAGTCAACGTTTAACATCCCACAATTTGCATTGACGGCCGCCCCGCTCAGTTCGCCCTCTCACCAGTCGGTTGCCAGCCGACTTACGTTTAGAAAATATTCAGTGCTGGAGCGTCTAAGTGAAATCGATCCCAAGCATTCACGAATGCGCTGTTGCTGCACGGTTTTCTGATCAGCTGGCCGGAGCCCAGCGTTCAAATGAGCTGCAGGGACATAACCTTTTTGTGTTTTGTTTCTTATTCGTAATAAATAGGATGTGACATGTTCTTGTAAAAGTTATTTAAGACACCAGTCGTATTTCGGTTATATTTTCGTAGCTTTCAAAGGTCATTCGACTATCTTCGTCATCGAAAAGATTGCTAGCCAGCGCCTTATTCAATACTACACATTTATTGTATTGAATTAGGCGCTGGCTAGCAATCTTTTCGCTGACGAAGATAGTCGAATGACCTTTGAATTTGTAGTATTGAATTAGGCGCTGGCTAGCAATCTTTTCGCTGACGAAGATAGTCGAATGACCTTTGAAAGCTACGAAAATATAACTGAAATACGACTGGTGTCTTAAATAACTTTTACAAGAACTTAATATGTCCCAGTCAAACACCATTTACCGCAACATAGGATGTGACATACAATTCTGCCGTGCAAAAGAAAGAAGGATGTCTCTCATTGCTAAAACATCGGAGTTGACCATTTTTTTCTTTGCAAGGCAGAATTGATCACACTTTGTTGAACTCTGACAGACAATAGAATGTCCCGCCCAAGGCCTTCGCAGGTGTCTGCGACGCTCGGAAAAAAGTTGTATTGCTTGTTAGGTAGGCTGTGATTCGGGAGGGTCTGACCGTCCGCCGTCCTTCGGATTTGGGCAGATGAATGCCTCATTGGGAAATTTGTAAATCGTAGGGTACTGAACAGACGTGAAATCACGCTTTTGGGTTATGGTCATGGGCGTTGAAAGCAGGGGGGGGCGTTCCCTCAATGTGTGAATCAGGGGATGTCCTCCCTAAATTCTGGGACTCGAACCTAGGTTTACTGCATCTCCCCTGTTATCTGTTTTGACGTACATGTAGATACGTAGGTATCTGCCAATATGTTGAAGACTTGCCTCCCACCCCCCCTAATGGTAACTGTCCCGCACGTACAACGCTGGCTGTTTTCTTCCTTGTACCGCTCTTGGTAGATTTGGGACTGATTTATAACTGGCCCATGCTCTTCACATATACAAATTTTCACCCAGTGCGCCTTGTAAGTGGAAGTGAATCGGTGACATTTGAACGTCATTCCAAAACTTCTGCGACTGGGTTTAACTTTTCCGTAGAGCCGACCCATGGGATAAGAAATATATTAATGCACGTGCACTACAAGATGCCGGAGTAACCAGGTATCTCTGTCATGAACACATATTGACTGACTAGGGGCGTATTCGCTGTCATGGCGGACGGAACCGGCTTTTCGCTCGACCGGAAAACAGTGCACGCGGTGCAGTGCGAGTGTCAGTCACCTGGGCGTTGAAGCCGACCGCTGACTTCCGTTGTGTCGTGCGCTGGTGACGTCAGCGCTGCGCAGGTGACGTCATAGTGCTGCGACGGCGCCGACGCGGCGTTATGTGCGGCTAGTGACGGGCGCGCGGCGCTGTGGCCTGCGGCACGGCGCCACCGCACGGCATCGATCCGCCACCGCCGGCGTGGAACAGACACATCAGCGGCGCGGCGGTTAGAAACTGCAGGAATATAGTGGTGGGCGCTCAGTTATACCCCCGGGCTTCGATTTCGATAATCCGATAACCTATTTTAGTGCGGTAACCTTCATAAGGGGTCCTTCCTTACTTCACGTAACGCATATTTTTGCGATTTTTTTATCCCCTCCCACCCATGTAACACTTTTTTGACGCCTTTGTTTAATGCTCGATAACGCTGTGGTTACCCCAGCCCCCGCCTCCCAAGGGTAACTTTGAATGCAATAACGACAATATAAACATATTTTTTTGGAATTTTGTTTCCCAAGTGAGTTGTACCCCCAATTGGGCCACATGCCACGTGCCAACCGGCAAGTATTTTATCATTGCTGGTAACTTAATAGATATTTAAAATCAGCTTTTTTGTCTCTTGTCCGGTGACTTGATATTTTTTAACTGCATCATGGCACGGCCAAAAATTTAGATCATGAAGTTTTCCTCCAACGCGTGCTGCATATCATATTCTCTGACCTTGTAAACGCGCTGAATAAAAACTAGCACGACACACACAAACCGTGCGACGGGAGGAGCAGGACGAACGCTCCGCACCAAATACACACTAACCCTGCTGCGCGCGGGTGGGGGGGGCGGCAGAAATGTACCTCACCAAACATCACAAGTCGTGCGGCGGCAGGGAACAGCAGTAATGTACCTCACCAAACATCACAAGTCGTGCGGCGGCAGGGAACAGCAGTAATGTAACTCACCAAACATCACAAGTCGTGCGGCGGGAGGGAACAGCAGTAATGTACCTCACCAAACATCACAAGTCGTGCGGCGGCAGGGAACAGCAGTAATGTAACTCACCAAACATCACAAGTCGTGCGGCGGCAGGGAACAGCAGTAATGTACCTCACCAAACATCACAAGTCGTGCGGCGGGAGGGAACAACAGAAATGTACCTCACCATACATCACAAGTCGTGCGGCGGCAGGGAACAGCAGTAATGTACCTCACCAAACATCACAAGTCGTGCGGCGGGAGGGAACAACAGAAATGTACCTCACCAAACATCACAAGTCCTGCGGCGGGAGGGAACAACAGAAATGTACCTCACCAAACATCACAAGTCGTGCGGCGGGAGGGAACAGCAGAAATGTACCTCACCAAACATCACAAGTCGTGCGGCGGGAGGGAACAGCAGTAATGTACCTCACCAAACATCACAAGTCGTGCGGCGGGAGGGAACAACAGAAATGTACCTCACCAAACATCACAAGTCCTGCGGCGGGAGGGAACAACAGAAATGTACCTCACCAAACATCACAAGTCGTGCGGCGGCAGGGAACAGCAGTAATGTACCTCACCAAACATCACAAGTCGTGCGGCGGGAGGGAACAACAGAAATGTACCTCACCATACATCACAAGTCGTGCGGCGGCAGGGAACAGCAGTAATGTACCTCACCAAACATCACAAGTCGTGCGGCGGGAGGGAACAGCAGTAATGTACCTCACCAAACATCACAAGTCGTGCGGCGGGAGGGAACAACAGAAATGTACCTCACCAAACATCACAAGTCCTGCGGCGGGAGGGAACAACAGAAATGTACCTCACCATACATCACAAGTCGTGCGGCGGGAGGGAACAGCAGTAATGTACCTCACCAAACATCACAAGTCGTGCGGCGGGAGGGAACAGCAGTAATGTACCTCACCAAACATCACAAGTCGTGCGGCGGGAGGGAACAACAGAAATGTACCTCACCAAACATCACAAGTCGTGCGGCGGGAGGGAACAACAGAAATGTACCTCACCATACATCACAAGTCGTGCGGCGGGAGGGAACAACAGAAATGTACCTCACCAAACATCACAAGTCCTGCGGCGGCAGGGAACAGCAGTAATGTACCTCACCATACATCACAAGTCGTGCGGCGGCAGGGAACAGCAGAAATGTACTTCACCAAACATCACAAGTCGTGCGGCGGGAGGGAACAACAGAAATGTACCTCACCATACATCACAAGTCGTGCGGCGGCAGGGAACAGCAGTAATGTACCTCACCAAACATCACAAGCCGTGCGGCGGGAGGGAACAGCAGAAATGTACCTCACCGAACATCACAAGTCGCGTTGTGAAAGGGCACAATATAATCTTGCTTACTGTCCTCGGAATTATCAAACACTGCGTGCTTGGCGGAAGGGAACAACAGAAATATAGCTACTGTATGCAGCAGTTATTCGTACTTTCTCTGCGAATACGGCACAAAACCGCCTCGCGTTTCTCCACGTGCGAAAAACAAGGAAAAAGCGGGAGCTGTCGCTTGCCGAGATCCCATGCCTCTGGCGCCTTCCATTGTGGGATCACTTCAGAGACCAGAAGCTAGAGAAGGAAGGCATTCGTCTAATTCTGTTAGTTAACCGTTGTCACCATTTCTCCCTCTCGGCTGCAGCCATGCCGCTCAGCGCGCTGGTACAGCCGAAAAGGCACAATGATCAGATATACCTCTTCTCAGTGGACAGTGTCGGTATCAGTGGAAAACCAAGGTCATGCCCATGCCGAGATTTTCTGTACAAAGCTGCACCGAGAGAAAGATAGCCGGGGCTACTGTCCGACGCGCCCTGGTCGAATTTCTAGCCCTGCCACCGCCCGAGGCAGTTCCAGTTGGTACGTAGCCGCGAATGTCTACCACTTCAGTTTGAATTGTTCATTGGTGGTTGCAAATAAACTGGTTTCCTGTCGTTGTTTTACTTGCGTACTTTATTTAGCCGCTGAATGAAATATGCCTATAGTTATCAGCTTTTTGGCGCCATAAGTGTAGAAGTGTGCCGGCCGGGCGTGTCAGAGCACCCTCCTGAGGCTGGTCTGGTTAGGCAGGCTTCGGGACAGCATATCGTTCTCCAGATGTCTCATGTGCCCGAGTATATATTTTCTAAGGAAAGGTGTGTAGTTAGGGAATTTAAGTCCCAAACTGGATCCGTTAGCTGTCTTAACACGCGCCCCGCGGCGGTTCCTGGCATGACGCGCCCCGCTAGGGGGGCGAATTTTGACACCCCCCTCCGTTTCTCATTTCCCAGGAAAGCTAAAGGAAAATTATGGACGGCGTTCAAATGCTTTTGACACGATGAAGAGAAATTATACCCAGTACTTTTTTGTCGGTTCAGTATTGAGGTCAGCACAGGTCAAAGAAGGCTCCATAGGCTTACAACAGAGCAGTGTACGTTTCTCTTTAGATCTGTACTGAGGGAAGCTAGAGCAAATCGTTATGCATCATTGGATTCTTCTCATCGCGGCGAACCGAACGATGTATGATATGACCTTTCTAGGTCAAATTGTGAAAATGGTCTGACCTCGAGCTAGTTTAGGGTCACAGAGTGACCTGGTATGGTCATGCTGTATATCAATCGATTCCCCGTGACAACATAAGCACAATGCAAGCAAAATGGGAGCTTTATCTCAACTCAATGAGTAGTCATTGGCAAAACAATCATTCTATGCTCCTGTGACCTGACATGACCTTTGATAGGTCAGATGGTCAAAAACTCAACTTTATGGTCAAGATCGTGGTAAGAATAGACGGTTGGAGGATTTTCTGCGTTATCTATCCAGTAGTTACTAAAAACGAGCTAATTCTATTTTTCACCATAGACTTATAATGGGGGACCAACAAATTGACCCCACCTTAGGTCAACAATATCAAAATCCCGAGATAGTAGATTTGTAGACCCTTATAACTTAAGCATATTGTGAAAGTTTCAAACTGATCGGTTGACAGTTGTTCCTTAAGCACTGCTTCAAACTCGTGATTTTGTGTTTTGAGGTCGGGTCACTTGACCTTGAATAGCTTCTTGACCTGACTTGACCTGACCTAAAAAATCGGTCAGATGCGCAAAATCGATCAGGGATAACTACTGTAAGTTTTGTTGTTCTGCGTCTCTTCGTTTTTGCGTTATCTGGGGAAAACCAGGAGGGGGACGAATTTCGCCCCCCCAGCGGGGCGCGTGTTAACGATCCTAACGGGCAATTTTTTTTCGCAGCTACACTTGCCCGATGCTAACTTTATGTTTGTCTTCATTTCCTTGTTGCAAGTTTACCACCTGCGAGGGTTGAAAATCACGAGAACGCTCACTGTGAGGCTGGACATGTCTCGGTTCACACGGGCTTTGTCGTAAAAACACTTTGACGTTTTTTTTTACTTTTAGAAAATCATCCTAACTTCCCATGTGGTCAGAACTTGGTTGGTTACATCACACCCGCCAACCCTGCGGCGATTAGCTATGTGCCGCCCCAGCCGCCGTGACTGGTGTGATTTGTGTGTGTGGCCGAGAATAGTTGGCCGATACGGTACGGACTGCTACCAGCCACGCAGTGTGAGTGGACGGCCTCCGCAATAGTGACGTCATGACCGTGACGTCACGCCGTTACTGTAGACGGACCAATGGTACCATCAAGGAAAAATGTGGTCAAATTTAGCTGGGAAAGGTTAAATCTGGGTGTTGCTCCACTTTAACGTAATTAATAGCGACCTTGATGTTATTTATAGCACATTGCGATGTTAAGTATCCCTTTGTGGTTCTATAATATCTGCCCAGGAGTCTTTTGAAGGTGTTGAGGGACCTGCATTTGTATGCTTGCAGAGCCTCAAAGTCATGCAACCATTGCATGTTCCACATTCTTTATGGAATATCTTACTTGTAATTCCGCTTGAGTCATCTAGGCCCTGGGACAAATTAACATTTCATGGGTGAAGGGTAGATTTAAAGCTTAATGGGTCAAATTGATTATTGATTTGTGTGTCTCACGTGGGTTGGGATGTCTTGTAGATTGAACAGCTGGAGCATCGGCACAGCCTATTCGTCCTGCGCTGTATTCGCAAGTTAGTCGGGTATTCCAGCACAGAGCACCCTGTTGTCCTGAAAGGGAACGTGACGTCTTGATGGGACTGAAACTCAAAACGGCCTTAGATCATGTCGAAAACCCGTATTCTGATTGGTCCCAACACTCATCGTGTGTAGAAATATGTACAAGCTTTTCCAGAGCGGAAATCTGACACTTCCTCGTCAAGCGCAGCCTATAGTGGTAACAGTGGCAAATCCTTGGTGCGCGTGCTGGCTGCCGAGGCTCCTTCGTTCAGAATTAGGCTTGAGAAATGCTTATTTCTCCGCGGGTGGGAACTTTTGGGTCGAACTAGAAACCACTCGGGAAGTTTCTGTTATGCTTTCTGACATGCTCAACATCAGCTCAAATTTTGACGCAAGCCCTTTACAGTCGGTTTACACTTTTATCAGATACTTTAATGCTGCAAACAGAGTTTACCGACGCCAGCATGAACGGCATAGGCATTGAACTGTCCTCATATGGAATCGCCTGCTGTAGCCATCGTGAGTCCTTATTAGCACGGAGCTCAGTCGTGGCCACGCCAATTCACACTTCTGATATAAGTAACCTGAGCTAAGCCCGAGTAAATTCTGACGGTGGTCGGGCTGGCCCCAAAGAGGCCGTGTGATGTGCTTGCGCAAAACTCCGGTTGAGATGGCACCTCACGTGCTTGATTTCCGTGATTATCCTGGGCTATGCGGGAGGAAAGTGTAGCATTGTCGAGCGGTTCCCGGAGAGGTGGTGCGGCGTGCCTGGGCTAAGCCCGATCGGGGTCATCAAAACTGTCATGCTGTAGTTGCGTATACGACTGCTGCTGAGCCAGCGAATGGTCGGGCTGTGTTTCGAGTTTGTAGGGGCCCGACCGTGATCATAAATGAAAATTATGTCAACCCCTAGTCTAAACCCCCCGAAATATTGGGCTAAGCCCAAGGAAAGAGTTGGGCAAAACTCGACTCCGCCCGATCAGGCCCCAGTCAGGTTAGCTGACAGGGAAGATTCAAACGATTTTGGAGTTAGTTACTGTCGTTATTGTAGCGTAATCGCAACAGTCGCAACAATCGAGCAAAACGGAGGGAGTGTTACACAGCGTCTTCGGCCCACCAGTACTATCTGCGACGTGTTGGATCAGCTTCATTGTTATTTGTCAGAACTGTTGTTACATGGAGGTCAGAGCGGCGTGGATGCGGCTAACCATCTGCTGGAGATAATATGTTTTTTCCTATCACTGACTAGAATCTGCGTTTACACACATTGTGCATCGTTAGCGCTCTGCACGACTCGGAAATCGACGTGTGCGTACAGAACACAGACTCGGGTGCGTATATGTAATATGTTGATACCAATCTTCGGCAAGAAAGGTCGATCTCGGCTCAACAGGTAAATACAGGGCGACCCCCCTTCACACACACGCCAACATCCTGTAAAAAACGGCCGTATTTGGTGGGCTCTAATTTATTCTAGAACATTTTCACATGACCTGTATTGCATTCCGTTGATTTCTTGAGACTCAGCACATAAACGTAAATTCCATTCTGAAAAGGCTGTGTTCTCTGCGATTGCTTCATTGAGCCCAGGAATAGTCCTGGGTCTTCTTGTGTGCGCATTGTCTTTAAGGCAACCCGAAAGGCAGAAAACTGGGAGGCTAAGGTCTGAACTATGGATTTTCCAAATGACTCGTGACCCAGACAAACTGCCAAAGAAGAGTTGGGGCCCGTTCTTAGGGAACGGGGAGGCTATCCGGTTTTAACATCCATTTGGAGGCCTTCGAATTTCCCTGCCATATATCTGACAAAGCCTTGGCAAGAAACCGCACATTAAGCTTCAGCGGAGCAGCTGAAGTCTTTTAAATACAATGCGAGGTTCTAGCTGCCGAGCCGAGACTCAACATTACTTTGCTGCGGGTTGCACAGCAAACGTGATAACAAGTCGCACTGAAAAACTGGGTTGTCACTTTCCGATGCCTTGTAGTATATGTAACGAATCTGAAATTCCTGGATGTGCCCTGCAAGGTAACATGGTTCGCCGATTATTGGAAATTATACTACCATGCCTTCCTGTTCTGTAACCATTGATTGGCCATGTTTTGTGCCCTACGACACGAGAAAGCGCGCGCTAGTGGCAACCGCCATCGTTTTACCCTGATTAAATGGCTTTTGAATTGCCTTTAATTTCGCTTCCTTTTCGAATCGCCAATATTGGGCTCTGTTTTGTTCGGCGCAATAATGCTGCGGTAATGGCCGAAGCCTGGCAGCTGTCTCAGTTATAGAGCCTCACTGTAAATCCGACTGTCAGCCCAGAATGTGTCGCCGCACGAACTAATAAACTCGGCCGGCTTTTGCGTGCTTTTCGATCGACTTCGCTCCCGTGCAGAACTGCGCCAGCGCCTTATTCGACTTGGATGTCCATCACTGCCATGTTCATGCACATGCAAGGACGCTCAAAGACGTCTTTCGAATCACAAGGATTGCTAAGCATTTGACTTGATTTGTAAGTTCGTGGTAACCTAAAACGCGGGACACACTACTGAGGAAGATAGAGTATTTGTCATTTTTTATGCACTATAAACGCCATGACAGAATGGAGCTTAAGTGTTGCCTAAAAGCATGCGAGCTTAAATCCCTGTCTTAAAATGCTTCTTTGTCCTTGTTTTTATGTCCAGTAAACGTCACGTGAAGGTGGAGGTAGAAATGAATGTCGGATGTCATAGATCCCCTGAGACATAAATCCTGCATTTTCCATTAACCGGAAAATTAGCCCGCCCTTAGTTCCCCACATTTTTTATTTACGATTCAGTGTCACTGTCAAATCGTTAAGTTGAAGGTATGACCGCCGCAGACTTTGTGTGTGACTCACTGTCTGATGGCGTGGGATTCGAACCGGCCTCCCCGTGATCAAGAGTTAAACATCTGACCAACCCTGTCCCCGTTTGAGAAAAGTCGTCCGGACATACGACTCAGGGCTTTACCCTGGATAGCCTGGTGTTCGGAGACCTGAGGAGTGTTTAATCCCCAGGTCTGATGAACTTAAACACGCCTACGAAGGTTGTCTATGCCTCAGGTCTGAGGAATCTTAAATACGCTCACGAGGCTTGTTTTAAGAATTCGTAAGAATAGGCTACTTTGTAAATAATTCCTCGCGAGGGCATAGTTGAAAAAGCTTACCTAACCCTTCCCTGACATTTATAACGTGGCTAAGTTTGGTATTTCCTAACAGATGATGCATATCGGGACTTTGGGGTTGTCACTATGCCAAAGGCAATCGGGGCTTCAGGTCAGCTGGATCATCTACCGGGGATTTGGTACAACTTAGTGTTGCCAGTTTTGTTTTTGTTTTTATGTTTATTGTTGAGTGGCTCTGTATTCACACAGTGAGTTTGTATCATGTTTTACCGTTTGAGCAGCTGGACCAATACGTCCTTTTCAGTAAGTAACTATGTGCTCCTTCTCTATCGTTTGTAAGGCCCCAGAGCTGATGTGGATTGATTTTGTCCGGGCAGGCTTTTTCCTGTACTCGATGTGGGGCTGGAACGTGATCTGCGCCCCCGACATATTCACTTGGAACTTCCTGTTCGTGCTGCTCAACATGGGTCAGGTGCTGCACATAATCTGTCGGATCCGACCCGTCAAATTCAACCAGGAGCTGGAGGAGCTCTACCACACCCTCTTCGAACCGCTTCGGGTACGTGCCAAGCCTCCTAGTCAAGAAAGGCCTACCAGCTCCATGCTGTGGGCGCCGAGTGTCAGATGTCTCCAATTGCTCTGAATTGTGTTGAACGGTGGCTTATTTCAGGGCCTTATTTGTATGTAACGAGTAGGGCTATTTTCTGAAGTTGCTTTAACAGAGAGTAGTCGTATATTTCTGACCCTCCTACCTTGCATTGCCGGGATAATGCATGCCTAAGGTTTTTTCAAGATAGCAGAAAAACGACGAGTCGCATCACCGCGATTGAGGGCTCTACCTCTCACCCAATTATTTTCCCACCATCCCGGAAATTTTTTACTCCGGGTCACCCAAGGTCAGGTCACCAGGCGAGGACAACCAAGGTCACCTCACTTCAACTTCTGAGCTCTATAAGAGCTACATTTCTAAGTCGATTGATTTGAAACTTCCTACGCTTCATGACCTCTCCAGTGTCTACGAGATGTATATCCGGGATTTTTTAGATTTAGTGACCTGAGGTCAGATCACGAGGTGGCCTCTTCCATTGAAAAAGCATAGGGAAAAGTTGTCTTAGGATCTAAAAGTCACAAAAACGATTGAAAATGCTCGGCTTGATCAGAAAATAATTCTTGGACACCCTTTTACGGATCTTAGAGGCCATATTTACCCTTTGACTTCTCCGAGGTCATCCAAGGTCACCAGGGTCAAAAACAGTATTTTGACAATAACTTTTGACCTAATTGAGCTAGAGCGCTGAATCAAACATCATCGTGTATGTCTCGTCACAGGCGTTCATTTGATATACGACGAGGCCACTTTCGGGCATTTCGTGACCTCAGGTCATATTAGGTCACGAGGTGACCTCTAGAGGTCAAACCACCCGCGGAAGGTCATTACGTTCCACATAGCAGAAAAAGGTCTGGCATTTTACTATAAAATGTACTTTATCAGATCTCAATAGCTCTAATGGCATAAGAGTTATACCCAGTTTTCTTAAGCATTGTATATTTGAGTGAAAATAGCTTAGCTATCTTGACCTAACTTGACCTCTGGAGGGCAAACTATTGACCTGAGCGCTAAAACATGTGAAGTAATTTCTTACTGAATTCACGCGAGCTTTCTAATGCACTTTGCAGATTTGCGCTAACCCTCATATTTTTAGTTAGAAGTGGGGGGCATCGATGGCCCCCGCCCCGGGGGAGGGGGGCCGAAGGTGGCGCCGGACCCCCGGTGGGGTGTGGGTTAATAAGCTATGCATCCAACCAGAACAGGATACACGGACTGTTGTTCCAATCCCCACTGCGCACGGCGCGCTATCTTCCCTTGTTCTGCACGATGGAGCCCTAAGGGTAACATTTTTTAAGCCTAACCTCAAATGTCTTGAACATGAGTAAAATTTGAGTCTGTGGGGACGCAAATCAGGAAAATCTGGCGTTTGAGTACCTGGCCATGTGTAAGTGTGCGGTGCCTTGGTGTGACCAGGTGCTGCTATCCAGTGCGTTGCCATGCATGACAAGTGCGGGTTGGTCAAGTCAGGTGCCGTAGCCATGTGTGCACTGGTAAGGTGCCGTAGTCATGAGAGAAAACTGGTCAGGTGCCGTAGTCATGTGTGGCACCTGCAAGTTGGTTAGGTGCCATGGTTATGTGTTACAACTGGTCAGGTGCTGTATCCGTGTGTGACAACTGCGGGCTGGTTGGGTCAGGTGTCGTAGTCTTGTTTAATAACTGCGGGTTGGTTAGGTGTCATGGTCATGTGTGGCACCTGCGGGTTGGTTAGGTGCCATGGTCATGTGTGGCACCTGCGGGTTGGTTAGGTGCCATGGTTATGTGTGGCACCTGCAGGTTAGTTAGGTGTCATGGTCATGTGTGACAACTGGTTAGGTGCCGTAGTCGTGTGTGACACATGCTGGTTGGTCAGGTGCCATGGTCATGTGTGACAACTGGTCAGGTGCTGTATTCGTGTGTGACAACTGCGGGCTGGTCGGGTCAGTTGTCGTAGGCTTGTTTGATAATTGCGAGTTGGTTAGGTGCCATGGTCATGTGTGACAACTGTTCAGGTTCCGTAGCCGTGTGTGACAACTGCGGGCTGCATGTGTGACAACTGCGGTCCACGTGTGTGACAACTGCGGGCTGCGTGTGTGACAACTGTGGGCTGCGTGTGTGACAACTGCGGGCTGCGTGTGTGACAACTGTGGGCTGCGTGTGTGACAACTGCGGGCTGCGTGTGTGACAACTGCGGGCTGGTCGGGTCAGTTGTCGTAGGCTTGTTTGATAATTGCGAGTTGGTTAGGTGCCATGGTCATGTGTGACAACTGTTCAGGTTCCGTAGCCGTGTGTGACAACTGCGGGCTGCATGTGTGACAACTGCGGTCCACGTGTGTGACAACTGCGGGCTGCGTGTGTGACAACTGTGGGCTGCGTGTGTGACAACTGCGGGCTGCGTGTGTGACAACTGTGGGCTGCGTGTGTGACAACTGCGGGCTGCGTGTGTGACAACTGCGGTCTGCGTGTGTGACAACTGCGGTCTGCGCGTGTGACAACTGTGGGCTGCGTGTGTGACAACTGCGGTCTGCGTGTGTGACAACTGCGGTCCACGTGTGTGACAACTGCGGGCTGCGTGTGTGACAACTGCGGTCCACGTGTGTGACAACTGCGGGCTGCGTGTGTGACAACTGTGGGCTGCGTGTGTGACAACTGCGGGCTGCGTGTGTGACAACTGCGGGCTGCGTGTGTGACAACTGCGGTCTGCGTGTGTGACAACTGCGGGCTGCGTGTGTGACAACTGCGGGCTGCGTGTGTGACAACTGCGGGCTGCGTGTGTGACAACTGCGGGCTGCGCGTGTGACAACTGCGGACTGCGTGTGTGACGAAGTTATCATGTGCGCGCCGGCCAGGTGCCGCGGCTGCTGTTTCGGAAGCTGGTCAGTTCGGAGCACGCCCAGCTGGTGACACTGCACGCTGGCGAGGCCTACGCCCTGCCCAACCTGACGCGCACGGACCGGCTGGGTATCCTGCTCTCCGGCAAGTGTAACGTACTGGCCGATAGCAGCTTCCTCCACAGCATCGGACCCAACCAATTTCTGGACAGCCCCGAGTTCGAGTCCACCAAGGCCACGCCGGAGGAGAAGTTCAAGGTGACTTCAATTGGTACCGCTGTATCTCTTTATTTGAACACTGTCGCTAATTTAAAGCGCCATGCTCTGTAGTGCACGTGAAAAGAGCAGTCAACAGAAATGGACTGAATGCAACCAGGTTGTGATTGATTGAACAATTCCGTTCCTCAGAGGTTTTGGAAAATTAGAAAAAAATCGGGAATGCAAAGTTATTTTCTTTCTATTTTATTGGTTTCATCACAGTTTTTTTCTGAATGTGGTCTTAACCCCTGCACGTTGAAAATAGCGCTCTCAGTGGGATCCTGTAAGAGCAAGGATGTGAAATGTAGAGTTTTCAGTAATAATACGGTTGTAAAAGCTTGTGTGATGTTTGGGTATCAATTATAAAGGCTGAACATTTTATAATGCGGTATTTGCACCGCCCCTATCGCGATAATATTCATTCACCAAAGAGGGCTCTTATCGTTCTTTCT
Organism: Lepas anatifera; assembly: GCA_034440635.1. Lineage (NCBI taxonomy): Eukaryota > Metazoa > Arthropoda > Thecostraca > Lepadidae > Lepas > Lepas anatifera. The sequence goes on from JAOTON010000261.1 coordinate 265,640, forward strand.
TACTTTATTGGACACGAGCTGACGCGTGGACGCTGGTAAAGCAGTAGTGAACGATAAGAGTTTCTCTCTCTCTCTCTCTGCTGACTTAACAACTGTAAGTTATTATCCCCCTCGGAATAATCTTGTGGAAGCTGGTTAGCCTACCAGGCGTCACCTGTGGCGTTCGTCTGTGGCCAGCATGCTCTCAGTCACACAAACACGCCATGTCTGTGTTTTTTTCTCTCTCGTCATTTTGGTCCTGTGCTTTCACGTAGTACTTCACTTGCCAAGTTCCTTATCGACCACATTTGTTTCTTTCGTGATTGAGACCTCCCACGTGACTCGCGGACTCAGTTTCCAGTAAGAACAGCTGGAGGCGCGACTCCAACGATGCGGGCTCACGCCATCCGATGTCGGACTGGGGCATGCCGAATTATATTTCATTTGTTATCACTCCACACATACGGTCCCGATTTCACGTGTGCCTTCTTGTCCCTCGGGGCCTCTGATTTGTGGTCGACCTCGGTGCAGGCCACGTGACCTGCATGTCGCATCTGTCCGCGCAGGTGGGCATTATCGCCGCCTGTCCGTGCCGCTACATCTTCTGGCACCGCTCCACCATCGAGTACCTGTTCGTGAAGGAGCCCTATCTGGCCACCGTGCTCTCCACTATGATAGCCCGCGACATCACCACCAAGCTCTACGGCATGAACCACAAGGTATCGCAAAACGTCGCTCTCTCTCTCTCTCTCTCTCTCTCTCTCATCCGTTTTGAAATGTGATGTGTAATGGATGGATGTAACTCAGTAATGATCTATGGATCTATCGCAATCGTCCACCTGCGTTTGAAATGTTTTTAGTGATTATTTTGTTTCCTTTGACATTGACGGTGATATGTGGACACTCGCTGATTTCTTTCCCTTTCTATCACTGTTCGTGATTCAGGAGCAGCGCGGGCGGTCCTCGACCTATGGGGACCTCGGCCGTGAATGTGGCGGCCCAGCTGAACCTGAGGGGTGTGGACGGTGCCGCGGACAATGGTTGTTTGGCGCGGCACCCGCCCACTCCCTCCCGCTTTTAAAGCGGAACGCATTCACACGGAGGTCAATCGAACGATAGCCGGCGACCAAAGGGTCACAACCAGTCACGAGTTAGTCGGAATCATAAACAGCGTCAGCCGGAGGTCCGAACGATTGGAGGGGATGGGGAGGAGAGGGGGTGACTACTGCTGCGGGCAGGACGCAAATGGAAGGCTTGGGTAACGGTGCGAGGCATCTGTGTGATTTATCTGGCACTTCTGTGTCTGGGGATGGCCCGGTCAGATGACCTCTGCTGTCTGTAACCAATCAGTCAGTGACCGGTTACACACAGTTACTGGTTACTTGTTCTCCTGTAATATATCACAAAGTGAACTGCGTGCTGGATTTATTCAGGTGGTGACTTTTTTTCAGATTTAGCAGTTTATTATTATACCGGTCCCATCATCAACTCACACAAACATACACGTACATACACACCTAACACACTCGCAACACACGCAGATGACAAGAGATCCATTACCGCACTTACAACCCGGCTAAGAAGCACACGTGCTGTCATTTTGCCTCAAGAGGTCGGCTTCGTCCTCTCATTTTTCCTCCAATTCTCAAGCAAATATTATCGATTCCCAAATTTGTACATCCCAATTGGAGCAGCGTTCACGAGTGATCTGTCACAAATCCTTTCCATTTTTCGAGGAAATTGTCTAGCTTATTACCCTTAAACGCGGCAGTTCTTTCCGTAAGAATATGTTGATCTACTATTTTTCTGAAAGCCTCTACGTTTGGAGCCGAATATGTTGCACCTAATTTACAGTTCACAATATATTGTTTTGCCAATAGAATGATGAGGTTGTGTGCTTTTCTCCCAGATATCAAACCGAATATTATATTGCTCGTGTTCAATTGTATTGGTAAGTTATTATTCGAAGTTGACAGTTTAATTTTTACATACTCCCAGATAGATTGGACGTCACGACAATTGAATAGAAAATGTCTTAGTGTATCAGCATGAATACATGTTGGGCATTTTTCAGAATCGGATACCCCCTTAAGAACAGATACCTTTTTGTGGGAATGTATCTGTGTAGAATTCTGAATTGCAACGATTGTAATTTTGTTGACCTTGTACACTGATAAGGTAGTTCATACACTTGTTTCCAGTTTAAATTACATCCCTCCCCTTCCCAACGTATTTGTGCGGTCGGTGTTTGTATAGGTATTTGATCTAAGTAGAATTGTTTGCTTTTTACATTTTTTGCTGCTATCCAATTTTCGCTAAGTTTTTATTTCGTAGGATTCATCTCTTTCGGCCTCTGTGAGTGGTCTGTAATTCCCGTTTTGCAAGAGATTAAGCCAAAGGTTTGGGATGGCGCACTTAAGTCTCTGGTAAGCTAAGAAATTTGTGTGAGTGTTAGGATATTTTCTTCTAAAGTCTGTGTACCCCATTATGTTTCCATTGTTATCAAGAATGTCATCTATTATTTTAATATTCATTGGGTACATGCTCTTAAAGCTGTCACTATTTTTCAGTTTAATTTGGCTATTGTACCACAGATGTTCCTTCTGCACGTCCTTCGAATCTACAAGAGGCCTATATGTATATTTTTGGAACTCTATTAATACTTCTTTGTAAAATTTTGCAATTCGGAAAGAATTGATAGTTTTTTTGTTCATATACGTCTTAAACAAGTCGGTCAGATTATATATTCCTATTCTTGCCTGAAAGAGCTTCACCCAGAGGGGCTGCTCATCTGTAAAAATTTTGGTTGCCCAAGCCAGCTTGAGAGAGATGCAAAGCTTTTCTAGGTTTATTGAGTTTAAGCCCCATCTTTTATCCGTTGACAGAGAACTGTTCGAGCCACTTTTGGAGGTCTACCTCTCCAGATAAATTTCATGATTTTGCTTTGTATCTCCCTCTGATATTTTTTGGAATCATACCTGTGCTGCCCATAAAGACCATTTTTGAGATAAGAAGTGATTTTGATATCGTAATTCTACCTTTGATGGTCAAAGTCCTTTGCTGCCAAATGTTTAACGTTGTGCTGATTGCTTTGGATACCGATTCAGCATTTTCTTGGTCACAAGATAATGACGCGCTAAATGCTATGCCTAGGCTTTTTATCTTTTTACGGGGTTAATGTTATTAATTGGCTCAGTGTTATTCTTGAGTTTTCCCAACCACATTAGTTTGCACTTTTCCAAGTTCAATTTAAGTCCTGAGATCTGCTCGAATCCCTTCAGAACGGCAAAGGCTTCTATTGCAGAGTTTTTATCTAGCAAAAATAAGTTTGTATCATCGGCGTATAAGCTTATTTTATGTTCTTCGTTTGATATTTTTATTCCATGGATATTAATATTCTGCTTAATCCTTATTGCAAGAACTTCTACCGCCAAAATGAAAATGAATGAACTTATACAAGATCCTTGCAGTGCAGATCTTTCTACCGGGATCCAGCGTGACGTATAACCATTATTGACTATTGCTACGCTAACGTTGCGAATTAGTAGATTGACCCAGCTAATAAGGCTTTCCCCAAAATTAAACGCCCTTAGAGTATGAATAATATAATCGTGGTCGAGCCGGTCAAATGCGTTTGCAAAATCAAGGGACAAAAACATACCGGAGAGTTTATCATCATTGCAATAATCTATTATATCTTGAATAAGTCTTATGTTTTCCCCAATATTGCGTCCACGTATGAATCCAGTCTGGTTTTTGCCTATTAACCCTGAAATGACCGTCGAAATTCTAATAGAAACAATTTTTGCAATCAATTTATAGAACACATCGAGTAAACATATCGGTCTCTTGTTTTTTAGCAGTCTTTGGTCCCCCTTCTTCGGTATTAATGTTATTATCCCTCTTCTATGCGTAATGAATAATTCTCCATCACGTGATGCATTGATATATTGAACAATCAAGTCCCCTAAATCATCCCAAAAATGTATCAAAAATTCTGGAGTAAATCCACTTACTCCCGGGGATTTGTTTTTGGCCATCCTTCCCAAAGCAAATTTACATTCATCTAGGCTGACATCTCCCTCGCATTTCCCTTGTCAATGCACGACAACCGTGGTAAGGGTGTTTCCATAATATAAGCTATTTTTTCTGCATCAGTCGCTCCTTCACCTTTGGCATACAGCTTTTCAAAATGCTGGGCACAAGTCTCTAAAATTTGCTTGTTGCCCGTAATAACGTTATCCCCTTCAATAATTTCTGTGATTTCCTTTTCAGCAGATAACTGTTTACATCGGTTCAAAAAGTATTTAGTAGGTCGTTCACCTTCCTCCATCCAGCGAACTCTGGAAAAAAGCATTGCCGCTCTTGCTTTTTAAGTTTTAGATCATTTAGTTTATCTTTAATTTCTCCGTATGTTTTAAGTTCCTGCTCACTTAAAGTGCTTAGGTCTTTCTCAAAATCTGATATGCGTTTCTCGGACTCAAGTTCTTCTCTTACTCTTTCTTTGGCGATTTGTTTCCCGCATTTCATGCTTATTTGCCGGATGTTGCTCAGGAGAAGCTCTATTTTTATTCCCAAACTCATTTCATGATCGTATATTCCAAATCTATTCTTGCATTTGTGAATTTCAGCTTTAACTATTTCTTGGAATTCCTCGTTATCTAGAAGAGAATTATTAAACTTCCATAAAGACGGTCCTCTGCATTCTGCGCGAGGTTTCATAGCCAAGGTGACGCAACTGTGGTCACTATGAATACCAGCCTCGATGCTAGAATTAATTACATGAGAATTAAAAAGGGAATTTGAGATGAATATATAATCTAGTCTTGACTGTTTCTTATGATTAGGCTTATGCCAAGTGAATCCCACCCTATCCCTATGAGTCTCTTTCCATACATCCTTGAGTGAAAAAGCATTTAGGATGGCTTTTAACTCCCGAGAAATCTCAGTGTCGTCCTCATCTAGACGAATGTTAAAATCCCCCAAAATTACATCGCATCCTGTACCATAATTAAGCAAAGTCATCCGTAGCTCCTGAAGAAAGCCTAGTTTTTCGTGCGAGAGATTGCTTGATGGCCCATATACTCCTATTATTGTTATATCAAGTTGCTTATGTTTTCTTTTAACTGCTAATATTCTGCCACTTTCACTGCGATATAAGAGTTGTGTTGCTCCTGCTATGCTTTGTGGTACAACAATTGCTATGCCCCTTGATTTGTAGAACTTCCATGGGAAAACGTAATTTCTCCCCAAATTCATTCCTCCAAATGGACTCAATTTCTGGTGATGAGTGTGTCTCTTGGAGAACGATGTGGCTTTTTGGGTATTTTGTATGAATGTGCCGAAAAATTGACCTTCGTTTCGTTGAATCCCGTATCCCACGGACATTGAAAGTTAAGACGTTGAAATCAGAGATCATCAAAGTTCGTTAAAGTAAATTTCGTAGGCTAGGTCATTAAAGAGCCTACTTACTCTACACATACATCTGAACATCATATCAAAGCCGAGTAAATTTCCTAGTCCTCGTGAACGCTGCTGGTCAGCTACGGTTGCGATTTTGTTTATCTTTAAATCCCCCACGATATGAGGGACGAGGCACCTCGCCACGCGTAAAAGGCCAAAGAGCATAATGGCCAGTTGCCGGGGTACGGGGCTCAAATAATAATCTAAACAACGAGAGGTCTGTCCAGTCCTTCAAGTTTCCCTATGTTCCATAGCAGCTGAGATATTTTTCCAAATATTCCAGGAAGAACAAGCAACAATTTCAGTCAATAGCTCCACGTAAACGCATTCATACATATCACTTGTCATGTCGGGAGGTGACGATTCGGGTCAGTCCCCTACTGGCGGTCACAGACACCTCTAACACTAGCTCTGGAGTTGGATTATAGGTGGCGTTATCGTTCACCATGTTGTGACACGTTACAAGTAAGGCGACAAGGGCTAATGTGCTGCTGCGCCCCAATACAAATTTAGTAGAACAATTTCATCTCCATACATATACAAGTGCTCGTTAGTAGCTACAGCCATCGACTCAATGTAACCACGCAGAATTCACGCAACACTTCCCTGTCTCTCAGCGCGGACGGATCCGCCGCGGCCGCCGCCTCAAACCAGAAGAACATCTGAGGTGTCCCGATGTGGTTCAAGACGCCTGCACGACGGTGGGAAAAGAGCAGCTCGGCGCCGCGTCAGATCCGTCCGCGCCAGATTCCCTGCGAACATCATATATAGATCGGCAGACCAGGATACTAGCACATCAGAAATATTGGCAGAACAGAAACAAAGGCATTGTACGCAGCACAAAGTAGGTACTTAAGTCCCCATCAAATGTTAGGAGTCCTGGTAAATGAAGCATCAAAAGAAAGTGATTTGGTCGCCGATCTTTCACGCGTTAGAACATTTTGCAGTGCATCTTACCCACATTGTTAACTATGCAATTATTTTACCTAGGATCACAAGTACCTACTTGCTAATGCAGCAAGAGTGATTTCGGGAAAGTTGCACATGACTATTTTGGTACATGACTATTTTGTCTGAAATGTGGTTAGACTCAACAAAATGGTGTTATTCATGATTAGATACGACTACAGGCACTGGAACGATGGTCATTAACAAAATGTCGAGCGAGAGGCCGGACTCCCCCTCGGACTCCCCTTACCCAGCAGAGCGGGAAATTCTGCGTGTAATGACGTCAGAAGTGGTTCGCCATGCACAAGCGTAAGGTGATAGCAAACAGGCCGGTCGGTCACGGGGGAGCCCGGCCGTCTCACGTCGTTCAGCTGCAGCCGAACAGAATGGAGACGAAAATCACAGGAACGCCGAAGTAGAAGACTGAGTTCCGTTCGAAACGCTACGGTATCAGCGCCTCGTCCCCCACACAGCCGTGGACGGCTCCGGCGCGCCAGTCAGCTGGGTGGACGAAGAACCTCCACCAGCATCTTCCCTGAACTAGGAACAGCGGGCGGGAAGACGGCAGACGAGGCCGGCTGAGACGAAGTTCTGGATCCCTTGAAGTTTGTTCCGGTCCCATTCACAAGCGAAGACGGAGCACCGTGCTCACCACCCACGGCGCCGGCAACAACACTCCCACCACTCGCAGCGTCAGCAACACGCGCCACGGGCACGGTCTGCCCCACCCTCGGCCGACCGCGCGAGAACGCAGCACCGGCGGCAGCGTCACGTTGTCCCCGAGGGGGCCGCTCGGAGAGAGAGGGGAGTTCTCCCCGAGCACAGAGCGCAGGTGGGCTTCATCGCGGATGTGGATGTTGACACCTTTGTAGGTTTTCCTGCACACCACGCCCCCGCGTCGGGTGAAGACGGTGTTGAGCTTCTCGCCGTTCTCGGGTTTCCGTGCCGCAAGGGCAAGCCGGAAAAGACGCTGATTGGAGGGAGTCAATGACTCAGAAAGATAGAGGGGAGCTAACTTCTGAGAGTTAGGAGACGAACGGCAGGTGACTCCACCTATACCAGATCTTCGTGAAAGATCAAAGCGTCGGTCAAAGACTGCATCACGCACGTGACGTCTGATAAATTTCAGAATCACTTTGTGATCATCCTGGAGGCGATGAGCTGCTTGAATTTGGTCTATGTCAAGATCCAAGTCACTGCACCTCCGATTCAGGATTTCGACAGACTTCTGGATGATGTCTTCCCAGTCGTGCGCACACCGAAATCACTGCACGTTAGGATAAGCGACGACAGGCGTCGGTTTGCGTCTATCGATTCTAGCCTCTCAGCCAAGTCTCTGTTGTTTGCCTTTTCTTGCTGGAGTTCGCGAGACAATTTGTCCATGGCCACATCCTTATCAAACTTCTCCGATTCCAAAATCTCGATTCTCCTCTCTAGTTGGGAAAACTTCTTCTCAAAAAGCTGCGATAACACGATTATTTCCTGCCTCAACGAGTTCCTTGATTGCCTCAAGAGTGACAGGCGGCGCAGAGCTGGACTCACCCTTTGCTGGAGACTTTCTTCCAGGAGGTAGATTTTTCTGTCTTTTCATCTCAATTTTCCGGGTCATTTCTGTCACCGATAGCTGTCGTTTTTTTCCACCCGTAGAGCTGTCTGAGGCACACGCTTGGTCATCATTAAACACAGAGTCTATCCCAACTTCTAGATCACTTTCTGATATGGACATAATTGTTCGCTACAGCACAGGAGGACTTCTCGTTCTAATCGATGCTGCACAAATTCATAAATCACTGTACACTTCTCAGTCACCATGCAGCACCGAGGCGTTCCGTTATCACATTTGGCTAATGCACTGGTGATTCCTGTAACCACTCATCGGCGTCGAGCGGAGACCCGCACCCCGGCAGTCCGCTGGCTAGAGCCCGGGGGCGGAGCGGGTCATGACACGACCGGTCTCGCGCGCGGGCAGGCACCGACTGATTCAGGTGGTGACTTATGTGACCGGTCGAATGGTGACCTCTGTGATCCGTGACCGATCGTGTGCTGACTGACCTCTGTGCTGACCGGTCAAATGATGTATATGCTTTGTGACTTGTCATGTGGTGACCTTTGTGACTTTTTATTGGCTATGTGATGACCTGCATGCTCTGTGGCCGCTGTACTTTATGATCGGTCAGACGGTGACCTCTGTGTCCGGTCAGGCGTTGGCCTCAGTGTTCTGTGACTGGTCAGGCAGTGACATCTTTGCTCTGTGACTGGTCAGGCAGTGGCCTCTGTGCTCTGCGAGTGGTCAAGCGGTGGCCTCTGTGCTCCTTCACCGGTCAGGTGGGGACCTCTGTGACTGGTCAGACAGTAACCTCTGTGATCTGTGACTGGTCAGACAGTAACCTCTGTGCTCTGTGACTGATCAAGCGGTGGCCTCTGTACTCTGTGACTGGTCAGCCAGTGACCTTGTGCTCCTTCACCAGTCAGGTGGTGGCCTCTGTGGTCTGCGACTGGTCAAGCACTGGCCTCTGTGCTCCGTGATTGGTCAGGCAGTGACCTCTGCTCTGTGACTGGTCAGGCAGTGACCTCTGCTCTGTGACCGGTCAGGTGGTGATCTCTGTGTTCTGTGATGGTCAGGTGGTGACCTCTGTGCTATGTGACTGGTCTGGCAGTGACGTTGTGCTGCTTGATCTGTCAGGTGGTGACGGGGCGCGGCTCCGCCCTCGACATTCGCCTGCCCAGCATCACATCGTCGCTGAGCTCTTGTGAGACCCGCTCTCCGCGTCCGGTGCAGAAGAGGCCGCCGCCCGGTTCTCCGGGAGGAGAGATACCGCGGCTCACCACCGCGCTGCCCTCCCCGGAACCCGACAGACAGCGTGAGTGCTGGCGTACTTACCATTGATCACTGACAGACATCCGACCATTTGTGGGCGAAGTCGGCTCTCAAGTCACCTAGCAGGATGATCCACTAGTGAACAGTCCTTTCCACTCTGTGTTGCTTAAAACGTCCGCTTAAAGCGGATTTGGAGAACAACATATAAAGCTACCTTGATATCTCTCCTTGGCTTGGATCATAGACTGGAATGTTTGAGAAGCGATCTTAGTGTGTTGTGTTCCAAGTCTCTGAAAATATTTGCCAAAATTTTACTTCGCCGATTGAATCACCCTGGACAAGATTCGTGATGATGCTTGTGCAGGTCTACTGGGTATTTGACTTATATTTATGTTTCGATTATTTTTCAAAGCCCGTGGTGAACTTAACGGAGAACCTCAGCCGTGAAAGTGAACGCTTTCGGCTGGAACATCTCAAACTCATACCTTCATTGGTTTGTAAAGCTAGGATATAGCTTAACGTCTAGACTTTAAAGATATAGCGGGCAGCGGCTAGTGGACGTCGCGTCCCTGTTGCGTCCTTGGAAATTCGTTTCTTAACCTGATCTCGGGGTATTTCTGAGTCCCGAAATACGTCGTTGTTCTCAATAGCTGGGGAATCTCGTATGGGTACTGTGAAATGACAATTTTCATTTTGACAAGCAAATACCAACCATTCCTAGTAGCCCTCAGTATTCTGCTGTGAGGAGTTATAGTGTCGTCTCTGGTCGTTGTCGAGTGCGGTGCCGGAAAGAGAAGCCCGACTAGGCAGAGGTGGAGGAAAAGCTTCCGTCTGCAGGCGGTCAGCTTAGGTGGATCAAAATCAGATTCGAAATCAGATCTGATGCAACTGCAAAGGATATCATATCTACTGAGTGGCTGTGTTGTGGAATTCGGCGGATATAGAACGATCCCCTTCCTCCAGATTTCGTTGATGACCTGCCTCTCAAGCGTAATGACCACCATGTGGTTGAGTTGGCTGGCTCATGGGCGTTAATTTCCGGCGGTGCCCGGCTGACCATGACTGGCGTCGACAGTGGCGTTTGAGCCAGGAAAGCGGAACGGCTCCCTGCCCAACGCGCGCATGGAGCCGCTGCCGGAGCTGCCGTCCATCGACGACCTGGTGCAGAGCACTCGCGAGGTCAGTCCGGTGCAGCACTGCAGTCATCGGTGCAGAGCACTCGCGAGGTCAGTCCTGCAGAGCACTCGCAGGTCAGTCCGTACAGAGCACTCGCAGTCAGTCCGGTGCAGAGCACTCGCGATCAGTCCGGTCGAGCACTCGCGAGGTCAGTCCGGTGGAGCACTCGCGAGGTCAGTCCGGTACAGAGCACTCGCGAGTCAGTCCGGTCAGAGCACTCGCGAGGTCAGTCCGGTACAGAGCACCGCGAGGTCAGTCCGGTGCAGAGCACTCGCGAGGTCAGTCCGGTGCAGAGCACTCGTGCTGAATGCCGGATCAGATTGTAACAAGTCGACGGGTTTGCCGGCTTGATTCTGGTCTCATTTGCATGGTATTTGTGTTCACCAATGGCATCGCGGGGCATGCACGTTCTCGTCTCATATTTGAAATGGTAGATGTTGAAGTTTAACGGCTGTGCAACTGCCGAGACAGAATTGCATGCGTCTCCGACTGAGAGCCTGTTGCGAGAGATCGTATTACACGTTATCCTGGAAAATGGCCGTGACTGGAACTTCAGCCAGTGACGAGATAAGCGAAAGTAGGGGAATGTGGGGACACCTTGGACTATCTTAGCCACAACATCATCATATGAGCTCCAAATATGTGTGCACACCCCACTTGGAAGGTGATCATGCGTTCTGTCGACCTTTTTCTGTTCCGTGTTGTATTCCGATAATTTGTTTTGCTCTGGAATCTCTCAGGATATTTGTTTCTGAAAGTGGTTATATGGAAATCTTAGATCGCATAAACAATGAAGTGACTTTGAACTTGCCCAAGATACCCGTTGATGGTCTATGTGTTTATACTAATACATGCCACGTAAACACTGATAAAGCAACGTGATCCAAATTTTCCCGTTAGGAAATTTCGGAACCAGGGTAGTGTGTATACTGCATCGTTTGCGACTGCGACAAATTGACTTCTAGTCCTGGTGCTATATAATACAGCCCGTAGTATAGCCGCTGCTCTTCGCTATTAGACGCAAAAACCATGACGATTGGGTATGGTGGAAAGGTATCAAATATGATGCTATGACATTGCAGCATTCCGCTCTAAATGCTCGCTGTTCCACTCTTTACGGTGAGCTCTGGGACAAATGAATTATCAAACCGAGGGTTCTTGGTATGCCCTATCGTATAGCTATCTGATTTCAAACCTCATCGTAAAGGTGCTACACTCCCTTTAATGAGGGAAGCAAATGGTATGTTATTAGCTAGAAGAGGATTATTCTTCAGAAAACTGCATCGTAGGCCTGGTATACTTTGTACACGCTATGTTGCGGTATTTCATGCTTCTTTTGTTACTCATTTTTGGACTCTAGTGTCTTCTGATACTCGCACATATTGTGCAGCAAAGTGGCCAATCTTCTGCTGGCCCGAACTCCCCCGTACTCTCCCGTCCCAACTTGGGAGAGCAATATTTATCCAGTATATCTCGCAACTGCATCGCGCGAGTGGTATCTAAACTGGCAGGACCCAGCATTAGTGGGACATCGGCGGTAATCAGCCCAACTTACCTACTCGAAAAGGGTCCTATGGTATTTCATAAAGGCAACTGGCGGGAAAGTCGTAGGCCCGATAGAGTTTTAGTTTAGAGTGCTGCTTCCTAACTGCAGGTGCCTTCATTCACGTCTCTAGCACTAAAAACAAAGCCACTTTTCTAGGATGCCATCGAGATTGGTCGTTTCGCTGCAGCAGGCGGCTTTTTGGAACTCGGCGATGGCCATTAATTAGCCCGGTTCATGAATATGTGATGGCCGTTTGACTGCCGAAGTGTGCGGGCGAGTGATGTGCGCTGGGATTTGTTTTGGTATCGATGGCCTCCTGTCTTGCGACCGTTTTTGCTTGGGGTGGTATTGATTAGACAGAGGGGGCGATTGTTGGACGCCGGTTAATTGGGAGCCATCAATGTCGTCGCCCTTGCTGTTCACGCGGCACTCAGCCGATACAAACGCAGTTGCGGCACGACATCCTGGCCGTGACCGCTCGGCGGCGCGGCTATTTCCACACCGTGATCTCATCGCCGAGTATTTTACTGATGAGTTTCTCCCGTTGATATACGTTGTAATCCCTGCGTGACGTCGTTAAATAAAAGTCTGGTGTAAATTTTGCTCCATTCCATTTGGGCTGATAATCTGCGTTACCACATTTAGGCCTATCGGCGCCATCGGAGTCGACCGTGTGCTGAATGGTTTCAAAACAAAGCGTGGAGATATACTGACATTTTTATTGATCTTTATTTATTTGATCTTTATTTTTATTGATTGAAGCTGCAAAAAATGATAACGACTTTTCAACAGAGTTCGGAAATTCACCCGACCTCGGCGTGTGAAACCAGATAACTAGCCTGAATGTTTGGAGAGGCTGTCAGATGCTGTAACAGCCCGTACGGTGGCCACGCTCATCTATCCCTGACCTACAACTAGGTGGCGCGGTCATCGTCGCCGTGCGTGTTGCGTGTCCGCTCTCCCTCCACTCGCCGTTTTCATCAATTACTTAAGACGGGATGTTTTGCTTGACCGACCAGGCTAGGTCACTTAAGCCGGGTTACGAATCAGACAGGTACAGTCTCTGGCACCTGTATTTGATCCCGTCTCCAGTCGATCGATGATCAGAAAATCGCTTAAAAGGAATGTGACACTTTCACAATGAAATTTGAACTAAGAGAGTCATGTGAAAGGGCATCCTGGGAAACCTCTTGGTTGACGTCTCATTCGTCCCAGAACTTTCCGTTGCCAATAAAAAAATCATTGCCTATCTGTCGTTACCAAATCGTACGCTGCTTTGACGTCACTGGATTTTGAGACTTTTGGCTTGTTGCAAAAACGAAATGGACCGAAATATTAGGCTTATTGGTAATTTTTCAGCAGAAATAAGGAAATGTAAGGAAACAAATGAAAAGGAATACAATAGAGAAATAAGAAATACATTATTTTCAATACAGGAAACTTCTAAAACCACTAAAGTTTAGAATTGGACCATAGTGCCACGTTCTCTTTAAACTAATAATGATTTTTCTAAAATACAATTGCTTAGCTACGTTGGAAGAAAACTCCAGAATGTTTCGTCAATGCTACTTCCAATGGTTGAGAAACCAATGATATTACCACTAAGCGTTTACAGTTTGGCAAGGAGACTTTTTTGTTCTGACTGAAGCTTGGCTGGGTCGCACGGACTCAAAGCAGGTATTTTGGCGCCTCCCCTGCCCCTATATTCTCCGCGCAGGCCCTTTCGAAATGCATTGGAATTTCACGCAGAGAAAGGGAGAAGCATATGTCCCAGACGCTTGCCAGAGAAATTCCACATTGCAGAAGTGAGCTATAAACTAGAATTGTGTTGGTTATATATTTAGAATCTACACATGAACTGCACCAACAACAAGAAAAATACCAACTCTGTGAAACTGCTGGATAGTTGGGTAGAACAATCCTTTTCACCGTACTGTACGCTTCGTTTCACTGTATTGTACGCGGCATGTGGCTGTATAGTGCGCTCCTTTTCACTTATAGCACGCACCGGTGCGCCGCATTGTACGCTCCGCTTCACTGTTTGGTACGGTCTGTTTGTGTATCGCGGCGCCCCTTGTGGCTGGGTGGTACACTCAAATGGATTGCACTATACGCCACTTTACTGCACGGTGGTCTATGCATTTGGATAGCACGCCGGATGTGACTGTATAGCCGCTCTTTTTGGCTGTGCTATGCCTCTGTTAATGTTAATATATTGTATGCTTAGATGACTATACTGTATGCCCCATGTGGCTGTACTGTACACCTCAGTGACTGTATAGTGCGTCCCATTTGACTGTAAAGTCCGTTCCCTTTGACTGTTACGTCCGTCCCTCTGACCGTAAAGTCAGTCCGTCTGACTTTATAGTCTGTCCCTCTAACTTGATAGTCTATCCCTCTGACTTTATAGTCTGTCCTTCTGACTTTATAGTCCGTCCCTCTGACTGTACAGTCCGCCCCGATGACCGCGCTGTGCCGGATCGGGCAGGTGGCCCACTGGCTGGAGAACAACGTGTCTCTGCGCGACGTCCCCGACTCGGCCGGTAGCCAGCTGCGCGGCGGACGGCGGCCCCGACTCCACTCGGCCACCACCTAGGCGACAGGTGCCTCCACCCGAGCGACAGGCGCCTCCGCCCGAGCGTCAGGTGCCTCCGCCCGAGCGACAGGCGCCTCCGCCCGAGCGACAGGCACCTCTGCCCGAGCGACAGGTGCCTCCACCCGAGCGACAGGCGCCTCCGCCCGAGCGACAGGCGCCTCCGCCCGAGCGACAGGCGCCTCCACCTGGGCGACAGGCGCCTCCACCTGGGCGACAGGCGCCTTCACCTGGGCGACAGGTGCCTCCTCCTGAGCGACAGGCGCCTCCATCTGAGTGGCAGGCGCCTCCGCTCGAGCGACAGGCGCCTCTTCCTGAGCGACAGGCGCCTCTTCCTGAGCGACAGGCGCTTCCGCCCGAGCGACAGGCGCCTCTTCCTGAGCGACAGGCGCCTCCGCCCGAGCGACAGGCGCCTCTTCCTGAGCGACAGGCGCCTCCATCTGAGTGGCAGGCGCCTCCGCCCGAGCGACAGGCGCCTCTTCCTGAGCGACAGGCGCCTCCGCTCGAGCGACAGGCACCGCCGGAGACCATGTGCCGCCTTAGGACCGGCGCCGTCGACTCTGCACTGTTCCTGTCACAGTGCGCCAGTCAACCCTGGTGGTGTTGCCATATCGTGCAATTTTCAACACTAATGTTCCTGTCGCACCGCGCTATCTCAGCTCTGACCTTACTGTCACATGGCATGATTTTGGTTTCTAATTATGCTGCCGCACCCCCGATTCTGAGCTCTGGCCTTACGGTCACACCACACGATTTGGAACACTGACCTTACTGCCACACCACACGATTCTGAATACTGACCTTACTGCCACACCACACGATTCGGAACACTGACCTTACTTCGCATGTTCTGAATACTGGCCTTACTGCCACACCACACGATTCTGAATACTGACCTTACTGCCACACCACACGATTTGGAATACTGACCTTACCGCCACACCACACGATTCGGAACACTGACCTTACCGCCACACCACACGATTTGGAACACTGACCTTACCGCCACCACGATTCGAACACTGACCTTACTTCGCACTGTTCTGAATACTGACCTTACTGCCACACCACACGATTCTGAACACTGACCTTACTGTCACACCGCGCAGTTTTGAGCTCTGACTATGTGAATCGCTGTGCGGATACGTGCATCAGCTGAAGTTCCCAGATACTAATGTGATAGGCATATTCATCTCACAAATTGGCATTATAGCTCTGTTAAGTATTGCCCAAGATGGCGCTTTTATAGAAGAGTATTTGAAGTAGGCATATTCATCTCACAAATTGGCATTATAGCTCTGTTAAGTATTGCCCAAGGATGGCGCTTGATAGTATAGAAGAGTATTTGAAGTGAGGTAGAACATGTAAGTGAGCTACTGCATGCACTCCGCACCATCCTAGTATGAAATGATAGTCGCATTGGATTGCCGGGGAAGCATGCGTCCCGGTGAGCGTGATATCCCGACATGGTATCAATGTGGGCTGGGGCTGAGTCCGAAGCACACTCTGTGGCTGATGCTACACGGTCCCGGAAGCTGCGGCATTTTCCGCCGCCAGGCTTCTATTGAGCCCACCCCACTGTCATCGCTCTGCGTCCTTATCGGATTCTATTCACGTGTATCGAAAGGCCCAAGTTGTGAGCGTCAGTGCTGCTTGGTTGCTGCTGCAAGAGTTATATTTCTCATTCATCTTTGGCGCGTAACAGTAGCGACAAAATATATCCGGTCGACTTCCGTTAACTTCGTAGATGTTAAATGCCGCTCTGAAGACTCTTTAGGTTGCGAGTGCTGCATTTTGACGTAGTTCGAATGCGTTCTGTTTGTGTCAAAGTTTTAATTGTGCCGTTGGCCTTAAGCTCAACGCACTGCGTTCCTGCCTGGGGGCTATATTGCTGTGATATGGTGGTTTCCGCTGCTTTGGTGCACCGAGTCAAAAGTGTTACAGGCTAGTCTTTGATTATACCGGTAAGGAACACATGGACATATGCCATTGATAATTCATTGTAGGAACCCCATTTTCGTTTGCACGACAGAATATTTACTGTCTGAGATACCATTAAAAATACAGGGAGGCGAGAAGGGTTCAAGCCATAAACCCTCTCTTGACAAAAAAGCGATGTTCATAAAACCGGTGAAGTCTACATTCAATGTATAGGCTTTGGGTCAGCAAGTGGCGTCGCTTTCTCTCCTCGTCCTCCCGTCGTTCTTCTTCGTCACGTGTTGTTCGCTGTGGGAGACTTCCGGGGTCCGCCGATGTCGCACTGCCGCAGCGAGCATTCAGTCGTTTAGGAAGTGACGGTAGGCGCCGTCCCAACCTTGTGATACAGAATTGGTGCCGTCGGCGAAATGAATCTATGTTCCTGGTGGTGTGATCTCAGCTGTAAGAGTTGTATGGTGCAAAAGTCGTTGCTATGTTATGTCACCTGACTAAGTAAGACGTCAGCGTCGTCTCTTAATGCCGATTGCTCTGTTCGCTGGACAGGTATGCGTTGACGCTGAGTTTTTTGCCAGTCTTTTCTGCGTTATCAGTGTTTTGTTGGTATGGGCGGGAGGGTCGCCGTGTAGGTCACGGACGGACTTGTTCGCGTGCTCGCACGCTGTCCGGCAGGGGCGAGTCCAGCACCTACAAAAACGGGTGTCGGTCTCCACCCGAGCGCTGCTACCAGCCTGCCTATTTTTTTCAAATAATTGTGTTTTAAAAGCAGCTATATGTATCCGATGGTACTGTCTCGTTGTCGTATTCATCACTTCCTTGAGACCTCGGCGTCCGTGGGACGCGCCGCCCCTGAGAAGCACGGCTGGTGGCGTGCGAGGCGACATTGCGCGCCGCTGCCGGCCCTGTGCCGCCCTATAATCCGACTCGGATATGCTCGCTTTGGGTCGTTTCGCGCTGTGTATCGCGCCGTTCTCGTACGCTCCGGAGCCCAGTGTTTTCTGCTTTGTCACTACTGTCGCTGCGATGTGGGTTTTGCTCCTACCGTCATTCATTTTGATGGCCCGTGGAAAAACGGCCCTGCTTGAAAAGACGTGCTAGTCATTTTTCCGGCTTGTGTCATATTCGTGAGAGGAACATTCGGAATATGCTGTCTTTTTATGATGATAGCATTAACGCTTAAATTGGTTCACAAATGCTGATCTGGGTTTTCCCTTGGACCTTTGAAATCAAAGGAGAAAATTGGTTTAAATTGTCTCTGATCATTTATTCTATGTTACTGTTCGTTGGTTTTCCACAGGGACTTGATTGAAACAAGCTTTCCGCCAGGAAGATCACACGGCCCGGAGTGCTGTTTTCCGAGCTGGCTGCATTTCCAGCTGTACGTTATATTGTTGAATAGTGGTCTCCGAGCTCGGCAGGGGAAGCTTTTTATTTATTGTGCAGGAGAATGGAGGCATTTGCGGTTGTTGTTTCTTGGCTTGCGTCGACGTGGTACTATTTATTCGTTTGATCTCGGTTATTCGCCTTGGTGTGCTAACGCTGGAGGAGCTCTCCTTGTATGCGTGACCTCTGTGGTAGCTGCGCTAGGAGGCTGCACGAAGTTTGAGCGGTGATGTAATGGCGTTGACAGACTGCTCGGCGCTTTTATTTGAGCTGCGACTGGCTGGTGGTACTATTTTACTGCAAAAAAGGAGGTTTATGTGATATAGTTTTGTGGATCTTTGTTACGCCTATATATGTTCTGTGGATACGAGATACGCTTGAATGAAATGTGATCAAACTAAGTCGTGCAAAGAAAAAGAGGTATCATTCTCATTAATGCATTTTAAATGAGAGAACTCTTGTCTTTGCGCTGCTGATCTAGTCAGTCTACTAGAATATATGTTCTCTTAAGTCTGTTTTTATAAACTTATAATGCCATTTTCTGCGGGGTAAAACAGAAAAACACATGTGCGTTATTGCTTTCCAGCATACGCATTAACGTACGCTATCGTAAACAACTGACTGAGTAGGCTGGTTGGTAAATGTCGCCGAACCCCACCGGAGCGATACGTGACTACCAATATATCACAACCAGAAGCCAGTTGCAGTACCCCATTCTTACCGCCGAAGTTTTCTTCTAACCCCACCCCAGGGAGCCTTCGATCCACCTTCGCTCGAGTGGAATAGGGGGGGGTAGTGATGGGTCTATACCGGTTGGTTGGGGGAGGTAAGAGAGCCCAAAGTCGTAGAAACAGTGTTATTGTAAAAAAGGAGAGGGGAATGCCTTCTGTCCTGGTTCCGCCAGCGTGGAGTTCAAACACCCCCTCGATCTCGGTTTCTATGCGAGGTGCAAAAAACGTAAACGATGGTAGATACCCGTGAGAAATGATACAAAACAAGACCACCTTTTTTGGCCCAAGTCAATATAATTTGTGTCATGGCAGCCTTGTTTATTTTTATGGGGGGGGGGCAACTCGTACATCTTATCCATGTACGAATTGCCAGTCATATGGCGTCGCCAACTCTTTCCCCGTTGGATGTGTTGATGGTACTCAAACTGGTCCTTGTTCAGGGAATTCGACGGGCTTTGAACCCGGGTCAACCGGGTGGAAAGCGAACACACTAAGCGCTGCACCACCGCACCTTCATGATAGGGCAGAACAAGGTAAAAGCCTGGGGTCCTTTTGGCTGCATATTTTAACTAAACAACCCTTTGGCATTTTCCACGTTCCCCATGTACTTTCAATCGAGAAGTCGTGACCCGTACCTGACCCTACGTCATAATACAAAAATACTGTTATCACGAATTGTGGTACTCGGTGGGCCTATAATGTGATGAGTCAAATCAATACAGGTCATTTGTTATATACAACCGAGGACCATTTTTGAACCCCATCCCCTTCCAATGGTCTTCAGCCCTTCGGATTTTCTTCCACAGGGGACCAGTGCCCTTCCATTTCTAAATGCCCGGAAACCCGAGTTCATTTCGTAAATGGTGTTTGTGCTCTTTTCTGAAGTCATTGTGGATTCATAATTGTTTTTGTGCAAGCCAGGAACCAAATAGTACCCTATGCAGAGAACGGGCGTGCCCTTTTGGAAGACAGTGTTCCCCATTGAGCCCTTACAGTGCCCTTTTTCTTCATTGGTCGCCTGTAAAACCGTGGGAAAAAGGCGCACTGTATCAAGGGACTAAAGCTTACACTGGTGCCATTTCAATAATTATTTTGAGGTGAGGTCACTTACTCAGCCGGATAACCCGACCTGTGACGACCCAAACCTGAGGCGTTGGGAAAAGAGTCGCCAAGTACTGTAGGGAATATGGCTCCTTGGTCGAATCCTGGAATTTAGTGTAATTAGGCGTACGTTAAGCCGAAAATAATGAAACCACTTATGATTTTTCTGAAAAATTTACAATAAGCTCAAGATTGATTTTTAAAATACTCCTCTAGGGAAAGAAAGAAATATCTGCCTGTGGATGATGTCATGATCTGGCAACCACTACCATATTCGAAACGCTTCAAGAGCTTCGATTGGCTGATACTCATCTTGACGTCAGCATATGTCGCCACACCAACAGCCATAACAACTGTGGCCTGCTGCTAAGGGTGCATGAGGGGTACATACTGGTAGTTTTTAGCTTTTTTCTACGGAAATCTCGAGTTCCAAGACAAATGATATATTGAGTACCGGGTTTTCCGACTTGCTTTACAACTTGGCTATCTCAGTTAAAATCGCGTCATGAAGGTGCCACATTCCCTTTAAGGATAACGTACGCTAAGTACGGTGCCACTCCATGTCGTCGTTTTCTGGCTGCCTCGAAAAATTCCGAGGTGGTCAAACACCGCGCTCCACCACTGGGGGAGGCGAGGGTTAGGGGCCCCGCGCCCACCACGCGGCCCGTGTGGAGCAGTGTCCCAGAGCCTCTTGCAACATTGCGTAATGCGGTCATTGCTCAGTAGGGCCTGGAAAGCAGACGCGGCGCTGGTACCCGACCACTGCGGGACGGCATATTTTTATAATGTCTGTCCCACGTGGAAACACCACGGAGCGTGTTGTTGTTGTTGATGATCGTCAGTTTAAATGTGGTGGTGCGGTCCATAACTAACACCCTGTCACGCGGTGCAGCATAAACCTTACCCCGGTGGCGGGTACGAGCCACCTTCGCCATGGTGGGGGGGCTAATAAAGACCCCCCACGATCTCAAAAACTAAGAGAGCTAGAAAAAAGCGCAAAACGGCAATCGAAAGCTCTTCAAAAATGATATCGAAAATACTTCGGTCATTTTTCTTGTCAGGTCAATATCACGGTCACCAGAGGTCAAAATAGGTCAACATCGCTAATATGAGGTGTACTAAGAAAACCTCATATATCTCAGGAACTATAATAGCTAGAAACATTTTTCTAACACCATTCGAAAGCTCTTGAGATGCTCTTTCATTGCAGAGGCATTCATTTTCGTGTCAGGTCAAAGCCTAGGGAGCTACAGGTCACTAAATATTGGGCATATTCTTGGGAATGTCCATAGCCACCAATGCATAAGGGCGTTTACTTTTTCGCTAATACCTTCCAAACCAAACAAGATACAGCCATACTTTATGCCCCATTGCAATCCTCTCGTCTATACGAATCGAATGATATATGATATTGCTATGCCAGGTCAAATTTAAGAATTTGACCTGACCCAGGTCAACGGTCTGACCCAACTTGACCTGGTATAATCATGATGTATATCATTTGACTTGCAGTGACTATACAAACACTTTTGTGACAAAATAAAAGTTATATCTTAGTTTATTTAAAATTTATAGAGTAAAACACAAAAATGTTTTTTTGACCTAAGGTGACCTCTTAAAGGTAACAAGTCAAAATTTTTGGCATCAACTTCAGAAATGGACTAAGAACAGGTCGTAACCGATGTTTGAAGTTGATTCCATCCATACTTACTGAGAAAAGCTCATTTCGTGATTTTACCCATGTATTTACAATGGGGAGGTCATGCTCTGCACATGACCTTAGGTTACCAATATAAAAAATCCCGGAACATATGTTGTAGCTCCTGGTGAGCCCAATATGTGGTATGCGTTTGCACTTGATGGATTAACCCTTCTTTCAGTTATGCGATCCTCAGCATTTTTTTAGGTGAGGTCACTTCACCTGGCCTGGTGACCTGACCTGATATGACCTTGAGCTGAAATTTTCAGGAAAGATGTAAAAATGAAGAAGGAACAGCTAGACCAAGTTTGGCGGCGCTGCGCGCCGCCGTTTTTTGGTCGCTTCGGAAAAACCCGAGGGGGGTCTAAAAAGACCCCCCACCCGGGCGAAGGATAAAGCCAAGTGGGACTGAGCGGTATGGAAGGGATGTCCACAAATAACCTAGGGGAAGCTCACGGCGAACCGTGAGCAGCGACTGGAGACATTCAGCCGGGCATGAACATCAGTTCGAGATTTGCGGCACAACATATTCATCGCCAATGCGGACGGCAGGGTCATGGTTATTGACATTTGGAGTATTGCGGGACAGTATAGTCATCTGTTCAAGCCTGTGGGACGTCAAATGACTGATAATGTTATCAGTTTGAGCCTTGGGACAGCATAAGCATCGTTGGAACACTGCGGGACGGCATAATCATCCCTTGGAGCCTTGCGGTACGGCATAATCCTCAGTTGGAGCCTTGCGGGACGACATACTCATCAGTTGGAGACGTGGGCAGAGCATATCAATTGGCTCAGCACAATTGTGTAACAGAGTGGGTGTCTTGTTCTAAGATTTAGCTGTTCTGTGCGATATTGTTCTCACAAATTGCCCCAAGAGCATTACGGCACAGTTAAGATATTAGTTGGAGACCTGCTTCCCAGCATGGACAATTCCATGACATTGGTTTATTGCTTATTAAAGGTAGATGAGCAACAAGGTAAGGCCCAAAAAACAGCTCAAGTCGAGGCAATAAAAAAGCACAACCGTTACCAGACATTATGATACAACTATACACCATAATATACACTTGCAAAAGAGAGAATCCAGAGCAAGTAGAACATGTGATGGGTCAGTGGAGGTACAATTATAAATAAACCATGCACGAATTATGATGCCGGGTGGTAATGGTCGCAGACTAAATCAAGTTTCTCAGGATCTGTGCACTAGCGATAGGTAGCTTAGTAAAAGCTCGTATCTGGGCCCTAAATTGGGCGTGGCTGCACCAAAATGGGTCGACATGGGGGCATGCAGCAACAAACGCGTTGAAGCTACCAGGCGCCCGACAGAATAATCCGCGCTGGACGGCGTTTATCCGACCAAATGGGACACGCATCAGGATACCGGTCATAGTGCGAGTGCGTCGCGGTGGTACGTGTAGTGGGAAGTGCCCGAGCAGTAAGGAAGAGTCAGTCCTGGCAGATATAGTCTTGTGGATGAACCTGGTGCCGTATTGCTGTCTACGATTGGCCAGGCTTTTAACTTTAACCCTCGCCCCACCGGGGGCATCGATGGCCCCCTAAGGTTTTTCCGGGATAGCAGAAAAACGACGAGGCGCAGCACCGCGGTTGAGGGTTTTACCTCTCACTGTATCATTTTCCCATCATCCCTGAAATTTTTTCCCCTGGGTCACCTAAGGTCAGGTCACCAGACGAGGTCAACCAAGGTCACCTCACTTCAACTTTAGAGCTCTGTAAGAGCTACATTTCAAAGTCGATCGATTTGAAACATCCTACACTTCATGACCCCTCCAGGGTCTACAAGGTGTATATCCGGGATTTTTCGATTTCGTGCCCTGAGGTCAGGTCACGAGGCGACCTCTCCCATTGGAAAAGCATGGGGAAAAGCTGTTTCATGATATAAAAGCCACAAAAATGATTGCAAATACTCAGACTGCTCAAAACAACGTTTTTGGACACCCTTTCACGGATCCGACGGGTCATATTTGCCCTTTGACTTTTCCAAGGTCATTCAAGGTCACCAGAGGTCAAAAACAGTATTTTGACAATAACTTTTGACCTAATGAAGCTAGAGCAGTGAAACAAATACCATCGTGTTTGTCTTGTCACTGGCTTTCATTTGATATACGGCAAGGTCACTTTTGACCTTTCGTGACCTCAGGTCATATTAGGTCACGAGGTGACCTCTGGAGGTCAAACCACTGGCGAGAGGTCTTTACGTTCCACATAATGGAAAAAGTACTGGCAATTTCCTATCAAATGTACTTTACCAGGCCTCAATAGCTCTAATGACCTAAGAGTTATGCCCAGTTTGCTTAATCATTGCATATTTGAGTGAAAATACCCGATCTTGACCTAATTTGACCTCTGGAGGTCAAACCATTGACCTGAGCACTAAGAAATGTGAAGTAATTTCTTACTGAATTCACGCGAGCCTTCTATTGCACTTTGCAGATCTGCGCTAACGCCCATATTTTCGGAGTTAGAGGGGGCCATCGATGACCCCTCCCGGTGGGGCGAAGGTGGCGCCGGACCCCCGGTGGGGCGCGGGTTAAAGTGTGCCAAATGGTCGGATTAAGCCAGAGACGGCAAGTAATGGGATGAAATGTTCGAAAGCATGATTAGAAATGTGTTTCGTATTCGTTCGAACCTGTCTAAGTGCGTCTTGGCAGCTCCACTCCAGATGCTACAGTCATCTTCCAAAACTGTCCGAATATTGCCGAAATATGCTGCCATGAGTGGATCCGGTTTAAATTTTTATATTGATCCCGGTTCCCCACTAGACTGCCCGTTTGAAGAGATCAGCAGGCCGTGTGTCCTGTTTTCCTTGCTGATAACGTGACCGATATGGTCCTCAAATGTCAGTTTTGAATCAAGCCACACTCCAAGGTAACGTATTGATTTCTCGTTTTGAGGGGGGTGTTTATAATTTTGCACGTGGTCCGGATGGTATTAGTGGTATACGTTTTAGTGTCATTGTGAATGCTTTGCACTCGCCGGGTTAAGTTGGAGTTTCCGGAGATGTGACTATTCAGCTAGAGTGTTGAGATGAGCCTGGAGCTGCGCGGCGTCTGCTATACTCAAAGCTTAACATCATCGGCAAAGAGGAGGCAATTTGTCTTAATTTTGGAGAGTAAGTCATTGACGAACATGACAAACAGCAAAAGTGATAAAATCCCACCTTTTGGCGTCCCAGAGCGCACGGGAGTCCAAGCAGAAAATTTGCCATTAACGACTATGCGCTGTTCTCGGTTAACTTAGTAAAAGAGAGCTAATTAAGAGTCGAGCAAGAGATGTGGTACGAATTCTTTAGATTATAAGTGAACAATTTATGATTGACACTCTGGAACGCCGCAGAGTAGGCTGTGTATATGACGTCAGTTTGTGTCTTCAGCAAGTGCCCTGCCCTCTGGATTTTGTACCCTTGACACCTATTTCCTTGAAACTGCTTACGGGGTTACCGGAAAGTCGAAACACAACAGTTAAAATTTTAGGGCCTCAGGTACGATGGATCAGGAGTAATAGCCTTTTGCTACGTTGCACCAAGTGCCAGAAACAATTTCCTTTACGGCAATTTTATCCGGCTAAAGTAACGATTGATAGATAATATTATTTACCGAAATGTTTAGAAGAAGTCAGTGAACACATTGGTAACTTTTATTAACATTTTAATATTATCACGTGCATTGACGGGGGAGGCGGGTACCCGCCCCTCTCGGGTTTTCGGAGATAGCATAAAAAATAAAAACGGCGGTGCGTAGCGCAGCCGTACTTGGCATACTTTTTTCTCATCCTTTTTACAGCTTTCGTCAAAATTTTAAGGTTAGGTCATCTCAGGCCAGGTCATCAGTACAGGTCAAGTGACCTGACCTAAAAAATATTAAGAAAGCATAAGTCGGAACAGGGTAAACTTATCCGATTGAAACTCATATCACATAATGGTCCTAAAAATATGTTCTGTTATATTTGATATCGATGACCTAAGGTCAGGTACGAGCCATGACCTCTCCATTTTGAATACATGGGAAAAATGGTTTTAACTGAATAACTTAGTAATGAATAGAGATAGAGCGTTTATTTTAACTGTATTAGATTTGCCTCATTGCAGTTCTAATGATATGAATTGTGCCAAATTTGACCTTGACCTGACTTCAGGTCAGGTCAAATCCTGTATTATCCTGTAAATCCTGTATCGACTGAGCCGCGTGGAACATAAGTTTTTAGTGTGGCTCAATGCGCGCAGTCACCAGCGGTCCCAATCACTGGCCTACACAGACCTGTTGAGGCACTTTGGCCTTGTTTCAGTAACCGCTAGGCGACAGCAACACGATCTCATGTTCATCCGAAATATTTTTAAAGGACGAATCTCATCTTCATCTCTTCTTGGGTCCTTCCACTTGCATGTGGGGAATTCCACCATAAGACGACCAAAAAAATCATGAATCTACACCCGACCATTTTTGTTTTCTTTCAAATCTGGGTCACTAGGGGTTTCGAGGGCGCTGAATTGATTGGAACCCTCGAAAAAATTCCCAAAATATTTCTTCGGAGATATGGCCCCAGGCAATTTTTGAAGTTGGTGTTGCAAGTGTTTTTTTAACGGCTCATAGTTTCAACGTTTTGGCAGTGATTTTCATAAATCTTTTTTTGTTGTGTTTATAATAGGTGAAACAACATCTTGGCTATTTTGGATTTTCCAATTTCAAAAATAATGGTTACATAATTTCTTGACAAAATTTTTCAACGATGACCTTGACCCAAAGTTATTTGAAATTCGTATTTTAGTCTGAAAGCGATTTGAAATACATTCAAACTCTTTTAAATGAAATAATAAAAAATTGGGTATCGAGTTGCATATATTTTTTCTAGCTTACAAAAGCAGACACCAGGTGGCAAAAGAAAGTCATTCTCGCCGTAACACACTATACAATTTGGCTAGAGCCTTGCAAACAAAACTAATCTGCCTTTTGCTACTGGCGGCTTGTTTTTGTGACCTTTGTGATGTCAGGTCATGTCAGGTCACCTAGGGTAAGGCTTTCCGGAAGGTAGTGAACAGCAGTATTTGTATAGACGGTGGGAGTCTAGGCGACCTTCAAAGGTGTGAGAGTAGTCCACAAAGACGACCAAATAATGATATAATTAACTGCATAATTGTCCCATTGACAGGGGAGTCGTTTTGAGAAAAAAAACAGCAAGCACACCTGGAAAATCTGACTAGCTAACGCTCTGTCTTTCAATAATTTTTCGGGCTTACTGACGCACCAACTTCCAGGCATATGGCGTCGGCAACTCTTGGACTATTGGAAAGGTTTCCAAGTCAAACTGTTCCTTGGACCAGCCGCGTGTTAAGGGCTAGCAGTACGCCATCGCAGTCTGGGTGCTCTTGTGCTAGGCGAAGGGGGACATTGTTATTGTGCTATTCCTCACGTCTGGCGCGCGCTGGTCACGCAGAGCAAACAACGCCGAAGGGGCTCTCCCCCTCTCCATACTGGAGAAGGACGGGACACCTGGGAGCGAAAAACATGAGCGACGTCAGTCGTGAACCCTTGATTGGAGTGGAAACACTTGGGCATTGCGCGTGCTGGTATTAGGCTACGCTAGTGATATAGAAAGCTCATAATGCCATTTAATTTCTGCTGTGACCCATATTGTCGACACAAGAGGCAAATTTCGAAAAATGTGCGATTGCCGAAGGCAGAATTGGTCGAAGCCGTCAACGATCACCGCCTTACCAGCAGTGATTATCTGTGTGACAACTGCCGCAAAAAGCTGACAAAAATCCAAAAAGTCTACCGAGAGAGGAAACCAGCTCAAGTTTGAGCGAAAGTGTACCGATTGAGGGACCGGTTACATCTGCATCTGAATCTACCGGCTCATCACTTGCGGATCCAGATGTTAGCCACCAACGAATCAGTGAACTTCTTCCCAGCCTTGATGTGTCACCTCTGGTTGAAAAAAGTAAGTACTATCTCTCCTTTTGTTTTTATTTTGTTTTATTAGGAACACTTCCAACAACTGTTCCTGCCCAATAACAGGGAGGATTGGTGTGGGTGTAGGAAGTCAATGTCGTCATATATTGTTTTGATTGCATGGGCTTATAAAAAAGCTTAATTTTCACGTTGATACCGATGCTTGGTCTTGGAATATTCTAGTACTATTCTATGATTTTATGCAGTCATGTCAGCATGCCCACTGAGTTTCCTTTCCTACATTTATGCGGTTAAATTAACTAACACTAGGACCAGTTCCGCGCTTGTTCATATCGGGTCATAGAACCTAACAATGTATCATTTTCGCAGGGGGTTGAAGCCCAGTACACGGCGATACGCGGGCTCTGAAAAGCTTCGAAAAGTGGTCAGCTCTGTTAAAAGAAAGATAGAGCATACCCTGGATATCGACCTTCCAACCCCTGGAAATACTCCGAAAAAACCTCGTCGGGAGGCCCAGGGCGACTTGGAAAGGTATGTTTTATGTACACCATTGTTTTGTTCAGGAGATTTAAAACTTTCATGAGCATTGGTGACACATTTTCCGGTTTATACCGTGATTGCTTTTTCGCAATGGCGCGTATTCCTATTGCTAGGATGCAGTCTAGTTGATACTCCCTATTCACTCGTTTAGTGGTTCCTAGAATAATTCCCCAATTTTTTTAAAGATTTGGATCAAGTAGTTATCACGCCATGATATCATTATTTTCGATATAGCCATGGGCTAGCATAGTCTGCCACAAAGAAATCGTCTCAAGGGAGATTTATGATTATCGTGCATCTAAACCTAATTTGGTTGGCATTGTATTTTTTGTTAATTGGTTAAATATTGACAGGCACAAGAGCGTCTCGCTCGATTTTGTTTCCATATTTTGAAAATTTTCGTAAGCAATGTGTTGTAAAATAGTTTTAAATTTCACAAGCTTGACTAGTATCCAGAAATAATGCAGATACGCATACGTACCATTAACAGATCAATCAGTCATGATATTTTCCGGTGCTTTTAGGTATAAAGCCCTCATGGGAGAACTAAAGGATGCCTTCAAAGACACGGATGACTACAAGAGACGCCTGGCCATTTTGACTTTGTCGCCATATTCTATCGAAAGAACGGCTGATTTTTTTGGGGCCAGCGCGCACATGGTGAAGAAGAGCCGAGAACTGAAACGAAACCATGGTATTTTACCAGAAGTGCAAAGCATGAGTAGAGGCCGGCATAGAATCACAGAAGAGGTCAAGCTGAAAGTGAAGAGATTTTACGAAGACGACGAGGTCAGTCGCATGTGTCCTGGTAAAAAGGACTGCATCTCGATGCGTGACGAAAACGGCGAAAAAGTAAATGTGCAGAAACGGCTCGTGCTCGGAAGTTTGAGGGAGATGTATGAGCTTTATAAGACTGATGAGAACAACCCAGACATCAGCTTCTCATCATTTGCGGCGCTGCGCCCCAAGCACTGTGTGCTGGCAGGTGCAAGCGGCACGCACTCTGTGTGCGTTTGCACCTATCATCAAAACCCCGATCTCCTTCTGTCTGCTCTTAACTGTCCTGGGCTAACATGTGAGGATTTGATTGACATGGCTGTGTGCAACTCAGATAATCGTGACTGTATGATGGGTAATTGTGACCAATGTCCGGGTGAGAAGGGTGTGGCGGAGTATTTGACCATGTTGGTGCAGGAGGAAGGTGAAGATGTTGACGGTGATGTTGAGGTCAGGTATAAACAGTGGGAGAGCGCAGATAGGTGTACACTGGCAGAGATGGTATTAACTCTTGAAGAAAGCGTGACAAAGCTGAGCAAGCAAATAGCTGACCTTGCACAGCACCACTATGAAGCAAGGGCACAGGCTGCTTTTTTCAAGCACCTCAAAGAAAGTGTAGCTGATGATGAAGTCGTCGTTCAAGGTGACTTCTCCGAAAATTACACTTTCATCGTACAGGATGCTGTGCAGGGGTTTTGGTGGGATGCCACACAGTGCACTGTGCACCCCTTCGTCGCGTACTGGCGAGAAGATAGCATCGAGCAGCACCAGAGCTTCTGCGTCATTTCTGACGATACAAAACATAGTTCCACCTCTGTCCATGCTTTCATCAAACATTTAGTGCCATTAATTCAGAAAAAGCTACCGAGAGTGTCGAAAATCCACTACTTTAGCGATGGCAGTAGCGCGCAGTACAAAAATAGGTACAACTTTATAAATGTGTGCCACCACGCCGCTGACTTCAAGCGCATATCGTGTGAGTGGCACTTCTTTGCCACCTCACATGGTAAGGGGGCATGTGACGGCATAGGTGGAACGGTGAAGCGTGCCACCTACCGGGAGAGTCTGCGTCGGCCGGTCACCAACCAGATCCTCACTGCTGAGCACATGTTTCAATTTCTGACCGACAAGTTCAGGTCGTCGATTGAATTTTTGTATGTGTCGGGGAGTGAAATACAAAAAAGTAGCCGCAGATCTCAGGGGCCGCTTCGCCACCACTGTCACCATCAAGGGTACCCGGAGAAGCCACAGGTTCAATCCTGTGGACTTTGAAACTATGCAGGTATACAGGCTGTCAGAAGATGACCTATGCAGGCACGTAAAGGTGGCGAAGCGGGTTTAATGAAATGAGCAGTCACCGATAAAAATATTTAGGATTCACCACATGAAACAGAGGCTTTGCCTAACATATTGTTGTTGTTTTCTATGCGTGTGAAGCTGTGTGTATGTGTTTAAATAAACTGGCAATGGTTCCGGACATCTTTTATTATTAATTTAAGTAGCTTTTTAAAACTCAAATAGCAAACTATCACTCATGCTGGAAAGCCTTACCCTAGGTGACCTGACATGACCTGATATAATACAAGGTCACGAGAACAAACTACCAGTAGCAAAAGGCAGGTTAGTTTTGGTCGCAAGGCTCTAGCGCAATTGCATAATGAGTTACGGCGAGAATGGGTTTATTTTGCCACCTGGTGTCTGCTTTTGGAAGCTAGAAAAAATATATGCAACTCGATACCCAATGTTTTTATTATTTCATTTGAAAGAGTTTGAATGTATTTCAAATCGCTTTCAGACAAAAATACAAATTTCAAATAACTTCGGGTCAAGGTCATCGTTGAAAAATTATGTCAAGAAATCAAGTAACCAAAATTTTTGAAATTTGAAAATCCGAGATAGCTAAGATGTTTTTATATCTATTTTTAATGCAATAAAAAAAGATTTATGAAAATCACTGCCAGAACTTCGAAACTATGAGCCGTTAAAAAATACTTGTAACACCAACTTCGAACATTGCCTGGGGCCATATCTCCGAAAAAATATTTTTGGGAATTATTTCGAGGGTTCCAATCAATTCAGCGCCCTCGAAACCCTTAGTGACCCAAATTTGAAGGAAATACAAAATGGTCGGGTGTAGGTCACTGGTCGTCTTATGGTGGAATGCACCATGTTCCGACTCGTGTCACCCGTCAGCAACCGCGGACCCTGCTAAGTGTACCTTATGCAAGGGTTGGCACTGTTAAGGAAGGTATATTTACGAGGCTTCCGAGGCAGCTGAACATGTTTTTACGCATGTGCCCGGCCGCAGATATATTTTCAGATACCTGGCAATCGTTCCGCGGAAAAATGAAAACCTATGCTGCCTCGTTGTAGTTGTGTACGAGCCAGTGATTGCATCTTATCACGCGCATTGACGGGGGACTGAGCCACCTTCGCATTGACGGGGGCGGGTACCCGCCCCCCCTAAGATCTCGAGAACCACGGTAGGTAGCAAAAAACGGTAAACGGCGTTGGGCTGTCCATCCACTTCTCCATCGAAAACATTTGGACCATTTTTTTGTCAGGTCACATTTAAGGTCACGAGAGGTCAAAACATGCCCGTCATAGGGATAACATGTAAATTCAGTTTTTCGGCAATTACATCTGAACAAGTAAAGATAGAGCAAAATGACTTGAACTATATGACTCCTCTTAGCAAGCCAAATCGAATGATATATAATTTGACCTTGCTAGGTCAAATCCAGGATTTGACCTGACCTGAGGTCAGGTCAGGGTCAAATTATATAAAATGCATATCATTAGAATTGCAAAGCCTAGGCGAGTCTAATGCAGCTAAAATAAATGCTCTATCACCATCCGTTACTGAGTTATTCCGTAAAAACCATTTTCCCATGTATTTCCAATGGAGACGTCAGCCTGGTACCTGACCTTAGGTCATCGATATCAAAAATACTGGAACATATTTTAGAGAACTCGGTGGGGTAATTATGTGATATGAGTTTCAATCGGATAAGTTTAGCCTGTTCCGACTTATGCTTTCTTAATATTTTTTAGGTCAGGTCACTTGACCAGTACTGATGACCTGGCCTGAGATGACCTGACCTTAAAATTTTGACGAAAGCTGTAAAAAGGATGAGGGAAAAGGCATACCAAGTACGGCGGCGCTACGCGCCGCCGTTTTTCTACTATCTCCGAAAAACCCGAGGGGGCGGGGCGGGTACCCACCCCCCGTCAATGCGCGTGTTATGTGATGGATAGTTTTATGGTTTTTTATCGCTCTTAGAGTTCGTATCGCTGTTATTGTTTTAATTTGTGTGTGTGCCGCCACAATAGGTTTTCCTATTTTTATGTGGTCACCTTATGCCTCTTTGGGCATTTTATTCACGTTTTGTGTCATCTTTACTCTTATGGTGTGCATGTTTAATTTTTATTAATCTTTTATCTATCTATCTTTTATTTCTTGTACTTTGCCTTTTATTGGGGTCATCCCGTGGGCAATGATGCAGATAAATAAAAAAAATAATTTGACCTAACAAGGTCATATTATATATCATTCGATTTGGCTTGCTGCGAGAATTCATACACTTTGAATCATTTTGCTCTATCTTTACTTGTTGATATGAAATGGCCGAAAAACGTAATTTACATGTTATCCCTATGACGGCATGTTTTGACCTCTAGTGACCTGAAATGTGACCTGAAAAAATTATTCAAATATTTTTGATGGAGAAGTGAATGGGCTATCCAACGCCATTTACCGTTTTTTTTGCTACCTAGCGCGGTTCTCGGGCGGGTACCCGCCCCCCCCTCCCGTCAAGGCGAAGGTGGCTCAGACTCCCGTCAATGCACGTGTTATATGTTGTGCAGCGTAAATGTGTAATCTATCACCAGCACTTTGAAGAGCATGTTTTAGGGTATTCACAAAAATAAAAACTTGGTACCTATTTGCTTACAAACTTGAGAAGGCCTCTGGGATATATCGGGCAAACGCCGTTGGCACACTGCGTACAGTGCACAGCGCTCGAAGATCCCTCACTATACCCCAGATGCCGTGACCGTGGCCCGAAGACGATTGTTGATGAAACAGGGGAGTGAACATTCAGAAAATAGTTACACCTGCCTGTTATATATTTTGATATCCTTCACCCTTGGTAGTTACAGCGTTGCGAATTTAGCATTTTCCTAAAGCTGAAGGTAGGAAAAGGAGTTTCATGAGTAAATCAATAAGCTAATTAGATTCTATGTTTAAGTGCATATTCAAAAGCTGACACCAGCACGGAAAATAATATGTTGATAGCTATCAGGATCTAAGGTAAAAACCGTGGGTATTTGCCTGCATACATATGATATGATCACTTGCTATGAGTGATGATGATATATATGATTACTTGCATACGATAAGATAATGGTACCTACTTATCTCAAATTATTCCGCTTCAATCACGAATGATAAATTCATGACATGAAATTTTCCTTATCTCAACACTTATGGATGTCGCAGCGCCCGAAACTTCCAAATATGATGATGATGACGGAGCAAAGAAGCACGTGCTTTCCTCTTCTGGTTCATTATCTGGTTATATTTCGGTGGCGCTCTTGATCAGTCATATCTACCTATAACTGGTCCGACGGTTGAATTTTACTTTCATATACGCATCTCTCCTCTTACATTCAGTTACTTGCAGGCTGTTTTCCACTCCCCTTCACTCAGCAAAAACCCAACAGACACTCCCGACTTCAGCGAACTCGGCCGCCGGCTAGCCAGTGCTGACTGTCGCCTTCTCGCCTGTACCAAAGAGCAGCCTCGGATGGTGGAGCAGATACTCAAGCCAATAGAGAGCAAGATATGGCGAGGAATGTTTGAATATATAATATTAATACGTCTCCTGGTTCGTGGTTTAAGCTCTATGACTTTTGTGGATAAATTTCTGCTAATTTTCTCACAATACAA
Source organism: Lepas anatifera (assembly GCA_034440635.1). NCBI lineage: Eukaryota > Metazoa > Arthropoda > Thecostraca > Lepadidae > Lepas > Lepas anatifera. The sequence continues at coordinate 299,210 of JAOTON010000261.1, forward strand.
GTGAACGCACCTCCACCAATCAGCAGCCGCCATTCGCTGGCTGCCGCTTGCCCGCGGGGCACAGAGGTTACACAGGTCACGCTGGGCGCCGCTGACGCCGAGTTCAAGCCTCGATAAGGAGGGGTCGCGTGGTGGATTATAAAATTTGCGTGCGGGATGTTGAGAATGGTCATGGTTGTGCCTGATGTTGGAATGAGGGAGGGGGGCAGGTATAGGAGAAATTCTGTGCACATGGGTTGATGTGTTAGGTGTTTATGCAGTGTGCGGTTTCGATAGCACTGAAAAAACATGAGTTATTAAATAAGTTCGGTACGGGAATAAGCTTTGCGGGTAAATTTCAGGCACCGATTTCGAGTCATTTTTTCAGCATCAGGGTACATGATGCAGCTTTTCTAGACTTTTCAACTCACACACTTATTGGCAATACAACACACGCGGCATATGAGACATACCTGGCTGGCATTTCATGCGTATGCAACACGAAAAGCTTAAGATGCTACACAAATTATTTGAGGCGGAGGGCTAAGTAGTTTTGATCGTGTAAACAAGGAGGATCCAAGGATGCATCACGGGATGCACTCGGAAATTAACTGAGTAGATATGTATATCTTAATTGCATGAACATCACTGTATCCCTTTAGCATGGGCCACTCCCCTATCACATCCTTCCGATACCTTCGCCTCCAGTCTTCCGGTAACCAGAAGCCACTGTGCATGGCCGTCCAACCGCAATTGTCTGGCTCTCTATCTTTTGGTATAAAAAATTGGCTTGTATGCTACAGGATCCGCCACTAATCGCCCGGGTGACATCGCGTTCCTATAGGAACTATACTATGAACTAAGAATAAAAAATAACTTAGAACTATAGTTCTTGCACCGTTATTATATCTATGTCACCCAGCTTTCGAATTATACTTAATTGGTGGAGCTGAAGCATACGTGACGCCACAAGTCGCATCAAACATTGTAAATGTATTAAGTCGTTTCACATATAGTGGTGAATGGTGAATTGTGAATCCTAGCAGAAAAAAACTTTTTGGTAGATGATGATTTTTGGGCCAAATTTCCTTGCTGACCAAGCATTGGTACGAAGATCTTAGAGGACACTAATGAAACATCAAGTATATCATGTTAAAGTCTCTGGAGGGGTGCCCTGACACCCACAGCGAAGTATCAAGTTAGTGCTAAAGTACCTTTTAACACGCGCATTGACGGGGGTCTGAGCCACCTTCGGATTGACGAGGGGGCGGGTACCCGCCCCCTAAGATCTCGAGAACCACGGTAGGTAGCAAAAAACGGTAAACGGTGTTGGGTAGCCCATCCGCTTCTCCATCGAAAATATTTGAACCATTTTTTTGTCAGGTCACATTTAAGGTCACCAGAGGTCAAAACATGCCGTCACATGCCGTCATAGGGATAACATGTAAATTAAGTTTTTCGGCCATTATATCTGAACAAGTAAAGATAGAGCAAAACGACTTGAACTCTATGAATCCTCGCAGCAAGCCGAATCGAATGATATATGATTTGACCTTGCTAGGTCAAATCAAAGATTTGACCTGACCTGAGGTCAGGTCAGGGCCAAATTATATAAAATGCATATCATTAGAACTGCAAAGCCAAGGCGAGTCTAATGAAGCTAAAATAAATGCTCTATCACCATCTGTTACTGAGGTATTCAGTAAAAACCATATTTTCTATGTATTACCAATGGAGAGGTCATGCTTCGTACCTGACCTTAGGTCATCGATATCAAAAATACCGGAACATGTTTTAGAGAACTTAGTGAGCCCATTATGTGATGTGAGTTTCAATTGGATAAGTTCACCCTGCTCCGACTTATGCTATCTTAAACTTTTTTGAGGTCGGGTCACCTGACCTGTACTGGTGACCTGACCTGAGATGACCTATCCTTAAAATTTTCACAGAAGCTGCAAAAATGATGAGGAAAAAGGTATGCCAAGTACGGCGGCGCTGCGCGCCGCCGTTTTTCTGCTGTCTCCGAAAAACCCGAGGGGGGCGGGTACCCGCCCCCCGTCAATGCGCGTGTTAAAGTGTTATTGTTTATCATTTTCAAGATTTCAAAAGGCTGTGTGATAGCTAAGAATATATGTCATCTCTTTTTATATGGTGATCGTTTACTTCTTTCAAATTTGGGCATCCTCCATGATTTTCGTAAATCCATACATCTTGACACAGGTGTCAGGTGCTAAATGATTTAAAGAAGTCATTATTGAGTGACAGATCGTGCGATGTCCTTGGGAGGATCTGGCCCGCACATCTCCAATGCTGGTACCAGAGGTATGTCTACCTCTGCGATCACTGCCATTTACAGCTTAGTTTTGGAGCAAAATAGTCCACACAGACATCCCTTGGGCGCTTCAACGGGCGTCCCCTCACACTCGGAGAAAACATCTAGAAAATGTTCTATGAAGGAGGGGCTATCCAAATAATCCATCTTTTTAATTTCTTGACAAGAAATTGGCCCTGTTGCCGCCTAAAACCACCCCTCCAGATTTCGCAAGAAGTGGCCTGGAAGGGGACTACACCCATCGACAATCCACCTCTTTCTTCGTGGGTCCTGCAGGAAACGTTCACCCTCTTATCCTCAGAGTTGCTCCTAAAGCTCTCCGATAAGCTCAGTTGTTACATAATGGAAATATTTTCCATCTTTGGTATAGTTAGAGGCACCCCGTGTTGGAAGGCGCCTCTATATCTCTTTTTCCACGGGTGCCTCGAAGAAACATTGTTTGTACACCCTGATGGTTTTTTTTAAACATATTAACAAGTGAACACATGTAAACAGATTCGTCAGCAAGAAGATCGTGTCGTATTTATTAGATTTTGGGCACCTACAGTCTTCTTCAGGGCTCCCCTGTGTGTACTCTTTTTGTCTTCTCCTTTCTTTAACGTGTTAGAGGTCGGTGAATTAACACGCGCATTGACGGGGGCGGATACCTGCCCCCCTCGGGTTTTTGGAGACAGTAGAAAAACGACGGCGCGTAGCGCCGCCGTTCTTGGTATACCTTTTTCCTCATCATTTTTACAACTTCTGTGAAAATTTTAAGGTTATGTAATCTCAGGTCAGGTCACCAGTACAGGTCAAGTGACCCGACCTCAAAAAATGTTTAAGATGGCATAAGTCGGAGCGGGGTGAACTTATCCGATTGAAACTCATATCACATAATGGCCCCACCAAGTTCTCTAAAACCTGTTCCGGTATTTTTGATATCGATGACCTAAGGTCAGGTACGAGGCATGACCTCTCCATAGGAAATACATGGGAAAAATGTTTTTTTACGGAATAACTCAGTAACAGATGGTGATAGAGCATTTATTTTAGCTGCATTAGACTCGCCTGGGCTTTGCGGTTCTAATGATATGCATTTTATATAATTTGACCCTGACCTGACCTCAGGTCAGGTCAAATCCTTGATTTGACCTAGCAAGGTCAAATTATATATCATTCGATTCAGCTTGCTAAGAGGATTCATATAGTTTAAGTCGTTTTGCTCTATCTTTACTTGTTCAGATGTAATGGCCAAAAAAACTGAATTTACATGTTATCCCTATGACGGGCATGTTTTGACCTCTCGTGACCTTAAATGTGACCTGACAAAAAAATGGTTCAAATGTTTGCGATGGAGAAGTGGATGGGCAACCCAACACCGTTTACCGTTTTTCGCTACCTACCGTGATTCTCGAGATCTTAGGGGGTACCCGCCCCCGTCAATGCGAAGGTGGCTCAGACCCCCGTCAATGCGCGTGTTAACTAATCAGGAAAGGCACTCGGATCAGTTTTGTTTTCCAACCCATGGTGGGTGCATATCAATTCTCAACAAAGTCAGTGACTCTCATGTAATTTCATTGCTTAGCTCAGTTACCCTATTTTAGTATTTAGACTCTTTTTATAGCCTGAGGGTGGGTGCATTCTAGTCACCAGTCACCCCTAGGTCCGATTCAGAAATAGTAGCAAGCTCTTGCTTGCCGACTTTGTTTCCAACGGAGATGTATGTCCCGTTCTCTCAGTCTACGAACCATCTTTATCGCCTACATGTGCTAGGCTGGCGTTCCTGGCTTTGAAATAATACCTGTGAAAGAGTTACAATGGCATAGATAGAAATACTAACACTAAATGTCGGTGACATACTTAAGTGATATTTTCATCAAGAAATGCCTATGGCCCCCTAAAGTTTTCCACGATAGCAGAAAAATGACGAGACACAACACAACGGTTGAGGGCTCTACCTCTCACCCAATCATTTTCCCACCATCCCTGAAATTTTTGTCCCCGGTTCATCCAAGGTCAGGTTACCAGGCGAAGTCAACCAAGATCACTTCACTTCAACTTTTGAGCTCTATAAGAGCTACATTTCGTAGTCAATCGATTTGAAATTTCCTTCACTTTATAACCTTTCCAGTGTCTACAAGTCATATATCCGGGATTTTTCGATTTCGTGACCTGAGGTCAGGTTACGAGGTGACCTTTCCAATTGGAAAAGCATGTGGAAAAGCTGTCTTATGATCTAAAATTCACAAAAACGATTTCAAATGCTCGATTTGCTCAGAAAAGCGTGCTTGGACACCCTTTCACGGATCCCAGTGGCCATATTTGCCCTTTGGCCTCCTTAAGGTCATCCAAGGTCACCAGGGGTCATAAACAGTATTTTGACAATAACTTTTGATCTAATTAAGCTAGAGCGCTGAATCAAACATCATCGTGCATGTCTCGTCACTGGCTTTCGTTTGATATACGGCAAGGTCACTTTCTGACCTTTCGTGACCTCAGGTCATATTGTCACGAGGTGACCACTGGAGGTCAAACCACTGGCGGGAGTTCATTACGTGCCACATAGCGGAAAAAGGTCTGAAATTTTACTATCCAATTTACTTTACCAGATCTCGATAGCTCTAATGATATAAATGTTATGCCCAGTTTCTTAAGCATTGCATATTTGAGTGAAATTAGCTTATCCTGACCGAACTTGACCTCTGGAGGTCAAACCATTGACCTGAGCGCTTAAACATGTGAAGTAATTTGCAACTTAATTCACGCGAGCTTTCTAATTCACTTCGCAAATTTGCCCTAACTTCCATATTTTCGGAGTTAGAGGGGGCCATCGATGCCCCGTGGGGCGAAGGTCGCGCCGGACCCCGGTGGGGCGGGGGTTAAGTGTGAGGGCCCAAAGGAAGTGACGTGAATATTAAATGCCTGGGGATGCCGAAATTTGGAGCAATATGAATTACTACCATATCAAAATGAAAAGTATAATATAAGCTCTCCCCATAAGTCTAACATTAGTGTTTTAACCTCCCCATAGACAGGTTGAACTGCATGAAACTAGTTTGAAGTGCTTAGAATTGAAAACACAAAAGCCTCAAGTACAGCTTGTACAAATCGTTTTCTCTGTCTTCACCTTAATCGCATTAGTATGTGATAACCTCACGCGTAATAGCATCATCGCTGAAGGGTTGCACCAGTATTTATCATTCACAGGACTACGTAAAACAGCAGGTTACTCTGTTTTCAAGAACTATATTTTCACATCAACGTATTGCATGATCTCGCATTAGCCCATTGGCAAAGGAGGCAGACGCGGGTTGAGTGGAGAATCCCACTTAGTTAGAACTCAAGGGGAATTCTGGCTCGGCACGATGGGCGACAATGGCCTTACCGCGTCGCTGCCCGTTCTTGCGAGCGAGTTTAGATGGGGCAGCGGACTCGCGTGCTTCAGCTCTCGCCCTCTCCACCGACGGCCATTGATTAATGGGACCTTATCCTGCCGCCCCGGCAAAACAAAAACGGTCATACTTATTCCACGCTCGCGCCTTCAGCGCTTAAGTCGCTGCTAGCCGCCTCACGAGAGTACCCGGGGTCATCTAAGGTGAACCCAACAGAACAGCATCGTAATGCAATCGATCCACGCTTATGATATATAGTTTTTTCATCATTATCTACGAGGAAGTGCTGTGCGCTACATTGAGGATCATCTAAAGAAGTCTGGTAGCTACTGGAAGGGACTCGAAATGAAGTATGTAATTGGGTTCACTTAAGACCAATTATTGAAAAATATGTTAATAATACTAGTTTTCTTTTCTTATTGCAATACTACACATAACAGCATCCAAATTAAGCGAGCCCGCTTCAAGTCGCATTGTTTCTTTGATTCCAGCATGACATATAGGTAAAAATAAATATGAAATCACACTGTCACAGATTTCCTACTAGAGCTGCAAATATGCCGCTAGTAGATGTCTGGAATTTGAGTGAGCAACTAGCGACAAAACACAACCACTTATTCAGATTCAGATTAGATTAACTCAGGTGAGTCCCAGCATTGCGAGACTTTTTACGTCCTATGTCAATAAAAATACAGGTAAAAGACAAAATAATTACACAGACATCACAAGTAAATACGTACATGACAAATACTCACCTATATCTGCGCGGTGAGAATTACTCTGAGCACGAGGTAAGTGGCCAGGGCAGCCTCGGGGAATAGCTTCGGCTTCCGGAGCAAGTTTTCAGATCCGGGATTAGCTGGGCGAGGGTGGACTCCCATTCTTCCCTACGACATTACCGTGAGAACAATCGCCAACCCCAACAGGGGCAAGGTGCGATACTCTTCTCTTGGGGGGTGCAGCGATGTGGTGGTTAGCGTGTCCGATTTCCACGTGGCAGATCCGGGTTCAAGGCTTATAGGGTTATCTGAGTAAGGAGCAAGTTGGCTCACCCCCTCCTACGGGGAAGAGTTGGATAACGCTGGTCGTTGGTGGGTCGATGAGCCACAACATCGTGTTATTGCCAAGAGCCAGTTGGCTCGCCCCTTACCAAGAGTGGATATCTGGACAATAGCCCCAATATCAACGTAATCGAGATCACCGAGAAAAAAGGAATTTAGGGGACAGGGAAGGCCCGAAAGATGCTTCTTTGAGCAAGTGCATGGGGCCAAAAACAGCTGAATTCTGCGAATTCCTGTAGGGTGAAACAGGGACGCCCCCTGAGTGGGGAGCTGCTAAACCGACCAGTAAACACACTAGAGAGATGACCGCTTATATTAAGAATCCAGGTAGATAGAATGACAGTTTTGTAAGCACAGAAATGAAAAATGCGATGATATCAAAGATATTTTGAGAGCTCCCACATTTTAAACCGAAAGTGTTTTATCTGGGAAAATTCGGATGTGAATGTCTTTGCACATTGGGTGATTTAAAAATTGATCCGCAAGGAACATAATTGCAAGCATTGCGGTCGAGAAAGTGACCTGCAGGCATTGGGAAGTCTGGTATCATTTTCCCTCCATTATATTTCCTGAAAGCCCTTTGACCTCTGTTTCATCCTCTCTTTTTCATTCACCCCTTAGTCGCTGAAACTTTCTCTCGACTTTAAATGATTTTATTCAGTCTCAGTGTGCTTCTAGACCTTGAAGTCTTTTAAGCTTGATACTGTACTGTGACCAATTTCGAAGTAACATCTGCATTCTTCAATTTAAGCTTCTGCCACTGTGTCACAGATCAAGTCGTGTGACCAATATTTGCTGCTGGTTTCTACTGTCTGGTAGATGAAGACTGCACTGCTCCAGAATCAGGCCCAGTGGCCTAGTTCACCATTATTCCGGAACCAAACCTCTTCAGAACAAAAGTCATCGCATTGGAGGCCAATGTGGTGACGCTGCACGGTCGGTCGAACAAGTCCGAGGCAGATCGAGAAACAAGACTACTTGCACGACCCACAGAATGGCTCAACTTGACGTCCAACGTCATGGCTATGTATCTTTAAAGATAAGTATTCCGTTAAAGCAAAGACAGCATCACCACATTATGGATATTGCTTCGTGAACTGGCGCTGAATTTTTTGGTATGAGAGGAAAACTTCTCTAGCTATGAGAGGATCCGGGACAGTAGCGGAGTTGGCAGGGCGACCCCCTGGTTTTTGGGTCTCCCATAGCGTTTACAAAGGGTGTGTGTTGACACGACCGTACTTAACCATCTAAGGTCCCCTCTCTTGAATACAAAAACGGGTCTACAACCATGAATCACGCACAAATTATCAGACTGAACCAGTGGTGGATCCAAGGGGGCTACCCATGCGAGATACCCTTACCCCCCCACCGAAATGAATTCCTGGATCCGCCACTTCACTGAATCCAGGATTCTCCATGATACCTAAACTTTTACTTGCCATTTGCTAATAGCTTTCGATTTCATTCATAAATACATAAAAACGTCTAGCAGCCTCGTACAGTGACGGGTCAAGGATTTTGGTAAGGAGTGGGGAGGGGGAGGTTGGTCTGTGCCACCTGGGGCTGCCTTTTTGTGCATTTCAAGGGACGCCCTCCCGTTGTAGTTGTGTTGCGTTTTCTTTAACTGGCGGGTTTTTCGGAAGTTTGACCAGGAAGTAACTGAGCCAATCTGGGCAAAGGGTCGCCACTGTCTGGAGAGTGGTGGCCAGCTAGTCGAACGGAGGTCTGCAGCTGACACTGGACGGGTGGCAAATCATGGAAGACGCTGGAAAGCATGGTGCTATGCCAAGACCAACTTCTAAAGTCAAATTTGCGTGTACCGCTCCGTCTTCGCAGTCTCAGAGTATAATCGTCTAATGCCGTATCTGGGCTGATGGTTTGGGATGGCAAAGGGGCCCAAAATAGTGAAACTCATTTTTTATAACTGGGTAAAACTGGGGGCTAAGGGCGAGAAGATGCCCTCTCCTTGGATCTGCCTCTGCCTTCAGCACCTTACACCTTCAGGGAACGTCTTCATGGACGGTGGTAACAGCCCCCGTCCCCTTTGGATCCTTTCTCCTCCTGCTTGTCCACGTTCTTGGCCTCATCACGGATAACTGACAAGTATCGGCTTGTCGCCAAGATGGGTGCTTTGGTGTAGCTGTGAACTGTTGTTGCGTAGCAAAGGACCTCGTCGTGGGGCGATGAAGAGACTTTTTCACTAAGTCCAATTTACTCCCACTTGTACCCCTGGCGTTGTGAACAGGCGTAACTCAGCAGCTGTTCCAGCACTCTGCACTGTCAGCACCTTTCACTACACTCGTCACATGTGCACATAACTGACTGGTAGAACTTCCCCGTCGCAATGGGGAATGCGAGACACGATTGTCTATTCAGTGCTAACAGCGGCTGTTTATAAATGGTTTGATATCGGATGCTGACGAGTTGACTGAGAACATCTAAGAAATGAGGGTAACTGTGAACTTCTTAGAATACTGAGCACCTGAGTCTGGGACCTGGGGAGTGATGAGGTCGTATCTTGTCGGCACTTCAGATCTAAGGAGCATTAATGGAAGTCCATCAGCATTATGGACGCTCTTATCTGGGCAAACTCAGTAACTCTGCCATTCCTATGCCGAAGGCACGAGGGTTCAAACGCTCAGTGCGGCCGCGTGAGTTGGTACATGTCGGAGCAAGTATTTACGCAACCATGCTCTGACTTTGTATGTACTGTATTATGCTTGACTATTAAAGGGGTTATTGTTAAGCTTTATGGATTTCGAAATTTAGTGGTTTTGAAGGGATTAATGAAATATTAATCGCACGGCTTTACCAATCTGGGAACAAGAGGGTATGGGTTCCTGCACGGATGCTGTAGCGCACCATCTCCATGTGTGGAGAAACATTGACAACAGCCATTTCCTTCGGTTCTTTTGTGACAACTACGCTTGCCTTGTAAACTATTTTCAATACTTGAGACTACCGAGCCATCAAATGTGTACAGTAGAAAAGATAGATGAGTCCAGATTCTCTGGTTGAGGAGAGAGCACCTGGTCGGGCGCTATCAAGATCAGGAGGCCCCACTGTCGGGTGGCAAAACCTATCAGGTGGGTGTCAAATCCTTTCGCAAGGGAGGAAGTTTAACGAGGCACCAACTGCCAGTGTTATTCGGCCTATCACGGGAGAGCCTATACTGGCATCCTGGGGGGATGGGAAGTGACATTTCAGGAGGCTTGATCGACCCTTAGGGGGTGCCTAGGGTCGATCGGGGAAGTGCCTCCTTGCGGTCTCAACTGGATCCGCTTATTATTGTAAGTCAGGAGTAAAACGCACACGCTGCAGTTTAAATCACAAGCAAGTGCGGCTGTACCTCGCTGGTAATGAACCGCTAATTGCCGAGCAGTCGAAATACAACGAAAATCATGATCATAGTTATTTGGCTGCCTGTTCTGATAATCGATAATATCGAAGGTGTTATGGACTGTAATTTAGGGACTTTATTTTGGTATTCAACCGATCGATTTGACTGAAACTGTTTAGTGAGAACAAATTATGTCGTAGGAAGCAATACATAGCCGATTAAATGTGTTTGGAAATTAGTTATTATCTTCAGCAATTGCTAATAACAGGACCACGAACAAATGTACGGCTTCGTCAACAGCTTCTGGCTGGTTTTTTGCTCAATAAATCTGCAAATTAGTCTAAGTATGAACGAGCTTGGCAGGCGTCTCACACATGAGATTGCCCAGCATCTCGGCTCTGATGCCACGCCGTGTATTTCACAGGCATGCAATCTGCGTCTGCTCGATGGCGGCACGGACCATTTTATCGAGCTCGTCCTGCACGAGCTCGACAGATTTACTATCAATTATGGTAGGTCGGGGGCTGCTGACTGACATCACTACTTTATCTCAGAGAGCCAGGAAGTTAACAATCCACCAAGCCAGAGTTCTGACGGCGTTGGGAGTAGAATGGCCGAGCTATTGGCAAATTTTCGACACCATCGGCTGCGGTTTGCCTGATACTTGTAGTTCATTTTGCCGGCCCCACTGCATTACTGGTGTTACCACTTTTTTAGTCATTCCTCCACGTAGTGTTCTATTGTCACTGCATGTCAAAGAGTGTTGCTGTATAGCCCAAAGAGCCCTCAGTAGGTCATCAAGGCCTGGGCAAGGCCCTTTTCCGGCTGTGTACTGGTCTAAATGGGGGCGACGCGGTGTTACTGTGGACCCAGACGCAGTTTTTAAGTTCGGGATGTCACAGAGGTCAAACGGGACTCACCAGCGGACCAGACCACCCACTGCCAGCTCAGAGCAGACACTCCCGGGCTTGCACCAACCGTAATCCCCGCTCAGTTTCTGTGAGCATCAGCTGACCTTGTAGCTGTGGTGGCGAGAGGTGCATGTTCCTAGTCAAGTGGGGATAGACAGTCACCTCGGATACTGGGCAACTATTTTCCACTGGTTTGAAGCCAGTTGTCGCGGTGAATGGTGTTGTACCAAACGATGTTTGTTGAGAATAGTTTTGGTCAACCACTCATGACTTTTCTTTAGCAGCCTTTTGAGTGATTAATAATAATAATGATATATTTGGCTTATTGACGCACTAACAGCCAGTGTCATATGACGTCGCCTACTTTTTCCCTGTTGGAAGGGTTTCTCGGGAGCCAGCTTGCTCCTTGTTTAGGGAGGCCGCCGGGTCTTGAACCCGGGTCTGCTGCGTGATTCTGAGCTCGTGAGCTTTGAGTGATTTTGCTCTTAGGCACAGAGGTACATCCTGCTGCGGCTCGCAGCTTAGGATCCACACACAAACAACCAGAAACTGCAGTATCCACCCTTTCACCGACAAATCTTCAACACCACAGACTCCCATACAATCGAACACAACAGCACCCTCAGACGTGTTTACCAAGCGGTATGGGTCAGAGCGATCCTCGTCGGCGCCTCCAAAGGGTCGTATGCGCAAGGAGCGTGGTGAAGCCGTTTCATCTCCAGGTCGCGGGGACACGGGGCTAATGCCGCCGCCGTACCCTCCACCACCCCCGCCTCCACCAACACCTCCCGCTAAAGCAACAGGCAGGGACCACCTGAGCACAGGCACCCGTGAAGGAAAGCGCAGGCTCTCCTCTCCAAACCTACGTTTCGAGGAAAGAAAATCCCAAGACAGAGAAGAGGAAACAGATTTGGTGTTTCGGGATTCAAAGGGAAAGCGAATTGCGGTACCGAGGGTACAAAAAGAGGTTCTTCAACCAAGGCTGCACTCGGGCTCCACCGAGAGTATCGGAAACGTCCAGCACGTCTGGCAGGATGTGCCGCGCCCATCCCCGCTAGTGATGGTAGGCATCCGGGGCCGAGAGTCAGAGAGGCTTACATGGATAGGGACACTACTTTCGTGCGTCGCTCTCCGCCTAAGGGTCTCGGATACCCCGAACGAATGGCCAGACCACCAGCAGAGTGGAACACGCGTACAGCCTGGTGTGTATCTGAAATGTTCGACGGCAGGAGCTGGGAGACCTAGTCAGTGTTGGGTAATTGGTTTGTCACATTAGAAGTTGTTGGCTGATCCACTTAGTTTTCATTCTGGATATGTTTTGAATGGTTACAGCTGACTACCACTATTTTTTGCTTTTTTACACTAAGATGGGCGCAACATGACCTAGTATTCGAGGCGCCCTAAAACCCCAAACAACAACAGCTCTGCGGTTGTTATTAATGAAAATGTTTGATTTTTGGATGCCAAAAGCTTTTAGGCATCCCTGTCCTGGATCATTCGAGCGCATCATGCCAACCGCGCTAACACATATTGTCAAATGCTGCTTTTTTATCTTGGGTGACATCAGTCACGCGTGCTAGAGGTGTTCCTCGGAAACAAGCCTCTGGCGTCCCATCGTAAGTATGGACTGGTCACCCAACTGAGCCACGTGGTCTACTGCTGTCAACAGATATCCTGGGTGGGTCCCCACGCGGGGGGTTTGGGAATAGACAGATATAATAACAGATATCAGATTTAGCATTCAATTTTAAAGTCATAGTCCGAGCAATGAATGTCTTACAACGTGACCGACAGAAACGTTTTGACTGGGTTTGAGCTCAACTTAGCCATTTTTTTTTGTTACGTGCTTTGTATTTCACTACTTTCATGCATTGTATTTTCGTTGACTTTAGCCCTAAGTGGTTTTCTGATGACCAACTGGCCTGGTTTTGAATACGTAATAGCATGTCAGTGAAGTGTTACGACACATAATATGACAGAACTTCTCGCTATATCGACGCGATTCGGGTGCTATAAACCCACCACGAGTCTGTTCCAGGAATGAGACGGTATGCTATTTCAATGGTAAATAGAACACGTTGCTGGCAGGTTGTTGAGTGAAGTTCAAATATTCTCAATACTTTATTGGTACACACATATGCATGCTTCACAGCAGTCATGCCGTGCCGACGAGACTGCCCATGTCGTGCCGACGAGACTGCCCATGTCGTGCCGACGAGACTGCCCATGTCGTGCCGACGAGACTGTCTATGCCGTGCCGAAGAGACTGTCCATGTCGTGCCGACGAGACTGCCCATGCCCCCATGTCGTGCCGATGAGACTGTCCATGCCGTGCCGACGAGACTACCCATGCCATACCGACGAGACTGTCCATGCCGTGCTGACGAGACTGCCCATGCTGTTGCGACGAGACTGTCCATGCCCCTATATCGTGCCGACGAGACTGCCCATGCCGTGCCGACGAGACTGTCCATGTCGTGCCGACGAGATTGTCCATGCCGTGCCGACGAGACTGCCCACTCCAGTGATATTTACAGAGCCGAAATGTGGGCTATAAAATACCTGGAAGGACCGGGTGAAACAGGTATCGGTAGTACCCGCTGCAAGACAAGCTTCAGGAAACCAAGGAACCAATCCAGCTGTTTGACCGGCAATGCTACTTCAATCACTGCTTCTTAAACAAGCTTCACAACCGGAAACAAAAGCTAAAGCCCAAAAAGGTCATGGTGCCTCTTGACCAACTAAATATTGAAAATTATGATAATTAACAGTCAAGTGGCAAACTTACTAGTCAGATGTAGTTAACTATGATAGGCAGTCACGAAAAGGAACTTCACTCGGTCTCATCAGTTGATAACACAATGTTACAGAGTGTTGCCGTGAGGTACTATCGAACTGACCATGTATGGAGTGTTACCATGCGTGTTAACATTTCATTACATTTTGGAACGTATTGCGTTCGAAATATTGATAAGTAAAAATTTCATTGTATTTTTTATAGACGATATAAGGCCATATTCCACCTGCTATTCGTCTTTTATGCTGAATGTCGGGTCATTATGCCCATAACTGTCGTACTCCGAGTTGAAAGCATTATTTAACTACCGAAATGAACATATTAAACAAACGTTTGATCAGCGAATGTGGAGCTCATTTTTCCGCTGATAATGAGGGTTGTGTTGCCTACGTAGCAGACTGACGTTACGTGCTTTCTAATGAACAACTTCAGGTCATCAACAACAACAAATTTCAAATGAAACTTACCACTAGCCCTTTGTGGAAAAGTCTAATTTTGAATATTTATTTAAACAGAAATCAAAGCTTTAGCGAGGCAGGGGCAGCTAGTTGGACAGACAGCCCCGGCTCGGCTCGGTTCGTTGGGTCCAGCCCGGCACGGCAGCTGCCACCCGCTCCGCGATCGGCACCGGTTACATTTGTTTGTAGCTACACCTGTCGTGTATGGAGCCCAAGGTAATAGGCAGAGGTCAAGAACATGTCAGGTTGGCTACCCACATCCCTTGATGTGGCCAACATGGCTACCTGAAGCGAAATTAACTTTTGCATGAACTGAGGCTTTAAATGGCTCCCAGAATAACTGTCTTAGTGAGTGAAAAAGTATTCTCAAAAAGTGGAATTATGAAAGTAACTAAATTTACAGTGATTTGGGGACTAATGAATTACATATAGCATACTCCTTGTACCAAACAGCAAAAGGTTAAGTATATGTGCAGTGATTACAAGTTGTGTGTGCTGTAATAAAAGCATGCGTCCATTAGCTGAGCATATTAATCCGTCAAAAATGTTATCAAGTACCTAATTCAAAAATAAATGACAAAATAATATGTGCCGTTAGAGTCTAGTACCCTTATTGCAACTGCTTGCTATGATCAATCATTGCTTAGATTATCATTGCTAAGATAGCAGACAACCACCATTTGACTGTAGCAGCCACCGAGCTGAGACTTAAGCTACTTGAAGGATACATTTAATTCACACTCTGTTAAAAGAATACATATAATTTAAATATCTCCAATGCATGCAACCAAATATAGGTACTCAGCGAGAGGACAAGTACCTCCTAATACCACAACCATCATCCAGCAAATCCTAGAAATATTGAAGCAGATCAATAAACAGCACCACATTCACCTGCTGAATGGAAACTTTTGTGGAATCATTACAATTTTGTTAAGTTTGATTTGATAAAATTGACTTAGGTAGGCACCAAAGAAACCTACCTGCAGTTTACCTGACTTCATGGGCACCAAACAGCATCTAATTTTCTAGGTGCAAAGCCAAAACTCGCAACTCTCATCTCCACAGGTCTACAGTTTTGATATCTTGCATGCACATAATTAAAATGTGTGCTCTTATTGACACCCTCAAATCACACTACTCTCCTGGCCTTTTGAGATCTGGCAGAGTTCACTTTGCCCTGCGTTTCTCTGGCTGCGGCATAATATACAAGAATTGGTAGTGGGTTTACCACTGGCAACAAAACCTCCTATTTTGATTTAGGTAAAAATCTACATCCTCATAGTAAGATACCCAAACAGCAGCGTATATCTGACGGCTTTCTTCTCGCTACTCCCGCGCCAGAAACGCAAAACTTTGTGGTTACCCAAGTGGCTACCTGGTGGTCCCTAATCGTAATTTTCGTTGCCGGCCTGGCTACCAGACCATCTCTAGTTCCGCAAAACGAGTCCTCAAGTACAACGTAAGCGGTGGATTTACTATCCTATGCAGAGTAATTTCACTATGAATCCTGATATAGATTTTAATTTTTCTCTTTTTATTCAAAATATATCGTCAAATTTATAAAGAATGAATATTACGTTTCTTCATCGATTTAGAGTCTTTTTGGCTTTTATGTAATTTTATTTTCCTACTAACTGTTAATAACGCAGTAGGATAAATTATTGCCCTAATTTATTTGTTGTTTATGTTACTAATGGGATTGTTTATTTACGTGATTAAATTGTAAGTGCAATTCTTGATCTCTGTCAAATCTCCGTGATTAGCTACCAAAGTTCTGGTCCCTGAACCTCATTTGGCTACCCACGAGCGTGGGCGAGTTGGCGAGATTCTTGACCTCTGGTAATAGGGTAACAAACAGGGCCAGTGCACTAGACTTACATACTTTTTATAAGTTATTTTGGAATCCACATTCAAAGATGTATGACGATCTTTAAGTGTGCATGTTAGAATATCGCCCCGGTGTATGGTCGTATCAAATGGAGCGTGAAGTGCTGTCCCGGTCGAATAAAGTTGTATGTAACCGTTTTGGTTTTCTGAAGAACATTTATTCCCAAAACTGTATGCTTTTTGTATACAGCATTTTCTATCTGTACGCTTATTGCCGGAAAAAGTGATTGACAGTGTATCAGCTGATATCCTAATGATCACTTAACAGTGTATCGATAGGAAAGAAACTGACAATAGTATATCATGCACCTATGTTCAGCATCATATGTTTTTGAATCAAATGCACGTGCAATCTGACATAAGCGTACCAACCAGCTAAGTTTAAACTCTGCTTTCAAGTTTTAGCAGCAGCGATAAGGTCGCCCGTGTCTCAATAATTGATGACGATGCAGGATTTAGACTCCGGTGATGACTTCTGCAAATGTGGCTACGAACAGCTAGCGGATGGGCCTCCTTACCACATGTCCCACAAAGCTGGCAAGTTTTTTTACAGCCTGTCGTCAGCGGAGCTGTCTTACCTTTGTCCTCGAGGCTCGGATGACTCAGCTAACAACGGAGACGTGTTTCCTAAATGGTGGTGCGTGTAGAAAGTCGTACTGTGAATACTGCCGTTGACGCTGGAGGCTGTCACTTCGGTGAGAAAACATCCTGTCGCCCCCCATTGGGCCGGTGTTTCACCACATGACAAACTCGAGTCACAGCAAGGCTCTAGAATACCAGGTTGGCTTAAGTTCTAGAGGGTTTTAGAGTTATCTGGCGATGAAAAGGTCATGCAACTTTTGGATGAAACATTTTCAAAATCTTTCAAATAAAGATCGTTTCAATAAAATCAATCCGGTAGTTATATTTCAACTCCCGCTTAAAAACACCCAACTCCCCGGAGGTTCAAAATGTAAAATACTTGGGGCATTAAAACGATGACGTCAGCGTTTCCTGTTGCCAGGCAACTTGAACGGGGTCTGAGTCACTGCATTTCTGCGTTGGAACATGCATCAAGTGCTTATGACACTGCTGCACAACGCCTGCACACCAAACAATTGCAAGTTTAGAATAGAGCCCGAAATTCTGAAAAATTTGACGGTGTGCCTCGATTCCAGGAAACATATGTGAGGGAATGAAAAAGAACAAATAATTTCAGACCAACACATTTCGTTGGTGCCACCTATTTTTCTGGAGTGAACCAAATGGCCCAACAGAGAGGGAATCTACATCTTTGTTTCTCTGAGGTGCTCTATTTATTTTCTCCGTCTTTATTTCCTCTTTATATATATATATATATATATATATATATATATATATATATATATATATATATATATATATATATATATCTACTGCCCGGCTCTTCTGGGTCCTTGAGTGTTTGTTCCATTGCGTGGTGTTGATGTGGAGAGGGATAGAAAAATATGGTTGTCGCCTAGCTATCGAACTGTTACCATAATACATCGAAACAGTTTTTTTACATTTTGGGGGTATGTTCTATGTGAGGCAGGGACGGTGGTTTCGGGGGCCTACCATCTGAGTGGTGGGGGCTCACAACATCAAGAGTGTCTCCTAACCAAGCGTGGGGCCCGGTATCCCAAAGAGGTTTCGTCAAGACTCCTGGGGTTGGCTTCCTCCTTCATTCCCCCCGCCCAGCCCTTCTGCCGTGGTTGTTCTCCAAAGCTGTTGTCAAAGTATAAAAAGAAAATGCATGTACTCCGTTGGTAAAATATATGGCGAATGGCAGATGTCTCCCCTTTCCCATTTTCTGGAGTGGTTTATGGCAAAACACAACGGGATACTTGATTCGATATTGTATTTTGGAGGTTGATAATCCAATTTGGCATAAGCTTATGTATTTTTCAGTTATCAGAACTCCTGGCTCATTAAAGGTAATTTGCATAATACATGAGAAAATAACAGTCATCTCCCAATTTTCCCTATTTTGTAGCCGCCATTGACGAAGTGAGTTGAGAGAAGAGACAAATTTGATTTCAGTACACGTTTTTCAGCCAGCAATAACAATTGCTTTGGAATATAAATGACTTAATTAGTATACTGCACCGTTAGATGTACAAGCTTTTACGGACCTTTAAGATGTCTTTGGGTTTTTGTAACGGACCCCCACATTATAAAGAGACTTTCGGAGTTCGTCCGAGAGAGCTGAGCAACGGAGTTGGGACACTTTCTTCTTATGGATAGAGAAAAAACTTCGGAGGTGTGCTTCTTATTTTCGAAACAATATTTTTTAATGATCTCTTCAGCACGTCATTCAGGGACAGCTATTCTCAGAATCAGAGAAAACAGATTAAAAACAGATCAGAAAACAGATTGAGGTGGCGAGTCAACTGCATATGATGACATGGATTGTAAATTGCCTAGAATCAATTTGGCCACCAAAGACTTGCTTTCAATTAGAAAATATGTTTTGCGTGCAATTAGGATTCTGTATATTTATTCACCAGTCTTCTATCATTAATCAGCACGATGTCACTAAAAAGAGTGATAACAATATTGCTGCCCTGTAGAATGGTTTACAGAGTGCATCTGGGCAGCGGCGGCCGTGCACCAGGTTAGGACAGTAACCTGGTTATCAGCTGAGGCTGCTCTCAAGTTGGCGCCCTGATGAAAGCGGCCGCGTTACACTGACGCCACGCCGCAACTTCGCCGTAGTAACCCGATATGAAATGCTCGTTCTGTTCACCCGCCTCTAGCACCGGTCAACAAAATTTAACTTTTTTCATGGATCAAATACGAAATAGCCCATTTGTAGGGTAATTTGTGGTGCTGAACACGAATCTGGCAGCAGAAATGCCGTATCAGATCATCATTTTGAGATTCAGTATGTCTGTGTGTTGTCGTTGTGCAAGCCTACTTGACATCAGTGACATTGACAGTGCAAAACCCAAGGGGTCTAGGAAAATTAACGTTTGGGTGTTTGTGAAGGCTAGGGTATTCTACCCTAAACCCAATTTTCATAGACCTAGGCCAATATATTCAATGTAAAACGAGGCCATATAGGTCAAATTCTGTCTGTCCATGGTAGCCATTGGGAAATGCCATGATTACGCGATGAGAAGTCAGATATGAAGAGAAAGTGACCTAAAGTAACGGAGGAAAGGTCTGAGGCAATGTTTTCTGAAACTTTTAGGTCAATGTCGTTCAAAGCCATGGACCTTAGACGTGAAAATACCACATTTTGCCTATAACGTATACTACAACTAGCACTATGGCAACTGTTGGGCGGGAAATCAGGTTTGACCTTGATCTATGACCTTTGACTTGAACCTGCGACCTTGAGCTCAAGATTGAGTGACCTAGCCTATGACATCATGACATAGTATACGTCATATTAGGCGAAGTCATCTGACCGAAGGTACTAGGGTCAATGACCTTGAAATTGTGGTATGACCTTGACCTGTGAATTTTTAATGGGAATTGAGATTAAAGGGAGGTGACTCTGACATAAAATAATCATCATATAATGTTGCGACGTCACCACTCGGTCTAAAATACCGGCGAGCTTGTGCGATCGAGCACAAACCTTGTTCAATGTATAATGTCCATGCACTTGAATGAGAGATAGTCTTCCGTTGCAATAAATTCACATGTATAGTGATAAGCTGAATTATCTGGCTGCAGATAATCCGGGCTCTCGACATCCTTGATCTATGGTTTTCCACAAAAGGCTAGGCTCATGACTGTGTGTGGAGAGCGTAGGGGCTATTCACCAGGTATACTCTGGGGAAGAAACCAGGTCTGATGGCAAAGAACGGTTACTAAATTTAAAATCGGCGTTATCGAAATAGGTAGAAACAGGTGCTCACGTGCTGGATCCATTTTGCCTGTTGACCAGTGTAATTGGCACAGGGAAGCTGGAGTACGGCATCCGGCGTCCGAGTTCCTGGGGTGCGGGGGGGTGCACGGGAAAAGCCGGAGTACGGCACTTGGCGCCCGAGTTCCTGGGGTGCCGGGGTGCTCAAAGAAGCCGGGGTACGATACCCGGCGCCCGAGTTCCTGGAGTTCCAGAGTTGAGTTTTGCAGTGCAAATGGTTAGATGGGCCAAATCACGAATATCTATTGTTATTTTTTTCTTTCCGAGTACATTTTAAATATTTTCAGGACATCAAATCAAGTGTTGTCTCCATCCCTACTAATCACTTTGCTCGACGGAGGCCTTCCTGTTCATTACCCGGCAGGAGCAATTATAAAGCCAAATTGCTTGGCGTAGGTGAAGCCATGGATTACGTGATAATATACTCTGCCAGGATTGGGTACTGCGGTAAAAATGTCAGCCGAGTCACATGCAGCATAATGCACCAATCACAACGTGATCTTTACACGCTTGTTACGGTGCGCTTGACTGCGTGGCAGCCAAGCGCACACCAAGCGAAAGAAAGAGTGGAGTGTGGGGACTGGGCATTCAATTTGGCGCTATAAAGATGGAAGTTGTGTGCAGAAGGAAGCAACAACTATTAGTGCTGAAGCCCAGCTTTACCACTTGCCCTAGGAAACCTTACCGTGGCACCGTAGGAAATATTGTGCCGGGTGAATTGTCGTATCTTGTTCTGTGTCGATTAAAGAGAATGTGGTACGTTAATGATATATGAACTCAGCTATAACTTGCTAGGGCGTACCGAAAACCTCCTGGCTCTATATTCTGCTCTTCTTTTTCTCTTACCACCATTTCCGGAGCAACAGCGCTCTATTGCCCCACTTCTTTTTCAGCCACTTCTCATGTGCCTCCTCTCTCGACCCCCGTGCGAACCTGGCTCTACCTGCTGACTATCTCTGTTAAACTTTCATTATAAAGATGCCACATTACCTTTAAAACCACGTAGACTACACTACTGTGCCGCAACGCTCGGGCCCCGTAATGAAGCGACAGGGCCTTGTGGTGCCACGGCCTGTGGTAGCGTCGATGCGGGGCGTCGGTCACGTTAGACCGCCGCTGTCACCACGCCGCCGGCGTCGACGAACGGTGGGGGAGGGTGAGGGGGCGAGGGGCGGCGCGGCATGCCGCTGCTGCAGTGCTGTAGCTGCCGCACTGCCGACGCGTGTTGCTCTGTAGCCGGGGCTCGTGCGACCCCCCGACCCCTGACCTGTGACCACCAGTAGGGGTGGGTAAACAGTGAGCAGACGAAGAGTGAACGGCATAAGACTGATGAAAAGTGGCAGCCCTGGTAAACAGCTGTGAAGGGTAAGTGAAGCTGGTGAGGAGTGTTGGAGAGGCTGATCACTGTTGGGAGTTCGGCTGCTCGAAAACGCCGTTTAAATGCGGCTTCTGACAGATCAAAATGTTGGACCCACGTGAAAAATTCAGACCGTGAAAAGCTTTTGAATAATAACGGTAAGGGTTTCAAAGATGAAGAGATTTCTTTCTGAAAAATCTCATACTCATCAGGCATGAGTTACGCCAAAGGTGCTTTTGGTAATCCGCGCTCTTTCCGATTCTCATTTATCCCAGGAAAAATGCTCACGTATTCTTAAAAGGTAACATCACTACTATAAATAATAGTTAGTCGGCTCATGTCTGCTCAAAGATGCGAATACCATTATCATTGCTGGAGAGATAACCGACAATTATGCATAGATGACAAATGTACCAAGATGTGTTGAGGTGCGAATTAAGTCGAGGAATTGTCTGTGCTTTTCCAAACAAGACATGATAAAAATATGGGACAAGAGTTTGATCACTTACCTTGTTCAGACTATCATTCTCTAAGACCGCAATGCTGTCACTTGACTCCCAATGTATCTGGGCCCTGAATGCGTTCCTGGAAAGAGGGCGCCCTCACCTGTTCTGAAAAAATGGCACCTGGCCTGTTGCTGCATTTCAAATTGAAACGCCCATCTACCCTCACCCGCCAAACCTCTATACGGTGAGCTGTCACCACCGCGTGCTTTGGGGAGAAGCCTGAGCTTCAGCCTTTTCTTCTCCTATCTTCGGCACCTTCCCTGATGACCCGGCCTGCTGGTGGCAAGGCCGTACACGACTGGCATGTTCCTATATTGTATCCACCATCCCATGCGCCGCACTCACTCTAACCCTATTCCTCCTCTTCTATCACCTCTCTCTCTCTCTCTCTCTCTTCTCCTTTTCCTTTTTCTTTCCCTTATTCTCCTTCATCGTTAATCGAATTCACACCCGCAGTGATTTTTAAAGGCCAGATTTGAGTAGTCCGCAGGTTGAAAATTGAATTTTATGCTGCGAGAAATACACCCAGCTGAATTGGGATTTTGATCACGTGTTGAAAACGAACAAGCAGCATTCATCAAACGGCCTTATCAGATAGCCCGCTTAACACGCGCCCCGCTGGAGGGCGAATTTCGCCCCCTCCTGGTTTTCCCCAGATAGCTCAAAACGAAGAGACGCAGAACAACAAAACTTACAGTACCTTATTCCTGATCAATTTTACACATCTGACCAAATTTTTTAGTTAAGGTCATGTCAGGTCAAGGAGCTATTTAGGGTCAAGTGACCCGACCTCAAAACCTAAAATTACGAGTTTGAAGTAGCGCCTAGGGAACATTAGCTAACCGATCAGTTTGAAACTTCCACAATATGGTAAGGCCATTGGGGTCTACAAATCTGCAATCTCGGAATTTTGATATTGTTGACCTAAGGTGGGGTCAATTTTCTTGGTCACCCCATTATAAGTCGTTGAAAATAGAATGGACTCGTTTTCAGTAAATACTGGATAGATGAAGCTGAAAATCTTTAAACTGTCTAATTGTACTACGATCTTGACCATAAAGTTGATTTTTTTAACATCTGACCTCTCAAAGGTCATATCAGGTCACGGGAGCAGAGAATTATTGTTTTGCCAATACCTTCGCACTGAATTGCGATAAAGCTCCCATTTTGCTTACATTGTGCTTATATTGTCACGGGAAGTCGATTGATATGCAGCATGACCATACCAGGTCACTCTGTGACCCTGACCTAGGTCGAGGTCAGGTCATTTTGACTATTTGACCTAGCAAAGTCATATTATACATCATTAGATTCGCCGCGATGAGAGGAATCCAATGATACATACAGATTTGCATCTAGCTCCCCTGAGGGTAGATCTAGAGAGGGAAACGTACACTGCTCTGTTGTAAGCCTATGGAGCCTTCTTTGACCTATGCTGACCTCAATATTGACCTGACATAAAAATTATTCGCATAAAATCTATTCGTCTTGTCAAGAGTTTTCGAACGCCGCCCGTAATTTTCCTTTAGCTTTCGTGAGGAATGAGATACGGAGGGGGCGAAAAACGCCCCCAGCGGGGCGCGTCATGAAAGGGACCCCAGCGGGGCGCGTGTAACAACATATATCGGCTGAACACGCACTCTCGAAGTTTCTCCGAGCCCCCTCACTTATTTTTCCGAGGTTGATGGAGATCCACTCGTAACCGAAAAATGTTACGCGGCTACGTGTAAGAAAATTCAACTGCGCATCGATTGATTAAAAAAAGCTATAAGATCGGTCAAAGTTTTTTTGGCTTATCAACTTTCAAACTCAGATCTACATTTTTGAGATCACCCCATTCGAGCTGTCGCACCAGGATACCTTCCTTAGAGACCGACTGGGACGTCATAACGCCATACGAACAAAATTATATGTCAAGGTCACCTCACATAAAGGTCAAGGTTAAAGGTTACATATCAAAGTCATACCAGCACTTTTAAGGTCATTGAATTTACTGCTTCCGGCCAAATAGCGATACCTGGTATGTGGTATATTATGCAATGCCGTCATAGTTAAGGTAGCTGAATATGAAGGTCAAGTTCAAAAGCCAATGTGAAAAGCCATGGTTCAAGGTGAATGATAAATTACCGCTCCATGGGTGCTATAGTGCTAGTTATAGTGTGCATTAAATGGAATATACCATTCTATAACGTCATAGGTCAATGACCTTGAATGACCTTGACCCAAAAGTTTCAGAACATTGGTTTGGGACGCTCCCTTTTATGACCTTGGTCCAGTTTTAGTATATTCCCGACCATTTCCCACATGATTATGACATTTTACAAAAGGTCCCCAGCACGGTCGAGATTTGACATTTGTGGACTTGTTTGATCTGGAGGATATTGACCTAGGTCGATGAAAGTGAGCTCAAATATAGATTACCATATACCCCATGCACGCACCCAAACGGGTTTTTTACGTCCCTAATATTTTTGGATTTTAAGGGTTGGGGGCTACCAAGCCACCCTCTCCAGTACCCAGTACGCGTTAGGGTCAGACCCTTCTCCAGTGTGGGTGTTAATGGAAGCCACTGCTTTTTCCCGACTAGGACATAAACTCTGCCATGATACTGAATCTCAAGGCCCAGCTTCTTATGTATTTTCCAGACCTCGTTTTAGTCCATTCTTCAGTTTTTGATGGCCTCATTGCTTGAGTAAGTGTTCATATTTCATAAAGAATGCATGCATAAGCAAGATTGTTGCACTAAGATTTTGTACAATCACCCCATTCCTAGCATTTTGCAGCAGCAGTAAGCGCTTCGACTATACTGATCTTCTTAACACGCGCAGTGAAGGGTGTGTCAGAGGTCCACCTCCCTCCGCATATTCTTACAAGGTGGCCGAATAACAACAATTTATGAGCGCGTTGATTATAGAAGCACTTTGAAAATTTGTCAAAAGTTTTTTACTTATAGGCTTCCAAAGTCTGACCTATATATCGATATCTGCACAATCGCGCGGTCGCACCAGTTCGCTTGCATTGGAGACCTAGCGGTGACGTCATAACTAGAATTATTGATGACTCAAAACTTTTTGAGCCGATTTAACTCTGACCCACGGCTTGCTGGTTGACTTTGATTCTGATTTAACTCAATGTGTTGAGCTGGTGAGTCGACTCTGACTCAAACCGCATCCAGAAGTGATCGACTCAACTCAGACTCAAGAAAAATTGAGTGGACTCAGAGTCAACTCTGACTCTTAGTTGCGACTGAAAAAATTACACCGAATTTTCCAGCCAAATGAAATTATTAACACCATATACGTCGCCACCGGCAAAAAGTGAGGGGGCCAGTCAATCTTCATGCTGCTTCTGACAAGAAAAGTTCCCCTTTAGAACAAAAAAACTAATCGAATTTGGGCTTGGGCGGCCTTTGACACCACCCGGTTGCAAAATTTTCCACTTCCTTCCCAATTCGGTTGGAATCCAGAATTTCTGGATGGAAAGTGAGGAGGCAGGCCCCCTGCCACCTCCCCTACTCCGACACGTATGATTAACACTGCTACCTCCTCTTCCCCTTCAAATTTTCGGAGATGCTTTGGAGGCGGACTGACGTGAAACGGTGTCTCCGCAGAGTTGTGAATGTGCGTGCAATGAACCTCTCCCGTTTCTCCTCCGAGGAGGCCCTGAGGTTTCTCCTCCCCAGAGCACGTGCATTGTCACCTGCACCTTCGACCAAAGCCCTGATGGCGGATGGCTGCTCGATGCTCATACTCTTCGTTCAGCGCTAGCTGGTCTAGATTTGTATCACTGTATGCTCCTGCTCACTACGCTGAAACGAGCTCGAGTGGACATTTATATGTTGTAGATAAGCACCATTTCTTTTTGGAGCCTTGTGCGTCACCAGCTGGACGGTTGGCGGACAAGGGTAGCCCGCTAAGTTTCCTTGACATCTGGATTCAACTTCACATGTGAGCTACCGCGCTCAATAAGGTACAACCCGACCCGACCCGAACCGGCCAGACCCGGTCCGACCCGACCCGACCCGACCCGAGCCGACCCGACCCGACCCGACCCGACCTGAGCCGAGCCGACCCGACCCGACCCGGCCTGGCCCGGCTCGAACCGAACCGAACCGAACTGAAACGACCCGACCCGACCAGACCCGACCCAACTCCACACGACCCGACCCGACCCGACCCGAACCGACACGACCAGGCCGGCACGCTAATGAACAACTTAAGGGCGAGTCCCCATTATGCACCGTGTTCCTAAGTACGCCATCTCGGATATAATTGCATCTATTGGCACTATTAATGCGATTTTTTCACAATTCCAACAAACCGCACCATTAAACCGTTTTCTGTTGAACCGTTGGCACGAGTGGCACAATCAAAAGGGAGGGATTGCTTTTTGCAAAACAGGAGGTATCTATTCTATGAACAATGAAGTTTGGAGGCCAATAAATTGTTTCACACCACAAGGAGTTGATTTGCACTGATTTTTCATATTAATCACTAGTGTAAGCGCATGCAGTGCACTATCATCGCCTGTCAAAAAAGGTAGTCATTACCTAAATGCGCTCGTGCCAAATGCACCATGGCTCATTTGAGGCAGGCTGTATTCTGTATTCTGTATTCATAGCACGAGTCCCATCCAATTATTTAGTTTTTCAGGTATCGCTACAAATTCCATCGTTATATATAGGTATTCACAGATACCACACATTCGTGCATCAGGTGTCGTAACGCCTTTGACACACAGGTGACAAGCAGCACACATAAAATACACGCTATAGCTAAGCATACCGTCCAAGTTATTATTCATCGTCTAGTTTTCTGTGGAAATACTTCTTTATTGCGTTCAGCCTTTGGATCCGAGTGACGTCCCTGGGAAGCGTGTTCCAGTGGGCAATAGCCCTGTATGGAAAGGCACGCTTCGTACTCTCCAGTCGACATCGAGGCAGTTGGAGCTGGGTGTTTGAGTTTCTAGTCACCCTTGCGGAGACACTTTCCCTTGGTGGTAGCACTGCCTTTAGGGCTGCTGGAGAGTGGTCGACGTGAGCTACCTTAAATATTTTAAGGCAATCGCGTTCGGCAATACTGGTTTCGATGTTATCCCAGCCAAGGCTCCTGAGAGCTGGTGTGATGTGTTGCCTTTTTCGAGTGCCGGTGATAATTCGAGCTCCAAAGTTGATGGCCCTTTGCACCCTTCCCAACTGGGTCTTGGTTGCCCCTCCCCAAGCCGGGAGGCAGTATCCGACATGTGGAAGGACATGGGCCTGGATGATTAGATGCAGAGCTTCGGGTGTGAAGTGATGACGAAATCTGCTAAGAGCCACCAAGGACCCAAAACATTTTTGAACGACCTTTGAAATGTGATGTTCCCAAGAAAGCGTTCGGTCGATCACAACACCCAACTCCGGTCTGCGACCTGGGCTAACGCCCCACCGGCGCAGGAGAGCCGCATGACAATGTGCTGAAAGCTAACCATATTTCGTTCTTAATATATCTCTTCATAAGCCTGCAAGTCAGTTTTATCATTCTTTTCTTTAAAATAACCAATAAAGAGTACGTGGTCACCACCGGATTCGAACCGGACCTACCTGATCAAGAGACAGGGCCTCTAACCACTAGACCACCGCGCCACACTACTCATGCTCCCACTAGCTGAACAGCTGTGACCCGTCAGGAGGTCACTGGCTAGTACAACTCCGCCGAATATGCCGGGCCGCTGGCGCGGGTGCTGTGCTTGTCCCGAAAAGGCACGATATAAAGGTGCTTCTAGAAGACGAACCAAACATTCTTTTGGGCTGAAATTAGTTGTATCGTCGAGCTAGGATCGTAAGCTAGCTTCATGCCAAATTACTTCCACTTCCATCCATTTTAAGGACTTGAAACCATGGTGAGAAGCAAAGGTGGTCCGAGAACTTTAGCATCTTGTAATATATTTTGGACTAATTACTCGAAAGCCATTAGAGATAGGTGGGTAGTACAAGTGAGCGAAATGACCGCAAGTAATTTTCCTCTTCAGCCATGTCAGTTCTGAGTTTGTGAGTGACATGAGCTTGGAATCAGGAAGATGCAAATAAAAAGTTTTTTGACTCAATTTCTATTTATGCCTATAAAACAAAGAATTTCACATTCACAACTTCCATCTCCAAATATTATCAGGCGGAAGCAATGTTCTTTCATTATTTGAAATGAAAACTCAAATCGGTCAATTAGATTGTGAGATATTAACGTTGAAATGAAATGAACCAAAATTCAGTCTTCCGGAAGAACTGTAAAAAGTAGGTCAAAATTTTGCGTTTTGCACTCAAAACTATGCCTAAGCACTACAAAATTTTCCTAGCTACCCCTAGGTAACTGCCTTTCAGCTAACTGAGGCCTGTCTTCTGACATTTCGAGCGCACAAGTCGGCCATCAACTTTTAGCAGGTTTTTTGCTCGCATGAGAAAAGCCGCGTTTTCGCGCAATATATATTGTCGGATCAGCTCAATTCGTTTTCCCTAGCTGGCCCTTGTTATCTTTCGAAAAGGACATAAATTTCAAGTTCGTAGGTTAAGAAGTAAAAATTAGAAAAATATAAAACAGAAAAAGTTTGAGCCAAAATTTCTCAAAAACTATTTTGGATTTCGACTCGGGGCTTTAGTTTGGGTGTCTGGAGCAGAAGGGCTATCACCCTACAAAATTCCAGAGCTCTGACATCAATTCTCAGGACGGACAGACGCCAACAACAACAGACCACGACGAGACCCGTCTGAGCGGCCAGAATAGAGCCGCTTGAGAAATCTCAATGCGCTTCGCTCCATGGATTTCGTCATGCGGCTCTGACAATTTGATGGCTTTAGATGGAGGTCGGAGAGACTCAGATATCTGTATCCGGGAGTCAGCTGTCTGTTTCAGAGTGGCTTTGGTTCCAATGAGGATAAAATCAGTTTTTCACGCGTTCATTTTCAGTGAATTTCTTCCGAACCAGGTTTGGAGGGCATGTAGCGTTTCTTCAGCTCGCCTCTTCAGTTCAGCTAAGCATAGGGGTGTCGGTGTGCATTCATCAATGATCTGAGTGTCATCGGCGTATGATATCAGCTTGCCATATGGTACAAAGTTCGACAGGTCATTGGTGAACAGGCTGAACAACAGTGACCCAACCAATGAGCCCTGTGGCACCCCGTGGGTCACTGGTAGTGTACCAGAGCCCCCTCTTACTTTCTGCCTTCTCTGATTCAGGTAGCTTCCAAAACCAGTGTGGGGATATTCCATACCACCCCAGTTTCTCCAGCAGAAGATCATGGTTGACGCTGTCGAAAGCCTTGCTGAGATCGATGGCTGTTACTGAGGTGACAAGGCCACATCATCCATGTTTTTATGGACGTGATTGATAAAATCGAGCATGGCATCTTCTGTTGAATGGTGAGGTCGGTAGGCATACTGCGTATCAGCCAGGATAGAGGTTGAGCTGAGATACTTCATAAGCTGCTTGCAGACAAATTTTTTGGTGAAAGCTTGCATAAAGAACATTAGTTAAACACTTGATTATCTTTCAAAATTGATTTTATAGGTGCAATTTACTGAACCAGACGTTATATAACCACGAACAGGCATAAAAACAAAACATAGCACTAAGCATGGGAAAACATAATTAACATAGCCACCCAAATGCCTCAGTGGGTGACGTATTTTGGCACTGGTTTGTGTAAATACGCCAATTGAAATTGTTTTCTAAAAAACTTCATCACGTGGATTAAAAGATGTTCACGTGCAGAAAGCTCACAGAAGCTAGCAAAATTTTCGTACTATCAGAACCAATCCGCTGTTTAAGACACAAAATTATGTTATGCTGGTGCAACCATCTTAGCTTATGTGGGCTCTTAACCCTCACCCCACCGGGGGCATCGATGGCCCCCCCAATGTTTTTCCGGGATGGCAGAAAAAGACGAGGCGCAGCACCACGGCTGAGGGCTCTACCTCTTACTGCATCATTTTCCCACCATCCCTGAAATGTTTTACCCCGGATCACCCAAGGTCAGGTCACCAGGCCAGGTCAACCAAGGTCACCTTACTTAAACTTTAGAGCTCTGTAAGAGCTACATTTCGAAATTGATCGATTTGAAACTTCCTACCCTTCATGACTCCTCCAGGGTCTACAAGGTGTATATCCGGGATTTTTCGCTTTCGTGACCTGAGGTCATGTCACGAGGTGACCTCTCCCATTGACAAAGTATGGGGAAAAGCTGTCTTATGATCTAAAAGTCGCAAAAACGATTTAAAATGCTAGGCTTCGTCAAAAAAGCGTTCTTGGACACCCTTTCACGGATTCCAGGGGCCATATTTGCCCTTTGACCTCTCCAAGGTCATCCAAGGTTACCGGGGGTCAAAAACAGTATTTTGACAACTTTTGACCTATATAAGCTAGAGCGCTGAAATCAAACACCATCGTATATGTCTCGTCACTGGCCTTCGTTTGATATACGGCAAGGTCACTTTCTGACCTTTCGTGACCTTAGGTCATCTTAGGTCACGATGTGACCTCTGGAGGTAACAAAAAATGGCGGGAGGTCATTACGTTCGACATAGCGGGAAAAAGTCTGACATTTTCCTATCCAATGTACTTTACCACATCTCAATAGCTCTAATGGCACAAGAGTTATGCCCAGTTTGCTTAAGCATTGCATATTTGAGTGAAAATAGCCGATCTTGACCTAATTTGACCTCTGGAGGTCAAACCATTGACCTGAGCGCTAAAACATGCAAATTAATTTCGTACTGAATTCACGCGAGCTTTCTAATGCACTTTGCAGCTTTGCGCTAACGCCCATACTTTCGGAGTTAAAGGGGGCGGGGCCATCGCTGGCCCCCGGTGGGGCGAAGGTGGCGCCGGACCCCCGGTGGTGCGTGAGTTAATAGGCACTGCCCCTATATATCAGCGAATAAGTGTCACGCCGGGGAGAACTTTGCAATCATGGGTAATATCAGCAATCTAATTACATACGAGCATCTTAAAATTCCAAGAGTAGCCCTAGATACAACGGATTTGCCTTTCCCAAAAACCTTGCAGCACTCTCAAAAGAAGGATATTGAGACGTACCAACACTGAAAAGACCATAAAGGCTTACTATAACCATAATATCTTCTAGCTATCTATAGTTTTTTTATTTATAATATCTCTATAGAAAGAGGCATGTTTGCCGACAGAATGCTTGTGAGCTATAAGAAAAACGTGTGCTCATATTTCCGAAAAAATGTCTGACGCAGCTGATGGCGCTTAAGGCTAGGAATTTCCTTATCTGGAAAGTTAAACAATATAAATCAATTCTTATCAAAGTATTTGCCTCACGATTTTTAAATGGTGTCCATGTATATTGGCTCTAAAAACAATTTATTCATTGCGGCTGGAATAAGTCTGAGCTCGTCGCACTTATGTCGAAAGCCAACGATGAGCCGATTAATAAAGTTTGAACCACTCGTTATCTCAAAAGAGAAAGATCTGCTCGGTTATCAGCAACAAATGCATTTTGATTATTGTATGGTGTCGGAGTTGATTGCTATGCATTCCTCCTAGTTTCTTCGGCCCATCCTGGCTAACCCTTATTGCTTTAAATTTTTATGTTATCCTCTATGTAAATTCCTGAATGAAAGAATGCTACACCATTTATAACTTTTTATGTTCGGCTAGCATTCAGCTTTTCAATTATATAAGTATGCTAGAAAAATATTTTAAAGCAAGTTTTTCTTTCTTTTTTTTTTGTTTAACTATCAGCTCACTGAACTTGCACCTAGATTAAAACTTAATTGGCTGAGCCGCCACCCTTTTAAGCAGTATTTAAAGCAGGCTTGGCTTTTTGTAATTATATCGCCTGCGTTTTCCGTCATTTTTACATGCCCATATACCTTTAGCTAGAGTAGAATGTACGTCTCTATTAAGATCTTATACATTATGAACTTAGCAGGGGTCATTGATATGCTGCTTCGTAAAGTGCGAACAAGGCGGGTGCTGCTTAGGTGCAACACCAGACCTCAACTATTTTGAACATAGATGATAATATCCGATGACAGTGTTTTGGTGCATTCCTTTCACTGGGGCTTTTATTAATAATAATATGGTATATCTGATCTGCACTTCCTAACAACTTATCGTCTTCGGGGTTGTGAAACGACGGCTAATGTGTAGCCGTCCGTTTTTTTCGGAGCGGCCTTCCATTCCGGCCTTCTGCTTGTGGGGTTTGTCGTGGCAATTCAACATTCACTGGCAGTTACAGCTCTTTGCATCGACCCGGCGTGACGGTACAGGCACGTCAGTATTAGCCGGGGGTGTACATACAGAAGGTGCCGTGGCGGCCCGTGTACACCGGGCATGTTCAGCTGTATTGGCCGGCCGCAGCCAGGTAATATGATCTACCGGCCGGTCAGCAGCGGATCGACGCTGCTTAATACACAATAATGTTTATCGAGCAGCCGATCAGCTGGAATGAGGAGACAGGTTAGCTATGTGATCCTGTGTTTTCAATGAGTAGCTACTGTAAGGCGAAGTATGATGTATAATTTTTGTAACTGGCCTCTTAGCTCAGGTTTAAAGGAATAGCTGCGCTATTGCTTTTGTCTAAAGTCTTGATATTCCAAAAACTTTTCTGTATTGGTATTTTTCCCCTGAAACCTTTTTTATCAGAAAATCTAAACAGTAATACAGAGTCATCAAATACAGCGTTAAGTGGTTATTACAATGGTTTTTCTTCAATTTCCTATATTTGAATACTTCTGCCGTGTGCTTTGTCGCAAATTATCTGGAAATCGTGTGGTAAGTAGCCCTGTTCTGTTCGTGGTTTTATACACCAGGATCTAGAATTTTCTATTTTTAGAGGTTCATGGCTCTTCAGAAACGTGTCTACCAGAAAGCTTTGAACTCCTGAAGTTTTAAACCCAGACGTGTTGAAGTCTCCTCATGGGTCCTTGATCTATCTGATCATTGTTTCTGCTTGCAATTAAAATCTTTCGTACGCGTTGAGCTTCTGAAAATTGTCTATTGCAACTGCAAAACAGACGTCAAACCAATGTGGTGCACTTTGATTTTAAAGGATTTTTTGAACCGCTCTGGAAAGCAGCGTAGGTCTGCGATTGGTAACACACAGACATAGAGTTTTCATTCAACCGACCAGCAGACTCGTGCTTGTGCGAGCTAGCCTACTTTACAGTAATGCATTGTTATCCTTCACGAGAAAAGCTCACCCAGATGGCTTCAATCTCCTCAGGATATCGTTGTGCCCCGCCCCTACTATGGATGAACGAGGGGCAACACGGGGCTCTGTCATTGTGAGACACGACGAGAGACAATGTTTGCGGCACCTCTCCGGCCATTTGCTGACCCACTTCTCAAGTAGGTCAACATCATGCACTCCCGGGCCGGCGCCGGCGTCTGCTAACCCGTTCCGTGTGATTGACGATGTCTCGGGGTGGCCGACGGGAAATCTGAAACGCCGTGATAACATTGCTTCCTGCGAAACCATCAATTAAGGTCGTCCCCGCCTCTCCGCAGGGTTTTGGGTACGGATGACAGCCTGTTAATGAAGATCGTGTTAAGAGTCGAAAAACGAGATAAATCAATTCTGTTCGTAATGGAGTTACGGAAGCTCCGGACCAGTGAAGTATCTTCTCCGTTTATGAGAAGGAAATGCAATTGTATCGTGGTTCGTGATTGACGATGTCATCTTCAGATCAAGGATAAGTTAAAAGTACTTGCACTGAAATGCATCTTTTCCAAACCCTACAGATAGCTTGCGGCAGCATTATGTAGAGAAATATTTAGAAGATATTGATGGTTAGCATGTCAATATATTTTACATCAATATCATATACAAAAGGGCCAAAAAATCGAGACGGTATTTCGCTGACAGCAGCATCAGTAGGTCTGATGGTAATGAGACCTTATGACGCTGTTGTCAGCGAAATATCGTCTCGTTTTTTTGCCTTTTTATATCTAATATTAATATAAAATATATATTGACATGCTAACTATCAATATCTTCTATATTTTTTCCAGATGCAATTGATCACAATAATCAGCGGTTTTACCGATAGTAAGATGTGAGTGATACAGCAAATACACTCATGAAGTGGTGGATTCAAGTGGTTAGGGCCTCAGCCCCCAGAGAATTTTCAGATTGTCTATAGTAACTGTATATCCAAAAGGCTGTTTCTATGCTGTGGCAGGGGAGGCTCGAGCCCTCCATCTCCCCTCTCTGAATGAAGTCCTTGATTCGTCATTGTACTTATGAACTCGATTTTAATAATTTTACGACGCGTTTGCCAAATTCATTTATTGTCCAGTTAAAAAAGCAACTGATTCATTCTATGAAAAGGCGCAATTTCTCCAGATATTGAGCTGTGGCGTACCTGCTACTACGGACCCAGCCTAAAAGAAAATGTGTCTCCTTTACAATGGCATTTGGACTGAGAAAGCCAGAAGGTGGGGCATATCAAACTTACCATTTTCAGAGAAGTATGCTGCGTTGAAAGCGGCATTCTTCCCCACCAACTCCGCGTCACAACAGCTGCCTATGGCATGGCCTATGCCTATGCCTATGCCTATGGCCTATGGCACACCAGCTGCCTATGCCTGCCGGCAGCGGCCGTCAGGCTCGTAGGGAGGAGGGGAAGGCGTGAGAGAAGTATGTTAAAAATAGTAACACCAATGTAAATTCTTAGGGAAACCAAATTTGAACCCAGATGCTTGTCGGCTTACTCTGCACGACTGATAGGTAAGGAAATATGCCATGAAGGTGTCATATTGCTTTTAACTCTCGCCCCAACGGGGGGGGCATCGATGGCCCCCTAAGGTTTTTTCGGGATAGCAGAAAAATGATAAGACGGAGCACCGCAATTGAGGGCTCTGTCTCTCACCCGATAATTTTCCCACCATCCCTGAATTTATTTTACCCCGGGGTCACCCAAGGTCAGGTCACCAGGCGAGGTCAGTCAAGGTCGTCTCACTTCAATTTTGAGCTCTATAAAAGCTACATTTCTTAGTTGATCGATTTGAAACCTGCTGCAATTCATGACCCCTCCAGGGTATACAATATTTATATCTGGGACTTTTCGATTTCGTGACCTGAGGTCAGGTCATGAGGTGATCTCTCCCATTGGAAAAACATAGGGAAAAGCTGTCTTATGATCCAAAAGTCACAAAAATTATTGAAATGCTCAGACTGCTCAGAACAGCGTTCTTGGACACCCTTTCAGGGATCCCAGGGGTCATATTTGCCATTTGACCTCTCCAATGTCATCCAAGGTCACCAGGGGTCAAAAACAGTAGTTTGACAATATATTTTACCTAATTAAGCTAGAGCGCTGAATTAAACACCATCGTGTATGTCTTGTCACTGGCTTTCATTTGATATACGGCAAGGTCACTTTTTGACCTTTCGTAAGCTCTTAGTTCATATTAGGTCACGAGGTGACCTCTAGAGGTCAAACCACTGACGGGAGTTCATTATTCTTCACATAGCAAAAAGGTCTGACATTTGTCTATCAAATGTACTTTACCAGATCTCAATAGCTCTAATGGCATAAGAGTAATGCCCAGTTTTTGTAAGCATTGCATATTTCAGTGAAAATAGCCTATCGTGACCTAATTTGACCTCTGGAGGTCAAACCATTGACCTGAGCGCTTAAACATACGAAGTAATTTCCTACTGAATTGACGAGAGCCTTCTAATGCAATTCGCACATTTGCGCAAACCCCATATTTTCGGAGTTAGAGGGGGCCATCGATGGCCCCCGATGGGGCGAAGGTGGGCCGAATGCTTGGCCTATTCCTCTGGTCAACCATTGCCTGCGCTAGCTGTATTTCCTGTGATTGAGGGGCCTTCTAATGCAATTCGCACATTTGGCAAACCCCATATTTTCGGAGTTAGAGGGGGCCATCGATGGCCCCTCCCCGATGGGGCGAAGGTGGCGCCGGGCGGCTTCGGTGGGGCGCGGGTTAAGACCCTTAGCTGAAGTCATTTTATGCAGACGCTCGTTGTAAGAGGGATCTTCGAATCCATAGAACTTTAATCTCAGAAGCTGAAAAGCACACGTGGAGTTTCGTTGAGATTATATAGCAATCTAGAGGGTAAACTGCATCAATTTATGACGGAGCAGTCTATCTCAAAATAGCAAGCAAGGTCAAACGGTACGCCCCAGGGCCCAAATAGCTGACTAAAACGGGCAGATTAAAAGCATGGCTTGATTTTGGCAGACATTGCAAGATTTGCACGGCAGTAGTAGCTTACACGCGTGGTTGCCGAGGAGCTACTTTCGGGAAACACCGATTCAGCACATTGCACTGTGCTACCTTCTCCCTGTTCAATTTGGAGCGAAATCTAGCTGTGGATCTATCCGGTTAAATATACATACATATGAGCAAGAGAAAACTGCCGACTAAATCTTGGGGACCTAGCTCTGAGTGTAAATGATTTCTTTGAAATATAGAATTATGTTGCACACTCCTGACGGCAGGGGAAGAACCCTTATATAGGGGACTTTGCGGTTGAGAGGGCGAGTGCGTGTCAAGGGAAGTTCAAGGAACGAGTAATATAGGAACCAAATCAGAAACCTGTGTGTTAAATCACCCGAATCACTCGAACAGGCTGCACCAGCGTTGACTATACCACAGAGTTCGAAAACCCAGTACCTATTGGTGGAATACGTAGCCATCATAGCCAAACGATTACTGTAGACTTATAAGTTTGAATTTAAGTTGCATATAATCTGCATAGTCATGGTAGTTTTGCATAGTTCTTCCAGATGTCAGGAAATGAATGCCTCATACCGGTCACCTGGGCGAATGGTAATGTAAGGGACGTAAAAAATACAGTCTCGGCGTGAATTTATTAATAGAAGTGGTCCGCTAACGCCACGGTCATTATGGCGGCAATCTCATCCAGTCCTGTGCTCACAACAAGCGTCTCAGATGCCAGCGAGGCAGCATTTGGCGTGATATTGACACTCCACATCCAACTGGAACTCGATCTTCAGAGAATGATTTTAGTGTGCTCGAGGCACCAGCTCGACGACATCATTATCTGGTTTTCATAATGTGTATGTATAGGTAAATAATTTAGTCCGCATACCTGATCGCTGACTTGTATGGGATGATAAAACAATGTACTGTGTGTGTGGGAAAGCCATCCTTTAATATTCTCCAATTTTGTTTGATAATATTTTTTTTTCAAATATACCCTCTGCATGGATATAGGCTTTATATTACTCTCAAATTCTTATTTTGAAAATATTTGACTTTCACCCATTTTTGTCGAGGGAAATTCGTCAATATCCCAACGAAATCAAGCGTAGTAATGTACAACCAGGTAAAATATTAAAAATATAATTTAAAAAGACACATGTCTTTTACTTATCTTCATGCAAAATGTCATCCCCTTCCAATATCTCTAAAAATTAAAAATCCCGCTGCCCCCTGGATCCGCCTATGTTTCGCCTAGACTTTTCAGACCGTCAAAGTTCCCTGTATGACTCTCAGACAACCTGATACCAAAACATAGGAGAGTCTTTCACTCGATAAGCCCCGCATGTCCT
The DNA here is from genome assembly GCA_034440635.1 of Lepas anatifera. Classification (NCBI taxonomy): domain Eukaryota; kingdom Metazoa; phylum Arthropoda; class Thecostraca; family Lepadidae; genus Lepas; species Lepas anatifera. Next base: position 336,637 of record JAOTON010000261.1, read on the forward strand.
AAAGCGGGCACCAATCAATGTCCGATACAGAAGTGGCTGGAGGCCAGTTGGTGCCATCTGGGGCCCTCGCACAGCACCGGCGCCCTGTCATGTGTCCCGATTTCTGCAGATTAACGACTGTCGCCGAACGGCGCTATAGAGCAGCTGTCAAAAGCAAATCGCCCTTCAGCAGCCAATTCCTGCCCCGATTGTGTTCCGCGCCTTTTAAGCTCTTTCCGGGAGCTTTAAAGGAACGGGACGGTGATTCGCATTTCTGATTCGACAAGCCGAAGGTTTTTCCGTCATGCAGATTCTACTCGGCAGTGAAGCAAAAGTTTGGTTTAGTTGCCTGTTGAGCTTTTTACTAACTTTTCATATACACTTTTACTTATGTAAGGCCCGTTTTTCACTGTTTGCGTCGTTCAGTCGCTCTGACGTTCCCCATTGTGACCAGTCCGTAGTCACCATGCGCTGTAAACTCTCGGCTTATCGCAGTTCATGCGGATCTGGCATGGGGTCTCATTTGCACAAAGCAGCACATTTTGCATAAAATCCATGTTAACACGCGCCCCACTGGGGTCCCTGGCATGCCGCGCCCCACTTCGGGGTGCGTATTCCCCCCTCCGTACCTCATTTCCCAGGACAGCTAAAGAAAAATTACGGCCGGCACTCGAAAGCTCTTGACAAGACAAAGAGAAATTATAGACAGTACTTTTATGTCAGGTCAATATTAAGGTCAGCATAGGTCAAAGAAGGTTCCATAGGCTTACAACAGGGCAGTGTACGTTTCCCTCGCTAGATTTGTACTCAGCGGAGCTGGAGAAAATATGTATGTATCATAGGATTCCTTTCATCGTGGCAAATCGAATGATGTATAATATGACCTTGCTAAGTCAAATTGGAAAAATGACCTAACATCGAGCTAGGTCTGGGTCACAGGGTGACTTGGTATGATCATGTTGCATATCAATCGACTCCCCGTGACAATATAAGCACAATGCAAGCAGCATAAGATATTTATATCGATTCTGTGAGACGTCATTGGCGAAACAATCACTGTACGGTCCAGTGACCTGACATAACCTTTGAGAGATCAGATAGTCAAAAACTCACCTTTATCGTCAAGATCGTGGTAATAATACACGGTTTGAGGATTTTCAGCTTTGTGTATCTTGTGTTTACCCAAAACAAGCCCCTTATATTTTTCACCATAGACCTATAATAGGGGTGACTAAAATATTGACCCCAACGTAGGCCAAAAACATCATAATTCTGAGATACAGATTTGTAGACCCTGATGACCTCATCATATTGTGAAAGTTTCAAACTAATCGATTGGCTGATGTTCCTTAGGCGCTACTTCAAACTCGTGATTTTAGGTTTTGAGGTCGGGTCGCTTGAGCTTGAACAGCTGCTTGACCTGACATGACCTGACCAAACAATTTGGTCAGTGGCGTAAAATTGATCAGGGACAAAGTACTGTAAGTTTCGTTGCTCTGCGTCTTTTCGTTTTAGCGTCATGTGGGGAAAACCAGGAGTGGACGAATTTCGCCCCCCGAGTGGGGCGTGTGTTAAAATGGAGTTTTATGTTGGGCTGGATTTTTATGGGTGAGAGATTTGGAGTCCGGAAGCATGGCAAAACCCTTATTTGGTGCACCTCGACGAGGCACTCAAACATTGCGAAAGACTAGCCCTGCCTGACAAATGTAGGGTTCACATTTGTTCAGGTCAGCGTGAACGGTCAAGAAAAGGTCACGATTATGCGTCCTGCGAAATTGAAAAAGCAGCTGGCCTATTCCAACTGGTCTGAGTTCCGATCACCGTCGGTGATATTCAAGTCTCCCACCATCTCCGCCCAGCTGCTGCGGCGGCCGGGAATGTCGAACTTTGTGCTCACAAAGGGGCACTTTATGCTTACGATCGACTGAGAGGAAACAGTTTTCAATTCCAATCTGACGAGCCCCGAGCACGCAACGCAGGCTTTCAGTTGCCTCATGGCAGGAAACAGGCTTCCACAGTTATTGGAATGGGAAAAGTTTCCAGGACTGATGTGTATCGCCGAGAACCGCCACAATACACAGGGATCCGTTCAATACTGGCTGTAGCCCGCAGACCTTTCAAAGGCAGAAACCGCAATTATCTGTATTGAATGTCGCTGCAATGCCTGATATTTTATGGCCCTTGTGGAAAATAGGTCCGTTTGTTAACGCACTGAACTATTTGCGAGTAGGCCAAATGGCTTGCCCACTTGCGAACAGGGTAACAATTATGTCCGTTGTTAAACGGCAGGCCTGTTTTTAATGGCTGCAATTTGCAAAAGTTTGGCCTGCTAGGTTACACATTAGCATTGCGACCTTGTAAGCCTTGGTTGTTGGTTTGAAAGAGGACTTGGCATGTAATTGCTTAGTAGAAGAAGCAGTTGTTTTCGTGGCAGGATTTTCTGGCATATTTCAGCCAAAGTGATACGTCGCACCATGCAGACTTCTTTCCTCCTGTGAATCGAAGCGTGCTTGATTAAAGTCACCCACCCGAGCTTTGCCCTGGGGACGGGGTTCATGCTCCTCCCTAGATTGTATGACTGGACTCTACAGGAGTTATACCCAGCTGCCTTCCTGAATTTCAAGGGTATATCAAAACGCTAATATCCCTCTGTCAGAGGAGGCTTATCTGATTTTGAGGATAACTGGCTGAGGTGGCTCTGTAGAAACACATTCACAAACAGAGGCAGCCATGCATGATAAACTTTGAAGAACATACAGAACAAACTCTTTGATCTTCTATTCTATACAGGTAGTTCTTTCAAGATTGATTAACCCTTACCCCACCGCGACCCATCAATAGCCCCCCTAAGGTTTTTCAGGATAGCAGAAAAACGACGAGGCGCAGCACCGCGTTTGAGGTGTTTTCCTCTTACCCCATCATTCTCCCACCATCCATGAAATTTTTTGCCCCGGGTCACCCCAGGTCAGGTCACCAGGCGAGGTCAACCAAGGTCACCTCACTTCAACTTTTGAGCTCTATAAGAGCTACATTTTTGAGTCGATCAATTTGAAACTTCCTACACTTTATGACCCTTCCAGGGTCTACAAGATGTATATCCGGGATTTTAGATTTCTTGACCTGAGGTCGGGTCACGAGGTGACCTCTCCCATTGAAAAAGGATGGGAAAAGCTGTCTTATGATATATAAGTCACAAAAACGATTGCAAATGCTCGGCTTACTCAGAAAAGCGCTCTTGGACACCCTTTCACGGATCCCAGGGGCTATATTTTCCCTTTGACCTCTCCGAGGTCATCCAAGGTCAACAGGGTCAAAAACAGTTTATTGACGATAAATTTTGACTTAATTAAGCTAGAGCGCTGAATCAAACACCATCGTATATGCCTCGTCACTGGCTTTCATTTGATATCCGGTAAGGTCACTTGCTGACCTTTCGTGACCTCAGGTCATATTAGGTCACGAGGTAACCTCTGGAGGTCAAACCACTGACGGGAGGTCATTACGTTCGACATGGCGGAAAAAGCTCTGGAATTTTCCTATCCAATGTAGTTTACCAGATCTCAATAGCTCTAATGGCATAAGAGTTATGCGCAGTTTGCTTAAGCATTGCATATTTGAGTAAAATAGCCTATCTTGACCTAACGTGGCCTCTGGAGGTCAAGCCATTGGCCTGAGCACTTAAACATGAGAAGTAATTTCTTACTGAATTCACGAGAGCTTTCTAATGCACTTTGCACATTTGCACTAACCCCCATATGGTCGGAGTTAGAGGGGGCCATCGATGGCTCCCGGTGGGGCGAAGGTGGCGCCAGACCCCAGGTGGGGCACGGGTTAAGTTATGCATAATAGTTGCATACCTTTCCTGAAAAACAACATTGACTATTTCCACCGAAATACAATTCTAAAACAATATGAATGCATGCAATCTCATGCGGAGCACTGGAAAGTGTCGTATCATATCTGATTACCGGTGGCTTGGCGGTTTGTACCACGCGCAAGCTGACGAAAGTGCTCCGGGTTCAAATCTTGCCAGGTCTCGTGAATAAGCCGAGGTCTGATACCCGCGGTCTGTGCCAACGGGGTGCTAGCTGGTGACGCCGGAGAACCTGAAAAAGTAATATTATGTCTTCCTAGACCCAACAGTTCTGAAGAATCCTTAGGAATTTGAAGATGCTGCTAATATCTTGCATGCAAATGTTATTCTTTTGACATTCAAATGTCGGGCCAAAAGTGTCAACGGGTTTGCATGTTCCTGTTTATTTTAGTTGTGTATGTATGTGACATGTTATTGGCGAGACATATTGTTGTGTCTGACTGACACAAGATCAAGAACAGCCATTTAATGTGGAGTGATATTGAGCCCGAATAAATAAATAGACAGATACGCACTCAGATTATATTTAGGCGTAAACATTTTTGCATACACACAATTGTAGCGAAATACACATATTTGCCATCACTACATTTGCTGCAAATTCTTTCGACTAGCTAGCTTTTCCCTATGTAAGATCAAATGCACAAGCAACTTGACATCGAATACACATCAGTACCGGCAGGCAAACACCATCAATATTGATACAATTGTCACGTTCACAAGTAGAACAAGAAGCACATCCGACATTCGATCATAAAATCACCCCTCCCCATAAGCCCAGGGTAATTTTTAAAGACCAGCACTACTACCACTGATCTTGTTCCAATATAGGCGGGTAAGAGAGGGATATTCAAAAATCAACCCAGGCCATCACAGCCTCTCAGTGCTGTAGAATTGCAGTTAGATAGATACCTCCCACCGTGTGCTAGAGGGATGATGGAAAACCCACAATCTGTATGATGCCTTCGTTATGCCCCTTTGCTGTATCGCAGTCTGCCGAGAACCATGCAACTTCTATCGGTGCTTCTTTACTCTTGACCGAGTCGCAGATACAGTAACAGTTGTGCGTCGTCTGGATTGCTTATTCATGAAGCAATCACGGGATATTAGCTGCTTATCCCATTGCTGCCATGTCACAACCAAGGTAAAAGCTGGGCTCATTTTGATAACTACTCAATATTTTTATCACCACTCACTTTTTCAGGGCCAGTTCAAACAGCAACTGACAAGTCTGGGAGCCCAATTCCGTGCCTTTTGTGGGGGTTTTATGACAGCTGCAAAAACAAAACAGAGGTCTACTTGCGGTAAACCTCCGTCCAATGCAACGTTAACCATTTACTCTTAACTCTCGAGAAGAATGATAACTAGTCAAAACAGTCTAATCAAGCCTTCTTTATTTCTGTTTCAGACACAAGTCACGTTGATGCGCTGGCCCAAGGACATCAGCCAACTGTGAAAAAATAGCCGAAGGTGCCAAGTTCTAATTCAAAGAAAATTAGCACAAGAGACGGCACCGCCAGAAACAGCAGCAGTGAAGACAATAGCTACGTTTCGAAGACAGCTTACTGAAAATCTGATCAAACCAGCTGGCACATGGTAACATGATCAAAATGTAGCTGAACCAAACGTGTCACCGCAGAAGTTTCCCGGGAAAGACTCGAAGACAGTAGGGTTGATCTGCATCATAAGCAGCATCAACGTCGTCAATGCCAGCATTGCCAAGGAGGACGCCAGGGTGCCAGTTACCCTGCGCCATAGCAGTGCCAACAGGGTGGCAAAGGTCACTCAACTCCTGCCATAGTCCTGTTCCTACAGTATGAGTGGGCTGAACTCGACAGTGCCTGCAAGGCCATAAGCGGCACTCCAGCCATTGCCTTAGTCCCGTTCCCGCAGTATGAGTGGGCTGAACTCCTCGCAGCTCAACGAACACTCGCCCGGCTGCGTCGGCTGGCCCGCTGTGCACCATCGTCTGTTTCAGCTGGGGCATTTCGCCTTTCTGGCGGCGTTCCTCATTCCTCACACATTCCGTTTGAGCGCGGCCGCCATGCGCGCTCTGCTGACCGCCGGCCTGGCACTGGAGGCCAGCTGGGCGGTGGTGCGCGTCTGCGCTCCTGACATACTCTCGTGGTGCATCTGTCTGATGCTGGTGAACGTGCTGCACTCGCTGCACCAGCTGTGGCTGGCCTGGCCAGAGCGGCCGCCTCCGGAGCTGCGTGATCTTCACCGGCGGCTGTTCGTGCCGTTCCGGGTCCGCGCACAGGAGTTCGCGCTTCTGGCGCGAGCTGGGGAGATACGCAGGCTGACCAAGGGAGAAGTGTTCGCGGCCGAGAACATCACCCCCACCGGAGGCCGCCTGGCGGTGCTGCTCACCGGAGAGTAAGTGTTCACTTCCCACTGGTTGTGCTTCTCGTTGGAGGGTAGGTATCATGTTGTGGGATCATGTGGGTAGGTATCATTGTTGGAACGTTGATCATGGGAACCAGTTGATCGGAATAGCCCGGGAGAAGAATGAGGAGTATTGCCTCCGGAAAAGAGGACAGATAAACGAGCACCACATCTGTACCAGACAGACTCCGATCTGGTACGATGGAGATTGCGGCTCTCTCTTAATATACGCATCCAAGCCGACGCGCGTGTCTGGTGATAGCTCCGGAACATTCGATACTCAGTGAATACCTAAGCAGATACCGCCGGGCTACAAGAGACTACGGATCGCAGACTGGTACATGGTGCCCCGGTGAGGACATTTCATGGCAGACTTTATTCTTACGCTGCAGAGAGATTGCTTTGCTAATCACATTCGCTTGGCGCGCGCCATATTAGCCGCCCATATACAGTGAAGGTTTGCGCCGGTAAAAGGTACGGCAGCAGTCACCCCTGGTACAATTGTACCCTTTTTGGTATATCCAACCAAACGTACCAATAATTCTGTTCGACGCAATGCCTCTGTACCCTGCGCCTCCGAGGTTTGATTTCCGTACTCCAGAGGACTGGGGCAAGTGGAAAACTTCGTTTGAAATGTTCCGCCGGCTGAACAAGCTCGAAACAGAGGCGAGCTCATACCAAGTGACGTCATTGCTCTACACGATGGGACTGCCCGAGAGTCAGGAGATTTTCGATTCTTTCAACCTGAACCATGATGATGCCAGGGAATATGACACAGTGCTAGCCAAATTCTCTGATCACTTTGCGCCTGTAGGAAATTCTACATTATATCGGGCCAAATTCTACCAGCGCCGACAGGAGCTGGGCGAAACCGTGGATGAATATCTACGTGCCCTGCATTCACTGGCCGCTACATGCGAGTTCGCTGATAAGCAAGAACAGATCCGTGACCGACTAGTATCGGGCGTGCGCGATGCTCCTCTTGCCGAACGCCTGGCATTAGAGTCCGTACAGACTCTCCCCCACTTAGAGGGTATAGCACGCAAATATGAAGCCGTGCGGCAATCGCGAGAGGCACGCCGACGCGTCGACGCCGTCTGTCGAGATGGAGCAGAACCAGTGTCTGCCCCCAGCGATGCAGTGGGCCCGGACAGCGCCCTTCCGGTCACAACCGATAGCCCTAGCGTAAACGCCTGTTCATGCCAGCGGCCCAAATCTGCCCATCCAGTCTGCGATTACTGTGGGTCCCGGCACCAGCGCGGTGCTGCATACTGCAGTGCCTTCGGCAAGCAGTGCACAGCATGCGGAAAATATAATCACTTCGCACAGGTCTGCAGGCAGGGACAGCGATCCCGTCCGCCGCCTCGGCTACCGCGCTCACAGCAGCGGCCAGTGCCGCCCGCCCCTCGCCACCTTGACGCGCTTACCTGTGAAGACGACGGACAGACTCCCGCGGGTGCCTCATTCCTAGGCGAAATCAGCTCCGATTCTACACCTCAAGGCGTGGTTCAGCTCCATATCGGCCCGTGCCAGAAGACAGTTACCTTTAAGGTTGATACGGGAGCGGATGTTTCGGTCATCAGCTTAGCCGAATACAAAGCACAGCGATTCAGTGCCCCACTCGAAGCCACGGATCTGGTCCTCGACAGCCCAGGAGGGAATGTGCCTCTGGCCGGCAAGATGCAGGAGATTGTTACAGCTCGTAACGGACGCGCGCTGGTCACGTTCTATGTCACCTCTAGACCTGTGCGCCCTCTTTTGGGCAGAGACGACGCTATCCGTCTGAACCTGGTTCGGCTGTTGGACCAGGTGCGCGTCCCCGCCTCGCTCTTCAGCGATGGGGTGGGCCTGTGGCAGACGGAGCCTATACGCATACAGCTCCGAGACGATGCAAAGCCCTACGCCGTTCATACCACTCGGCGAGTATCACTGCCTCTGCGAGCGCCCGTCAAGGCCGAGCTGGACCGCATGGTCGCAGATGGCGTCATCGAGCCTGTGACTGAGCCAACTGAGTGGTGCGCGCCCCTGGTGCCCGTCCCGAAACCTGGGGGCCAGGTCAGACTAACCCTGGACTTTCGCCGCCTGAACGAAAGCGTCAAACGTGAACGATACGAGCTCCCTACATTTGAGCAACTGAGCGCCGAGATCTCAGGTTCCGACACATTCAGCAAGCTGGATGCGACCAGTGGGTTCCACCACCTGCCTCTCGCCGATGAGTCGAAAAATCTCACTACCTTCCTGACGCCATTCGGTCGCTTTCGGTTCAACCGTTTGCCCATGGGCATTACGCTGGCCTCCGAAGTCTACCAACGCAAGATGGCCGAAATGCTAGACGGAGTCGAAGGGGTCGTGTACTACCAAGATGACATCCTCGTCCACGGTAAACGTGGCGATCACCATGACGACAGACTCAAGGCAGTGCTTCAGCGCCTGGAAGACAAGGGCATCAAACTGAAAGAGTCAAAGTGTGAGTTGAGTAAGGACAGCGTGTCCTTTCTGGGCCACCGCCTGTCGCCTGCAGGCGTAGAGCCTGACCCAGAGAAGATCCGCGCCATCGTCGACATGCCACCTCCAGAGAACCTCGCTGAACTGCGATCCATGCTGGGGACGCTAAACTTCCTCACGCGTTTCGTTCCCGACGCGCACCTGATCATGCGTCCAATGAGCGATCTCCTCAAGAAAGGTGTGGAGTGGACTTGGGACAGTGCTCAACAGCAAGCATTCCATCAGATCAAGCAGCGGATCGCTAACGCCAGCACGCTCACATACTTCAACCCGCAGCGAGAGACCGTTGTTTCCGCTGATGCAAGCTCCTATGGCATCGGTGGGTGCCTCATGCAGAAGGATGAGGACGGCCATATGCGCCCCGTGGCATTCTGTTCACGGAAGCTAATACCCACGGAATGCAAGTACGCTCAGATCGAAAAAGAATGCCTGGCAGCAACATGGGCCTGCGAAAAATTCCACTGCTACCTCTATGGTCTCCAAGCCTTCACACTCCTGACCGATCACAAGCCCCTGGTGCCCATCATCAATGACAGAGACGCCACTGAGTCGCCGCTCAGGTGTCAGCGTCTTCTTCTTCGCCTCTCGGCGTACGCTGCCCACGCCCAGTACATGCCCGGCAAACATCTCCTGATCGCCGATCTCTTGTCCCGCAAGATAGGGGGACAGCCCACCACCGCTGTATCGCAGGATGACGTCCAGGCATATGTGGACGCGGTGGTTGCTGCGATACCGGCGACGCCCCGCCGGCTGCAGGAAGTGGCTCAGCATCAGCTCGCCGACCCGCATCTGCACCAAGTGATGCGTTTCACTCGAGAGGGCTGGCCAACTCTCACCCCCATGCACCTGAAAGACTACTACGCCGAACGCAGCTCTCTAAGCATTGCAACGGATACTGAGCTCCTGATGTACAACCATAGGCTGGTGATCCCTGAAGCCCTCCGCCAAGACATGCTCCACAGGATCCACGACGACGGTCACCTCAGCCTCTCGAAGTGTCGAGAACGGATAGCTCAGTCCGTATGGTGGCCTGGCATTAATCAGCAGATGAAGAGATGGATCTCCAGATGCGGGTTCTGTCAGGAACACACTCGCCGGCAACGCGCCGAACCTCTCAAGCCAACGCCTCTCCCACCAGGACCTTGGATTCAAGTGGGCGTGGATCTGGCCCATCATGCTGGCCGCACGTACCTGGTAGTGGTCGACTACTTCAGTAGATGGCTCGAAGTGCTCACCATGTTGGCTACAAGTAGCGCACATACCATCGACCTTCTGAAGGGTGTCTTTGCTCGCTTCGGTATCCCTCAGACTGTGAGGTCTGATGGAGGACCACAGTTCGGCTCTGCACAATTCACGCAGTTTGCGGCTCAATACGGATTTGAGCACATCATCAGCAGCCCACATAATCCGCGCAGTAACGGCGCAGTCGAGCGCGCCGTGCAGGTCGCCAAACGCATCATTAAGCAGGCTGACCCGGCGCTGGCCCTGCTGGCGTACCGCAATACCCCACTGGAGGTGACGGGCTACAGCCCGGCCCAACTGATCATGGGCCGGAACCTGCAAACGCGGGTACCCGTTTCCGGGGGTACGCTGATCCCCTCCTGGCCTGACTTCCAGCAAGTTCGTGATCATCATGCCCGCGCCAAACAACTTCAAAAATCCGGATACGACAGGCGGCAAGGAACCCGTCACCTACCGCCACTCGAAGTCGGCGATTCAGTCCGGACCCGGCTCGATGCGGAGAGGACATGGTCCCAGCCCCATGTCATCGCTGGACCTGCTGTTCAGCCGAACTCATGGCGGGTCGGCACGCCCTCCGTGGTACGTAACCGGCGTCTCCTCCAACGCGTACCGGCCGACTCGCGTGCGGCCACTCCCCTCGACTACCACCGGTACCATCGCCGGGGCTTCCAACATACCGCGATCCTGCAAGCTCCCGGCGGGAGGCCCATGCTTCCTCCCCGCTGCCGGCTGCCCCCGATTCCGGGCGCGATCAGAGCGCCGCTCGTGTCCCTCTTGCGTTTCAAGTTTCAGACTCTACGCCGGGTGTTCCCCGCCCTGTTCGTAGCCGCCGGTTGCCGGCTCGCTTCAGGGACTACGTCATGTGAAGCGCCAGCATGGCTCGGGTCTCGTTATCCGCCACCCAGGGGAGGAGAGGAAGCCCTATAGCAAGTGCTGATACAGGTGCAAATGTTGTTGTGTTCTATGATGTTAACTTAATCAAGGGACATTCACTGCAGAAGTGATGGCCTGCCAACCCTCGCCAGGATCTCAACTGAGTTGTGTTCTCTCAGCTAAGGTTAGCTGACCTTTTCACTTCATGATGTTGTATGAGTGTGCCCACAACTTTTGATAACATTACTCTGGCTGGGATTCCACGGTTATGTGATTTTACTTTTATGATGTAAGCTCAGAGCGATACCGAACCATTGCGCCGTTCGAAATGCTGAACTCAGCTACTCTTCTAAAGGAGGGGAGATGTACCAGACAGACTCCGATCTGGTACGATGGAGATTGCGGCTCTCTCTTAATATACGCATCCAAGCCGACGCACGGATCGCAGACTGGTACAACATCCAGCCTCTGGGCCCCAGCTGCCCGGTACCTAAGTACAGCGCCGTGTTGGCAACGATATGCGCGGTTCCAGCATCAGTGACATCATATTTTGAAAACATTTTTGCATTCCCGACCCAGAGACATTTTACTCGTTTCAGTAACTTTTCAATCTAAAATCATAATCTTCAATGGTATAAATACACAAATGTTTCACCAGAGTGATTTAAAACATTTAAACGCGCGCCCACTTTCTGTACGGTAGGGGTTTTCCACTTATCGGCCCCCTTGCGGGACAGTCATGTCCGCACACTTCCAGTCACACATTCACCGTGCGAGACGGCGCTGCTATCCCCATTTCTCGGCCCCTGCATAACAAATAACTGCTCTTGTGACAAGCCCGTGCTCCCAACAAAAAAATGGTTTGTCGGCGTAACTCCAGTGTCAAAGCGGGCACTGTCCAGTGTACTGTCATCGCCTGGGTAGAAGGCGATTAAGGAAAGGCTGTCATAGGTCAGCTTTGATCCAAGGACCTCCCAAAAATGGTTTGCGTATGGCCTCAATCATCAGTTTCGGAGTGGTGGTGGCATCCTAATTTTTTAGGCTATCTCAAGATGACGAAAGATCGTAACCCTCGCCACGGTGGGGGTTGTTTGAACACCCTCTCGGGTGTTTGTGGTGTCACGAATAACGGCGGCGTGACGGAAAACGGTGAATCGATCGAATTGAGACGCATAGCACATAATAGACCACCGACTATTACAACATATATTCCGGGATTTTGTATATCGATGACCTAGGTTCAGGTACGGATCATTACCTCTCCTTTGGAAATGCAAGGGAAAACAGGAATTGAGCTGTATTGGTGTCGATAAAGATGAGAATACCTTCATATTCTTCAAATCGTAGTATCGTGGGCTCCTTTTTAGGTTCATGTTCCAATTTTTACCTTGGACCTCGGAAAGCTCATCTAGTCCACTTAAGCAGGTCTTCAGACTTGGACCAATAAATTTGCAAGAAAAGGCGATAAAGTTTTTATTTTGATACCATTACGTTTATATTGATATTGCGAGTTGATTGATGTGCATATTGACTGTGCTAGATAGTAACCTTGATCTGACCTCAGGTCAGGTCTTTTTTGTGTTTTGACCTAGAATAGTCCTAATGTACATACATCATTCGATTCGCCGTAAAGAGAGGATTACGAATGATTAAAAAATGATACTAACTCATATATTTCAGACGCTAATATAGCCCGAAACTCGTCTCTGACATGCCACCTTCTTTGATCTGTCATGACCTCAATATGGACCTGAGCCAAAAAAGTAACCAAAGTAATTTCGTCATGAATTTGTATGAACTATCCGCCAGCCTTCCCTTTTTCGCTATCCCATATAGGAACCGAATTTGAGTGGAGAGGAGATGTTTAAACACCCCTATCATGCCGAAGGTGGCTCGGAGGCCCACCGAGCCGGGTGTATAGTATGGCCCAAACTTCAGTGACGAATCTAGGATCAATGTATTTCTAAGGGTATTGGTGTGAAATGCATGTGTTACTATAGATTGGAAGTCAATTATATATTGTTTTTGAACAAATGTAGCAGCACTGTGCATTTTACTTTGGATAAGATAATTGCGATAAATAAAGCGAAGCATTTCCGTTTAAACGCCTCAGATATTTATTGCAATCCACAAAAACTAAAATGATGATTAAGCAACGATTAAAAGGTGCCTGCATCCTCTGTTCTACAAGCGTCGCAACAGAAAAAGTGAGGTACCAGTCAATCTTCAATATTCTACCAAGAATAAATTATCACTGCGTTCGTCATCGGTTTTTGATTTTCCTTTCTGGAGCCAAACATTCATCAGATATGGGCTTATCATCGCCTCCCATATTGACTGGTTACAAACCTTCCCGATCTTTTCCCAATTTGACTGAGACGTGGTGGGTTATGCCCCTGGTCCCCCTCCAATATCCCGCCACGTATTCCCTGTTTATTAACCCTTGCTCCAGTGGGGGTGTTTGAACACCCCTCGGGTTTTCCAGCGGCACGAAAAAACGGCGGCGCAAAGTGCTACCGTACTTGACACGCCTTATCCTGGATCAATTTCGCAACTTTCCTAAAAGAATTAAGGTTGAGTCATCTCAAGTCAGGTCACCAGTGCAGGTCAAGTGAAATCACCTCCAAAAGTTATTTAAGGTGGCATAAGTAAGACAAGGGTGAATCAATCTTATTCAAACTTATACCACATAATGGGCCACCGAGTACTACGGAATACATTGAGTGAATTTTCATATTGATGACCTAAGGTCAGATACAGATCATGACATCTCCTTTGGAAATGCATGGGAAGAACAGGAACTGGGCTGCATTTGTGTAGATACAACTGGGAACACCTTTATATTCTCCAAATCATATTATCTTGAACCTCTTTCCAGGTTCATGTTGCAATTTTGACCTGTGACGTCTGAGAAGTCATCTGGGCTACGTAAGCAGTTTTTCAGACTTGGGCCAATAACTTTGCAGAAAAAGACTATACAGCTTTTATTTTGATACACTTTCGTTTGGATTTCTATTGCAAGTCGATTGATATGCATTTTTAATTTGCTTAATCAAGTAGTGACCTTGACCTGACCTGAGGTCAGGTGGTTTTTGTGTTTTGACCTAATATAGTTACATCATATAACAATCGACTTGCCGTGACGAGAGGAAGCGAATGGTGCCTAAAAATAGTTATAACTCATCTCTGTCAGACGCTAGAGCCCAAAACTGTACACTAATGTGCAAACATTCTTTGACCTGTCATGACCTCAATATTGAATAGAGCCAAAATGTGACTAATGTAGTTTCTTCATGAATATATATATATATATATATATATATATATATATATGTATGGGCTATCCACCAGCCTTCGCGTTTTCTTCGCTATCCTGCGTAGGAGCTTAGTTCGAGAAGGGATGTTTGAACTTCCCCCCACCAGGACGAAGGTGGCTCGGAGGCCCACCGTGGCGGATGTTAAGTTTTAGGCCCTATAAACTCGCAATGATTGTAGCAATGTGGTGTGTCTATACTGATATTGCTCGATTTGCATGGCTCCAGCCGCTCAGGGGAGACCACTAATCAATGATCGTCAACCGTAAACGTTGTTGTAGTCACCATACATCATTACCTATACTCGTTGCTCAGTTTTTTTTTCTGGTGAGAAGAGATGCTGAACGGCGTGCGATTAAGAAATGGGTACCACATGGGAAACTTATTGGTGTACATGAATCGTGAATGGAATGAGCGAGCGAAATCATGGCAAAATGAATTTTAGTAGATTAATAGGTGTTCTATTGTTTATTTCTTTACCCTATGTATGTAACTACCAAGGCAATGAGCGGCTAAAAACGTCACTCAATGGCGTGATCATCTCACAGTACCGAAACCGAAGAGTATTGGTGATGTTCACATACCACTACATACTCATCACCCATATGTTTTGTACACGTAATGAGTTCCAAGCTGAAATATCGTTTAACTCCCGCCCCAACGGGGCCATCGATGGCCCCGTTAAGGTTTTTTTCAGGATAGCAGAAAAACGACAAGGCGTACGCAGTTGAGGGCTCTACCTCTCACACTATCATTTCCCCATCATCCCTGAAAATGTGTACCGCAGTTCACCCAAGGTCAGGTCGTCAGGCGAGGTCAACCAAGGTCACCTCTTTTCAACTTTTGACCTCTATAAGAGCTACGTCTCTTAGTCGATCGATTTGAAATTTCTTACACTTTACGACCCCTCCAGGATTTACAAGATGTATATCCGGAATTTTTTATTTATTTCGTGACCTGAAGTCAGGTCACGAGATGACCTCTCCCGTTGAAAAAGCATGGGGAGAAGCTGTCTTATGATCTTAAAGTCACAACAACGATTGAAAATTTTCAGCTTGCTCAGAAAAGCGTTCTTGGACACCCTTTCACGGATCCCAGGAACCATGTTTGCCTTTTGCTTCTCCGAGGTCATCCAAGGTCACCAGGGGTCAAAAAAGTATTTTGACTATAACTTTTGACCTAATTAAGCTAGAGCGCTGAATCAAACGTCATCGTGTATGTCTTGTCACTGGCTTTCATTTGGCATACAGCAAGGCCACTGACCATTCGTGACCTCTAGAAGTCAAACCAGTGGCCAAAGGTCATTACGTTCCACATAACAGAAAAAGGTCTAGCATTTTACTCTTAAATGTACTTTACCAGATCTGGATAGCTCTAATGACATACATTTTATGCCCAGTTTTCTTAAGCATTGCATATTTGAGTGAAATTAGCTTTCCTGACCTAACTTGACCTCTGGAGGTCAAACCATTGACCTGACCGCTTAAACATGTGAATTAATTTCCTACTGAATTCACGCCAGTTTTCTAATGCTCTTTGCAGATTTGCGCTAACTCCCATATTTTCGGAGTTAGAGGGGGCCATTAACCTATTTTCTTTTGATAAAGAACCTTAAAAGGTGATTCTCTGGTAATTTATTTTAAAAAAAATAAATTTTATTTTAATAAGAAAACTTTTATTAAACTGTTGATTTAAAATTGACAATTTATATGAAATAATGACAAAAACCAAAGAAAGGTATATCATTAATAAAAATAAAAGAAAACATGAAAAGAAATACAAATTAAATAAGCTTACTAAAATTAATTATATTAAAAAGAAAATAAAATAGGGTAAAAATAAATAGACACACGCAATAATAATAATACCATAGCCGGACTATTATCCAAACCCCATTAAAAAGACAACAAAAAAAAAACCATATAACATAAAATGTTAATGGCCCCCGATGAGGCGAAGGTGGCGCATGACCCCCGTTGGGGCGCGGGTTAAATATAAATGTATATTCTAGTTTGGAACTATGTAAGGCATCCCTAGTGTTTCCGTTGCCACTGGATGCTTCTTCTTATTTCTGTTCTCTGTTAATGTTCACCGACATTGGTAACCGTTCACACAAATTTGGTCCCCCAATATAATTGGCACTCATCAAATCGGTCAATCAAATTTATCTGTGCGAAAAAATATTTGGAAGTTCGTCTAACGCCCTTAAAGTCTTACATCACCATTTTTGATATGCCGATGACGACTTTTCAGTCTATAGCACCATGCACCCATTACATCTAGATTTCTGATCGTCCATATTCTGTCATACAGTCCGATCACCTGGATCAATAATGGTTTTCCAGTAATCGGGGATGCATGGAAACTTATATGAGCTCTGTAATAGGCTAAGCAATGCAAAATCAGCATATTGTAAACGGCAGCAATTTTCAGCCGAGGACCAATCTATAAATCCTAACCAAAAGTCCTAAAATTTCTTCTGTGGAAAAGGGTATCAGGACAAGTGTATTTTAGGTGAATTTCTCTGTGGCCGTGAATCCATCACCGCCTGGGGCTCCAATCGGATATCTCCTCGCTTCTTCGCAAATTATTTTGAGGCAATTCAAATGAGACACACATCGCTTTACAATTTGACAACGCATGACGAAAAATTGACATCAGGTCAGGTCCGGTCAACGAGTTATGAAGTGATTGCTAAACCCATGTAAGGCGATTTTGTTCCTCTAAAGTGAGGCGGATAAACCTGGCCGTAACTCGGCTTCAAGAAGAGCTAGATCAAATTTCTAAACGTCATTCGGAAGTTCTTGAAATCAAACATTTACGATCTTTTATCCATTTTGAGTTCATGTCTATACCAAGGTCACCGGAGGTCACCAAAGGTCATGGTTTTCGAAAATATTTGTGCCTACAACTTTTGAACGAAACAAAATAAAGTCTTAAATTTGGTATTTTTGTAATGAGCATGGCCCAATAATTTATCTTATACGCACGTTTAAGGTCATAATATGACCTTATACCGCATATAATTTGAATTCATGGGTAAAGACAAACACATAGATGTCTTTGGTCTTGTTATAGGTCTCATGGTTCCCCAGTTACAATGGATTTTCTAAACAGGTCTAAATTTGAACATTTTGGCCCACTGTGATGTCAGGGGTCAACGGATTTAGTTCAAACTTAGATCCAGAGTAGTAGATGGAAAGGAGCTTCCAGCACCGTTTTGACTTTTTCCATTTGCTTTCCAGTTCCCGAGAACAAACCCTCCCCAGGTGGCGGTGTGTACGAAAAAAGCCCAGGTGGTGCCGGGTTAAGGAAATTAGTAATACAAAATATAAAAACATTCTGACTGTTTTTTTCTTATGCGCATCGGTAATTGGTTGTTGTTTTCATGACCTCAATGTTTAAGCTGCTGATATAAGCATTAGCTAGGTATCAGTCTCTCAGCTTCCTTGGACTTTGTGGAAACGAGTGTCTTGGAACGTTGAAACCAGACATTGACAAGAAGCCTACATCAACACGCGCAGTGGAGAGGGTCCTGTCATGCTCCCCATCTTTTTGTCTGGTCGGAGAACATTTCGCCACCGGAAAACGCTACTCGACCACATTTTGGTGCATGTATCAGCGCGTCGACTAGTGAAGAAATTTTGAAAATCAGACAGTGGCAACAATTTGTTTACCTATAGGCTTTCAAAGCCAGACCTATATTTTGGGACCGTCACATTCACGCGGTCGCACCAGTTCGCCTGCACTGTAGACCGAGTGGTGACGTCATAATGTCATATTTACAGGTTATACGTCAATGTCAACCCACATGAAGGTCAAGGTCAAGGTCAAGGTCAAAATCACAGGTAAATGTCATTGGGCCCAGATTCCAGTCAGATGACATTATTCAGTGTGAAGTATGTTATGCTATGACTTCATAGTAAATGCTACTCAAGGTCAGGGTCAAGGTCAAATTTTCAGAGATAATTGTGTGGTACCTTCCGTACATGGCCTTAGTTCACTTGTTGTGTATTCCCGTTTTTTATGCCTTGTCACGGCATTTTCCAATAGGTCTCCAGCACGGCCCCGATTTGGCTTTCCGGCCTTTTTTTAGGTTAAAGATATTGACCAGGTCAATGAAGCCAGAGCATCATGTAGATTAGATCACTATGGCCCACACCCACCACCTCGACGGGCGTTTTTATAACTCTCTTGGTTTCTGAGATCTCAGGGAGGCACTTTAAGACCGCCCTCCAAGACGCATCGACGCCAGACCCCTCCACTACGCTTGTTAAAAAACGTGCAGTCCGAGCGCCCACGAGTATGAACCCAGTCTGAGTGCAGTGGCAGAGTTGATATTTCACCCCGGGGTCATGAAGCCACGGGTACCGGAGAATCCTCATTAAGTGTGAGAAATCCCGATCAAGAAGTCAGTGGAAATGAAATAGACTATCTCTCCCAGCCTGACTTATTCTCCTCACTATGCCACTGTTGAACAGCTTACACGGGTGAGTAGTCGTGGCAGCAAAACAACAGCGATCGATGGTGGTTCCGCATTCCCCATTGCAATGGTGCCGACGTCATATACATGGCATTACCTGGCGATTCTGCGGTGTATTCGCCACACTCCGGACCCCCGCCTGTGCTCCTGAAGCGCCCATTCGTCTGCCGTGACACTTTGGCCGGCTGTGGCCTGTCAGATGCATATCAGTCAGCCACTGCCCGTGCAAAAGTGCAAACCGAGTTATTTGTACAAGTAGGTCGTACAGTCAATACTTTTGTATTCGCACTTTGGTCTCTGTGAACTAAATAGTTGAAGTGTCGCAGTAGTTTGAATCATCATTCACTCTTGGGTGACCTCACGGGTGTTTTTTCTAAGCTAAGGAGGGAAACAGACATCGACCTGGCGACGACACGGGCAGGGAGGAGATGAAGGCAACATGCAATGAGTATTTTCTATTACACCATCGAGATAGTTCATCTGCAATTAAGTAGTAAGAGCATCTGCGTAAGTCGATGTTGATGGTATAATAGGCTAAAATAGTCGGTCGAGTTTCACAATTTTGTAGGTACGTCACATCTTCTTTAGGATTTAGAAGGATGTGCTCAACCGTTCTCCTGTCCTTCATTCTCACAGGTTTGATTACAAGCCTGAGAGATCGTTGGAACCTTAGGTTTCGACCATCCATCGGATTTGGAAAATGTGTGCACTAGGAGCTGCTGCGCTCAGCATGCTTAGCGTCACAAACAAAAATGATAAGTCGGTCATGTCTTCCAATTTATAACTCTTTGGCAACATTTTTTCTAGATTTCGCGTCTAAAATATTAAGGTGGAGAAGCTGAAACTTGCAAACAGCCTGGATCAGTATTTTAAACTTCAGAGAGGGGAGTTTTCACCTTAAGAGTATAGCTTTCCCTGAAAAGCCCGCCTTTACCCACAACTATTTGCCGGGCTATAACATGCTTGTTTACGGAAATCATTTATATGACAGTTCATATTCCTCCACTGCAAGAACAAGCAAACACAAGAAAACAAGTTAGCTTGCTCCACCTTTATGACTTGAGGAGTTTCAGGCTGGTTTCTTCCCCGCTATGGGTCGTCTAACCTTAAACTTATTTTGGAGATCATTCAGACGACGACACAAGTCGAGTTCGAGTGTAACGACAAAATCTGAGATAATTTTGACGTGAAATTTAGAAGAAGTATTGCCAAAGAGTTATAAATTTGATGATATGACTGAATTATCATTGTTGTCTGTGACACTCAGCATGCTGAGTGCAGCAGCTCCACATGCACACATTTTCCAGGAGGCTATCAAATCCGATGGATGGTCGGAACTGGTTCCAACAATATCTCAGGCTAGTAGTTCAAACCTGTGAGAGAGAGAGAGAGAGAGAGAGAGAGAGAGAGAGAGAGAGAGAGAGAGAGAGAGAGAGAGAGACAGAGAGAGAGAGAGAGAGAGAGAGAGAGAGAGAGAGAGAGAGAGAGAGAGAGAGAGAGAGAGAGAGAGAGAGAGACGCTGTGCCAAAGAGCTGAAGAAGGTTTCAAAATTTAAGCGAAACATTCTTGATACGACACCTCGCACACAGCCAACTGAGGATTTTGTATTGCATTTTTCTGCTCTTTAGGTATGTCTCAGCGGCTCCTCCCCATACATACCTCACAGCCATACTCGATGATATTGCGTACATTGGCACAGTAGGTGGCTATCATGCTTTTGTGGCTTACTCCATGACGCGAAAGACTACTCTTTCCTGTCTGGAAAGACCTCATCATAAGTTCCAGGGTCCTATTGGCTTGTAGCACCATGACATCGATCTAGGATTGAAACGTCAGCTTAGTGTCAACAACTATTCCAAGGTGAAATAGTTGTTCACTTTTCACTCGCTCTCCCTAGTTCCTAGTTTTCTATTTTTGAAGTGTGCTAAAACGAGCTTGGCACGGAGTGTCACTTTGCACTTTGATGGGTTCAGCTGAAGTTTTCACGTTGTGGACCATGTACAGAGTCAATTTATCGATATTTGATTACAGCTGGACAACAGGCTCAGAACCATCAACTCGTCGGTATAGTTAGCAGTCCTCCACAAAAATAATGCGCTGTGAATGAACGACAGACGGCAAGCCGTTGATGTAGCAGATGAACAGAAGGGGCGAGAGACGAGAGAAGATTTCAATCTGAGGCTATTTTTGTACGGAAAATTCTGACGGCCCAGATCGATTCCGCCTTCCTGCTTGGTTCCGTCCAGCTTAGCGTACCGGCAAGAAGATCACGTGCAACGGCAATGTGCTTTGCTGAGCTTTGCTGAGCGTACCAATGTGTACAAAACAAACTGTGAGGCAGGGTGTGTACTCTCGACTGTCTAAAGCTTGTAATTATTTCATGCTCACCTCCCATTTGCTGAGCCCTCCAGAATTTCATCAGTTTCTACCCAACGAAGTTCTGTGGGTATCTACCATTCAATTCATTGTTGCCTATTTAGTGATCTAATTCTGTTTTTTTAATGTTTTTATATCTTAGTTATTTGTTTTTTTCTAATATTTGTTATGCAGTACACATATTTTGAATCATAATGATATGCATTTTATAAAAGTATCGTTTAAGGTGGTCATACCTGGCCCCTGAATACGGGGCAAGGCATTTGTGTATGACCTGTATGCCGTGCTATTTTTAACATGTGTATTGTATACGTAATTTAAGGAAATCTGATGCTATCCTTGATTTGAGCTTTTACTAGGGGAAAACCCCTATGGCTAAAATGAGACGAATAGATAGATAGATAAAAAATATCATATTAGCTGCGCTATTAAAGAGGTGATTGGCACGGAAAGAAGCGACAGCCATCGTGCTATTATGGCTTTTCACGTGCCGTACACACGTGCTCCACAAGAGCTCTGGTGTGAACGGACACCTCTGCCCCAGTCTGTCCTTTTCCGTTATACTGGCTCCCAGGAGCTGCCAGTGGATTGGTTTCACAGATTTATCACTATATGTTGCAATCTCTGTTCATCAAATTCCATATCCCACCACATTGACATATTGGATTGCAGCCTTTGGCGCTTAGAGATTGGGTTTCGGTTGTGATTAGAGAGATTTCCCCGTTGGGCTATGCTAGGGAAGGGCGGATACAATGTTTCGCTCAAGAGAGGCCTTACAGGGGCTTAAAAGCAAGCAAAATAACAAAAAGATCGAATCTAGTTTTTAATGAAAATTTTCTTAAATCAATTAAGGTATTTTACGCCTTGGGACGCCTGTTGCAAAACTCTGCCGCCCGGGCAGGAAGGAGGAGGGGCACCCGGGTGGGAAGGAGGGGGAGGGGGCGCCTGGGTGGGGAGGAGGGGAGGGGGCGCCTGGGTGGGGAGGAGGGAGAGGGGACGCCCGGGCCGGGAGGAGGGGGGAGGGCGCCTGGGCCGGGAGGAGGGGGAGGGGACGCCCGGGCCGGGAGGAGGGGGAGGGGGCGCCTGGGTGGGGAGGAGAGAGGGGGACGCCCGGGCCGTGCCGTCCCCTGTATCTGCGACTGCCGAATAGCCCAAAGGATAGAAGATGTTTCCTTCGTTGCAGATCAACATATTTTTTTGTGTGTTTTTGTATTATTACTAATTGATTTTACTTTATGGTGAGCTATTGTGTTTAAACCTGGCTTATGCTTTCATGGTTTTCTAAACAACGACCTTTCCCAGATCAGCCTGAGTGCTCTCCAGTGCTGCATATTGCGCAATCGTTACCATTTCTACAGAAACATGCTTTTCTCAAGATTGTATTGCTGATCCTGATAAGTCCTAACTGTAGGAATATTTGTTTTTATAAGTACAATGACTGATGTGGTGAAGCGAGGACTAGGAAAGCTTTTGAAGAAAATAATTCAGTTTGTGTACATTGCAGGTAAATATTCGGAAAAGTAGCATCCGAAACATCATCAATCTCAAATAAGTCGCACATCGAAAGTACATAATGGAATGCAAATTAGATGGACATCGCCCACTCGTGTCGTTGAGCTTGTAATCAGCTAGTATACATTTATCACGTGACCGGGTCTCGGCAGGCTGGTAGTGACATGCGACGGCTCGTGCCTACACCACGTGACGCCGCACCAGTTCATCAGCTCGCCCGAGTGGGAGGCACATCAGATCACCAGCCACTCCCACTCCGGAGTGCCCAACGGAGTTCCTGGCGTGCCCAACGGAGTGGTCGTGGACGTGGAGGCGGCCGGTCATAAGCCGAAGCCGTCCGACGCCGAGCCGGTGTACCAGGTCAAGGAGCTGGGTATTGGGGTTTCTTTTGCTTTGCTCTCGATATCATCAGTAAGACCATTGCCCGGCCGCAGGGAGTACCTATTGCTGTAGATGATTAGGAAGTGTTGAAGGGGAGCTCATCGGGTCAAGCCCGGCACAAAAAGCGGCCTCCAACAGTGACAATTGGGCTCACATTGATTGATTGATTTTATCAGTCCGTGCTATTTATGCGGCATTGCCAATCGACTACCATCCGATGAGGCTCTCCGTGCTCGGTGGGTTTGCCAATAGTGACGAGTGCAGAGTAGCATAAGTGAATTCGCTTGTGCTCAAGATGTCTGAAGAAAACACTGATAACTAAAATGTGTTGACTTACTTGTGTTGTTTTTATAAATAACATAACCATGTTTTTAAGGAGGGCTTATATAAGCCAGATAATGGGTTTATCTTTGAACCATCCGGATCACAGACATTGTAAAAAGTCGAGCAAGAGTGTCATTTGGTGTAAGTTTGAAAACAACACACATATTTGGCATCACCTGGCCGACTTTAATTTTGTCGAAATCCACAGTTCATGTCATCATTTTTTGCATATGCTGGCAGTGAACTCCAGCTTTTTAACTAGTGAATTTGGCCTAAGCCGTACGGATTCTCTGTAAGGCAGCCATATATACATATCACCAAATTCAGCCCCCAGGATTGATTTCAAAATTTATATTTATTGAATGCAAGGTTCATAAATTGCGTGCAACATACACCAAAGTGCAGTTTATCTAAGGCTTCTATGTGCAATTGAAAATGGTCTGTCACGAGTCATGGCTCCCTACATCACGTCCAGCTGTGGACCTCCGCGCCACGTGGCCACTGAACTCCCAGTCACAGCACGGCGCAACATTCTGCTTCCTCGACGGCAGCACAGCTCGCTTCGGCGGATGTTCCTCTCACCGTCAACATCATCAGCCTCTTGAGGTCATCGATCGCCTTAGGATTGCTCATGTATACTCTCGCCTTCAGGTGACCCGAAAGAAAAAAGTCCAATGTGGTCATATCCGAGGAGTGCTCAAGCCACCCATGTACCTCCTTTGAGGAGATAATTTGCCCTAGAGCGGCTTTATTGATGCGCCAAAAACACAGCCGTCTTTCAACAACAAAATTACATTTTTCACTGTTTAGTCTTCATTTTCCACAGGCGTAGGAAACAGCTTAGTCAGTGTCCATCCCCTGCTGGCCACGCTCCATGCTATTGCGAAATCTCGAGTAAAAAGGCCGTTTTAGTGTGAATTATCCCATTGTTGTAACGTGTTCCTCGTTTCGCAAGCACCCTGGTATGTATGCAATAACGTGCTATGGTCTTATTCATGCTCACTATACTTTCCCATGACACTGAACCAACGGGCTTGCGATATAGCCCAGTTGCTGAAAGTGCCCTAAAACACCACTACACACACACTGAACCGACGGACTCCGTGTGTCGTACGCATACCACGGCACTCTGAAAGCTCACGAAAGAAATCACCCGCATATGCATACTCTCAACCTGAGAGTCATACTATATATGCTAGCAGGTATCTGAGGCCATTTTTACTTTAACACGCGCATTGACGGGGGTCTGAGCCACCTTCGCATTGACGGGGGGGCGGGTACCCGCCCCCTAAGATCTCGAGAACCACGGTAGGTAGCGAAAAACGGTAAATGGCGTTGGGCTGCCCATCCACTTCTCCATCGAAAACATTTGGACCATTTTTTTGTCAGGTCACATTTAAGGTCACGAGAGGTCAAAACATGCCCGTCATAGGGATAACATGTAAATTCAGTTTTTCGGCCATGAAATCTGAACAAGTAAAGATAGAGCAAAACGACTTGAACTATATGAATCCTCTTAGCAAGCCGAATCGAATGATATATAATTTGACCTTGCTAGGTCAAATCAAGGATTTAACCTGACCTGAGGTCAGGTCAGGGTCAAATTATATAAAATGCATATCATTAGAACCGCAAAGCCCAGGCGAGTCTAATGCAGCTAAAATAAATGCTCTATCACCATCCGTTACTGAGTTATTCCGTAAAAACCATTTTTCCCATGTATTTCCAATGGAGAGGTCATGCCTCGTACCTGACCTTAGGTCATCGATATCAAAAATACCGGAACATATTTTAGAGAACTCGGTGGGGCCAGTATGTGATGTGAGTTTCAATCGGATAAGTTCACCCTGCTCCGACTTATGCTATCTTAAACTTTTTTTGAGGTCGGGTCACTTGACCTGTACTAGTGACATGACCTGAGATGACCTAACCTTAAAATTTTCACAGAAGTTGTAAAAATGATGAGGGAAAAGGTATACCAAGTACGGCGGCGCTACGCGCCGCCGTTTTTCTGCTGTCTCCGAAAAACCCGAGGGGGCGGGTACCCGCCCCCGTCAATGCGCGTGTTAAGGATATCATATGATGAGTGTGAACATATAATACCCAGGTTTGATCTGGGGGTGTCCTCACCGGGGCCCCACGGTGTATTTTGCCCACTTCCGAAAAATCTGGATCGCCTTTCCTTTTTCTGTCTGCCTAAAGTCATGAACCTCACTAATATAAGTAGAATCTCGAGGCTGGGGACGAACATGCTTTTAGGCTTAATGCGGGTATAAGTCCGTGAGTGAGGGTAGTGTTCGGTATAGATCTCTGAGTGATGTCAATGACGGTTATAGATCCGTGTGTTATGGTAGTGATGAGTATAAACCCGTTAGCGATGACAGTGATGAGTGGGTTCCAATCCGCTGTAGTGCAAAACCTTGGCACTACAGTCGTTTACCGAGTGAACTTTAGACCAAGTGGCCACTGACCTCCCTCTCTAGCTCTACCCCTGCCCCTCCCACCCGAAAATCGGCAGCACCGCCGTGGAGGGTGGCGCGTCACGGCCGTCCAACGGTGGGCGGCCGGCGGCCGTGACCAGGTGCAATCGCGGAGTGCCATGGGGCTCGGCAGTGGGGCGCGCCGTCCGACGCCCTCCATTAGCCGTATCAAAGGCCGACAGCCCAGCGTACAACATATGACCGCCAGCATCATAACGTGCAGTGCTGGGAGCGGCGGCAACGCGGTCGCCGCACGGCAGCGGCATCCAGCTGAGGGCGTCAGACCAGCCCCGCCAGCGCCAGCCCGCAAACGCCGCAGACACCACACCTGGCACTCAACACATGTAGAGATAAAGGAAACGACATTGATGTCTTTGGTCGTACTCACCGTGACACAAACACACTTGCTTCACACCCTAAACTCTTGGGCGCCATATGACCCTGACGTCGGCGCGCCCCTAAGCCCTAACCATGATGATGATGACACCCTAAGCTGGGCCAACATTTCCAGTACATAATCTGCACCCATGCTGAACAGTCATGAATTCACGTAAGGTGAGGGACCGTGGATATTATTAATACACGCAGCACCCGTATGTGATACCTCTTTTAGACGGGTCTCCAATTCTTTTGTTCGAATACTGAGGTTCAAACACTTACGTAAATCCCATGAACGTTTGATGTGCCCTTCACCTGTTGATGCATGGGCCAAGACGCCCACAGTGTCGCCTTGATTGGACGTGGCGGTTGTGTGCTGCAGGTATCGATCGTTGCACTGGAAGAGTCAACCTACGTCTCCTGGGATCCTGACCCGCTGCAAGCAGTGCTGCAGGACAACGTGTTCCTTAACTCTGTGATATTTAACGTTGTAGGTAAGTGTGGTCCGAGCGAACCCACCAGCCATCTTAGCAGCGGCCTAGATGACGCATTTGCCGCTGTGATATGTTCGTAGCATTGACATATGTCGCTTGTCCGGAAATTATTTTGCTGCTCTTTCAGCCACCTCAGTGAATTGCTCCTGGTCCGCAGCTTTCACTCCCGACGTCTCGGGCTAGCGCTCCGGACAGGGGAGGGGCAGGGAGGCTTCGTATACTGGCTGGGTCCGGCTGGCATTTTGATAAAGGCTTTGATATGTACTTTCTTATAAATCTTTTATAAGCTCCTGCAAGCTCAATTTTTGGAGTCGGAGCTTCACTAAAGGCATCAATGGGCTTTTCACAGAGGCCCCGACTCCACCGGTCGAACGAGTATATCCCGCAATGAAGGGTTAATTTAGGAGCGACTTTTTAACGTGCCACAAAGAACAGGGTTGGCCGCAATGGCGGATCCAGGAGCAACTTTTGGAGGGGTCCAAACCAACGTTTTTATGGGGGAGGGGGCGTTAAATGGAGAAAAAGATAAAAACATGGTATTTCTAACGAAAAACGGTCAGAATTTAGTCCTTTTGGGGAAGGAAGATACTATTTTAGGCTTTGGTGGGCGTCACGGCCCGTTTGCCCCCCCCTGCCCTGTATCCACGAGTGGATGGCCTCTTTTTAACCCTTGTCCCGGTGGCGGGTACGAGCCACCTTCGCCCTGCTGGGGGGGGCTAAAAAAGACCCCCCACGATCTCAAAAACTAAGAGAGCTAGAAAAAAGCGCAAAACGGCAATCGAAAGCTCTTCAAAAATGATATCGAAAATACTTAGTCATTTTTGTTGTCAGGTCAATATCAAGGTCACCAGAGGTCAAAATAGGTCAAAATCGCTAATATGAGTTGTACTAAGAAAACCTCATATATCTCAAAAACTATGATAGCTAGAAACATTTTTCTAGCACCATTTGAAAGCTCTTGAGCTGCTCTTTCATTGCAGTGTCATTCATTTTCGTGTCAGGTCAAAGTCTAGGGAGCTACAGGTCACTGAATATCGGGCATATTCTTGGGAATGTCCATAGCCACCAATGCAAAAGGGCGTTTCCTTTTTCGCTAATAACTTCCAAACCAAACACGATACAGCCATAGTTGATGCCCCATTGCAATCCTCTTGTCAATACGAATCGAATGATATATAATATTGCTATGTCAGGTCACATTTAAGAATTTTACCTGACCCAGGTCAACGGTCTGACTTAAATTGACCTGGTATAGTCATGATGTATAGGATTTGACTTGCAGTGACTATATAAACACTTTGGTGACAAAATAAAACTTCTATCCTAGTTTATTCCAAATTTATAGAGTAAAACACCAAAAAATGCTTATTTGACCTAAGGTGACCTTTTAAAGGTCACAAGTCAAAATATTTAGCATCAACTTCAGAAATGGGCTAAAATCAAGCCGTAACCGATATTTGAAGTTGATTCCATCCAAACTTACTGAGAAAAGCTCATTTCATGATTTTCCCCATGTATTGACAATGGGGAGGTCATGCTCTGCACATGACCTTAGGTCACCAATATAAAAAAATCCCGGAACGAATGTTGTAGCTCCTGGCGGGTCCAATATGTGGTATGAGTTTCAACTTGATCAATTAACCCTTCTTTTAGTTATGCGGCCCTAAACTTTTTTAGGTGAGGTCACTTCACCTGGCCTGGTGGCCTGACCTGATATGACCTTGAGCTAAAATTTTCAGGGAAGATGTAAAAATGATGGAGAAATAGCTAGACTAAGTTTGGCGGCGCTGCGCCGCCGTTTTTTGCTCACTTCGGAAAAACCCGAGGGGGTCAAAGAAGGCCCCCAACCCGGGCGAAGGTTAAAGAGAGCAATATGTTTTATGCTTTATGCTTATGCTTTTGAGGAGAGCAATTATTTTTATAGGAGGCAAACCTCTGTTTTGAGATCATTTTTAGGTTCTTTTTCACAACTTATCACAATGTTTCTGTCCACTCTCCTCAGGTAAAGATATAACGCAGAAGTTGTATCAAGTGAACGAGTACCTGCGGTGTGAGGACCGTCGGCGGTCGGGGCAGGCGGCCGTCCCCAGCACCCACCGCTCCAGCAGCGTCGACGACATGCTCTCGGGGACGCGGCGGATCGCCAAGTCGCACGCCTGGCTGGGAGATAGCCGACGACGGCTCTCCACAGGCACTCTGCCAGAGGCTGCGCAAGGTAACGTGTACTTTACATACCGGCCACACCTCTGCGAAAGTATTAAATGCGCCTGGCTATCACTTCAAAGAGGGGAGTTGATAGCAGCTCAAAATCTGGCGCTCCATCTCCGAAGATTTAGACTACATAACTATTTTACGAAGTGAATAGCATAGGCCCAGTCACTTTTATAGTTGGGGGGGGTGCCAAAGTTGTCACCGCTAGTAGGGTCAAAGATGATTCGGCCCATCACTTGATTTGTTAACGGAAAAAGTCCGAAATCGGCTCAAAGTTGGGCGGGGGGGGCACTGCCCCCAGTCAGAAAGTTGGGGGGGATGGGGGTAGCCGCTCCTGCCCCCGTCCGGTGCCTAGGGTGCATAGTAGTAACATTAAGTATTTAGTACTAATTTGATATTTTTAAATGTTTTGAAAAGACTAATACTCATGCAGCCAGAAGGCATTGTGTAAATTAACGTATCTTGCTGCCTTAGATCCATTTCTGGCTTTGCTTCTTAAGGCCTACGAGTACACACGCGTTCTTAGCAGCAAGTGTTTTTTATATTCCCCTGCTGAAGCAATTTCCATCTATAAAATTAAACTGTCCCCGAGATCACCGAGAAAGAGAAGCAGTTTGATTTAAATCGCTCTCCATATCCCAGTTCCGTGACCTGTGCCGCATCCTGCGGTCGAGGTGAAAGTATGCTGGCTGTCACAAACTCGATGGACGTATGCCTCCTCTGTCACACAGAACTGGAAATTATAATTGTATACTTAAATATTATTTCAATATGCTCAATGTCCTCTACCTGTCTTTACTTTTGTGCAGACAAGGTTCAAGCACCAAACCATTATAGCATGAAGTAGTAAGCTGTGTTTTATTTTTAGATCATGTTTTTGTTTTGGAAGGAAAATTTCAATTATGAATCATTGCTTCCAGTATTGGGATCATAACTATTATTGGCAACTCTGACCGCAGTTTCCTCAATGTCTGGTTTCCTTTTGAAGAAGTTTCCATTTTGGAAGGAGTGTTACGAATTATGGTACATTTTACCATGATTAAATGTAGCAATTATCATGAAAATAATTATTATTGGGAACATATCTATTAATGGGAATGTACACACAATTTGGAAACCTAATCACAGCTTCCCCACTAAACTTCTATCTCACATATCAACAAAAGGGACAAAATGTCAATGTTTACATAGGATTTCGATCTACCTAAAAATTTTGGTAAAGTGTACGTTAGGTACTATTTTTATAAATATATCAAATGCTTAAAATTTGCCTCCATCCACGATTATCACCTGCCTCGTATTTTTTTGAGTAAAACTCTGAGGCAACTAGCCTGCATAGATGTAAAATTATGTCTATTGGCGTAATAGGTACAGAGGTATTGGATTCACATACCAAGAAAGATCCAGTGTAGTGAAAATCCTGCTTTAACTCCATGCAGTTCAGGTCTGTGTGTTGCTTACTACCACTGGTGTAAGCAACACACCCTACCATAGTTTTTAGTCTCTTTCTTTCTGAGATTTGCTGTGATTTTCTGAGATGAGAAGGAAGTCTACTAGGCCCCCTCCAGTGACGTTAGTGCCACTGCCGGCCCTCTCCAGTGTGGGTGTTAACACTGTGTGGATGACTGCATTGGCACACATTTCCTATCTGTACAATATTGATATGATAATTTGATCATGAAATCTCACTTGAATCCCTGTTGTTGCCAGCCTGTTGCTGGCGCCAACTCTCCCAACTTCCTCCATCTCCAAATCATCTAACCAATCTAGGGCACAATAAGCTAAGGCACAAGAAGCCAGGAATGAAAACCAAGTTTGATATGTGACAGTGCATTAGTCTAACAGTGGCTACATTCATCTGGGATTAGCATGGGCAGCAATATTTATTCTAGCTAGTTTTAGCCTGCACTTATCTCAGATACACCTAATAAATAGCCCTCAAAATATGTGGCTTCCCACCTGTTTGAATTTTTGGCAGGATCTACATACATAAAATTCCGAACTTGTCTTGTCCCTGTTGCGCAGTTTAAGTGAATTGCTACCCAACTATGTTTATTTTTTCATTCATTTAGTACTTTTTTAGTAGCTTTTAGGCGTACTTAATACTAAATTCGAAGAAATAGGGGCCAATAAATCGAAGACATTCAAACTGTAAATATGATTTCACCTGAAAAATGGACGAGAAGTACTTGATAAAGTATCTGCGTTATTGTTAGGCCTTAATATGCCCACAATCGTGTATTTCTCGAAAAATTGACTGTCACATTTCGGGTATCTAGGCGACAACTTTCTGCAAACTACTAACAATCGGCACCATTGGGCTGCATGTTAAAATCTGCAACTGTGACGCGGTTTGCGGGTTTTCTGCGGGGGTCCCTGTTTTAGTAGAACTGAAAACAGTACTAATATTGTGTCACTAATGGTAGGCTGTGCAATTAAAAACAGAGCTGCTAAATTTGAAAATTTGCTACACGCTTCCTTCTGTATTTAAAAATATGTGGTTTGATTTTGAACCATATAGTCAGGATCGCTATTTTGTCACATTATGCACCTGATTTTCGTAAATGTGTCACAAACTCCAGTAGCCGAGTTGGAGTTTCCTCTGCCTGCGGTCTGCTGGCAGTGCAGTTGGCTTCGTGCCTTAGAAAAACCTATCAGCTGCTTCTAAATCATGGGTCATCG
The DNA here is from genome assembly GCA_034440635.1 of Lepas anatifera. NCBI lineage: Eukaryota > Metazoa > Arthropoda > Thecostraca > Lepadidae > Lepas > Lepas anatifera. Next base: position 368,130 of record JAOTON010000261.1, read on the forward strand.
TCTGGTACCGTGTCGTTTCTTTCTTTCCTTCTTTTGTGTCCAGGTAACATGCTATTAGTTTGTATGATATATCTGTTTTTATTCAGCCCTGATTTAAAAGCTCAGCGTGTGTGTCGAAAAGTCAAGAGAAGCAGAGAAAAGGTGGTGTAGTTGATCTGGGAAACTTTTAGCATCCCCTCCCCTGATTTTCCCGGCTGCTGATCTAAGGGGTTTTTGAGTCAGAACCCCTGAACTTCTGGAAAATTAAAACCTAGGCTGTCTGCACTCGGTTCCATAATGAAATAAATGGAAATACTTCTGAGTCTGCGTAAGTCATTCACTCATATTTACACGTTTGTCACCAAGGTAAATAGCTTTTGTTCCGTTTTATGAAAGTTCTTCATTGAAGGGGCTTGGGCACATTGGTGCGAGTCCACTCTGAAATGGTTTTGGGGCATTTGTATTGAAAATAATACATTTGAACATACCATTACGGAAAATGGCTAACACACCCAATGTTTTTTATTATTTTGTTTTTCTTTTCTAGGGGTAGAGGATCTACATCGTCATGATCTGGTAAAGCTCCATGCTACCATTGCTTAATAACATTTGTTGATAGGCTGCATCAGAAATCTCTACGAATGCCAATGAATTATTATTAATTAAAGACGGTATTGCTAGGACGCAAAGTGACACTTACAAATTGTGTTATATTTCTTGACATCTGGAAACGTATTGCACGTTTTATTTATTTATTTATTAATATATATCACCAACAGGCGGTGCCCACTGACAGGTGAAGTCAAGCAGCTAGAACACATGGTTGTTTACAATGAGCGAGCATAAATAATAATACCACTAAGAAGACAAAAGCATTAGAAATCAAACAAAATGACTAGATGCAGGTACAATCATGACAAAATGACATACAAATGATGAAAATGGAGTTCACTAACATGATCCTCCACTCGGCTGCGCAAATGCTAGTCATGTCTCAATAAGATGGCTTTAATGGATGATGCTGGTGAATTAAAAAAGTCAACATCTGGTTTCCTGGTGATCAAGTCATTCACTCGGCGAACAACTCTTTTAAAAATTCCGTTCCTCACGGTTTTAACGCGAGCAAACTCTTCATAAAACAGCGTCCTTTGCCGAGTGGCGCGATTTGGAACATGTAGAGGAAAACATTCCAGTAAAAACGAAGAGTCAATTCGACCATTATACAGATTTTTTAGAAACATAATGTCGTGTTGGTTATACCTATCCCGCATGCATTATAGCTTATATTTTTCAAGAAGATTTGGATACGAGAGGGATTGTTCTGTTGGAAACTAGCCATCGAATCAATTTTATACATTTACAATTGCCAGTGCCAAAAGCTACGCCCAGCACATTATAACTTTGAGGGGTCAAGACAAACCATATTTCTCCGCGCAGTGGGCGTGAGCATTACGTCACGTTGTCATGGTTTCTTATGGCCACCCCCATGGTGACTAAAAGACATCTCATAACACGTGACACGGGGGAGGATGGGTTGAACAGATGGTAAATTTAACCTTTATTCCCCGCGGAGCTCTGGGACAAACAGGGTATCCTTCACATGGTTTCTCAGCATGCTCTATCAATGATTATCTCAGTTCAGACTCCATTCTGCAGGTGCCATATTTTTTTAAATGCGGAGAATAATTAGTAACTTCACGTCTTTTAAAATGATGTAAAACAAAACTATTTTAGTGGGTAATTTCTCGATGGTAACAAGCCAGCCACTATATGGAGGCAATTCTTGATTATTCGAGCTTTCGGATCAAGGCTGCCGCGCCATAATTTAAACTCTTCTGTCTTACTTTAACAACATCTCGGGGTGGCTATATGATTTCGCTCCACAGCTGAATGGCGCCATATACTGTGATAGCACCAGGCGGTAATGTAGCGTCTGGCTGTGCAGGGATTGCTTGTGGTGATGATGTCTAGGCTAAAATTGCAATACATTGAGAAACTGAAATAAAGCAGTCCAAGCAGTAGTTTTACTAGAATAACGGCTTGATGAGGACCAAATGGGAATTAAATATTTACATTGTCAATAACCTTGGTGGCCACATGATCCCGCAAATTGGCGCGTTTTGAATTAACCCAGGGGCGTTGGCTTATGCTTGAATATCCGTTCCCAGTGAGTAAATGAAAAGAGCTAACTTCGTTTAAAGCTATCAGCTGAACAGAAACGTGTGTCGGAATGTTTGTCGTTTGTCGATGTTACACATCACTGCAAATCTCCACAGCACATGTTTCCCTAAAAAAATTACAGTGTACCAAGGAGGAAAGGCCCTTCCTTAGGGACCCTAAAAGTCTTGCTGCCCTTTCTATTATTGAAATGCATCCCTTGGAACTCTCCATTTCAAAATTATTTGCCGAACGAGGGACAGATTCATCGTTTGTTTAGTACAAGAAGAGCTCTGGTCCCTAGTGGAGCAAAATTGGCGGTCTCGCAGCCAATGGGAGGGGGCGGGGGTGAGCTGGGAACAAAACGACCCGCAGTTAGCATGCTAGAAGTGCCCTAGCCTCTCATTCAAACTGTGCGGTGCGGCACGACACCCGTTAACGTAATGCGGCGCAGTCTACCACCCAGTAATTTAATGCAATGAGTCGAAGTACGATCCCGTCTATGTTATGTGGTGCTATGTCTCCTGTACGTGTTATGTAGTGTTATATCTCCCGTGAGTGTTATGTGATGCTACGTCTCCCGTAAGTGTTATTTGGCGCTACGGCTCCCGCAAGTGTTAGGTGGTGCTACGTCTCCCGTAAGTGTTTTGTGGTGCTACGTCTCCCGTAAGTGTTATGTGGCGCTATGTCTTTCGTAGGTGTTATGTTACGTCTCCCGTAAGTGTTATTTGGCGATATATCTCCCGTAAGTATTATGTGTCACAGAAGACCTCCCGTGGAAATTCTGTGGCGCAGTATGTTCCAGTAGTGCCTACATCATCATTCGTCAGGTTTTAGGGTGCTTTGACTGTTACCAAACTTGTGTGGGGCTGCGGAGTGATCGTCCTGCCTTGAGTTAGGACATGACATGTGCACATCCAGCCTAGTGGGGCTCCCTGTTAGTGCAGGTTTTTGGCTCACCAGGATACCCAGCAATTGACATGGAACGCACACCAATCAAGCGCTTTTTATGCTATAAGTGGATAATGCGCTTACATTGGGAATTACCGCCCAATAAACAGCAGTCAACAAACATACCTCGAAAGCCCCTTGGGTACCGTATAAACAGCACGACTGCGTGTGCAGAACTAGGAGCACATAAGCGGACTCAGAGGGATACAGAGTGTAGGTGCCTTCCTCTTCCAACCGATCAATCGCGGGGCACACACTATGCGGCACTGCGCCCTTGCAAGCCCTGTAATTTTGCTTCCTATCTCTCCCTTCCATAGGTGTATCCAAGGTCTCAGCTGACGCGGGTGGGGGGAGGGACGTAGTCACATAATTTTTTTGGAAGGGGGACGGACCTCAGACTGAAAATGAAAGGAAGTTTCGAAAAGTTCGGGACTATGGAATATCTTCAAAAATGATGCCTATAAACTTCACAGACTTACTTACATGCTTATATACTGACATGTTTATATGCTTACATACTTATATGCTTACTCTTCACTTCACAGCATGATTTGGAACATTTACGTAGGTCCACATTGGCAAGAGACAGAAGATGTAAGAAACCCAAGTCGACTCGCATTATATCGGTAGGGGATTTCGCCGCCTATTTCACGAATTGCGGAGACATGTCCCCGTCCGCTATCCCCCTTTCCTGCACTTTCGACACCCATGACTATAGATCACTAGTTTTAGTCTAAAACCTAAATCTTCAAGCTGAAATATACACCAGTCTTATTTAGATGGTATTTGTTCCCGTCTAGGGGGCAATATAGAAAATTGTCTGTGGTGATTAAAAAAAAAAATGAAAGAAATTGATAGTTCCTCCCATGTTTAGATAGGGTCTACACTGAGGTTAATCGTGGTCCAGGTCGATGCGTTTTCAGTATGATGGGGTGTTTGCTTTCCACTCATATCTTTCAAACACAAAATTATATATATAGAAATTATTGAGGAAGCAGTGCAATCCTCTCGTTAGTGCAAATAGCACGACACCTTTCTTCAAAATTCGAAGTCAAATTAAAAGTTTGCCCTGAAATCAGGCCAAGGAACTGATTCGAAGTGAACGGTATTATCATGATGTAAATAAATAAACTTGCAGCGTTGATACAAGTACGATGATTGTAAAACAAATGTCCTATGTTCCTCCAGCCGACCTATATCGGTTAAATAACTAGAAATCGTTTATTTTACCCCAGTCTACCTGCCAGAGGCCCCAAGTCCATTTTTAGCCACAAAAGTTTGGCTGAAACACCTGAAATAGGCATCGTGATGCTTCAACTTCAGCTGCTTTTTTTACCGTGGTGCATGCTGGTATTGTTATCTTGATGTTTTCTTTTAGCAACTATGATGTTGTAAACCTACCTGCTTGCTGTTCGCCCTAATTAATTGAATTTAAAAATCATTGTATCAATGACTTTCAATTCAAACTTGCTCCTGAAGAAGACACGCCGTCGAAATATCAATATACTTTTGGCATTTCCAATTTTTTACTATGAGCGAGCCGGTTAATTTTATAACATTATTTATTTCCGCTCATTAAACACTTAAACCAAAACTTATGATGTTGTAATCGTTTTTTCGGAGACTTAAGGCCGAAATATCAGTGGAATATTTTCAACTTTGCGTTTTCGGGTATTTTTCCATCTTATGTAAAAACCAATGAGGAATAGGATAGCCTTAGTTATAACAATCGTAACTGGAATGGCCCTCAAGGCATCACTTGTCCAACTACATAATCCCATGACCTTGTTATGTTCCCTTTAAGAAAGCTTGCACTATCGCTACTGATGTAATCAGGATTACTATCAGTGAAGGGAAGGGAGGCTAAAACAAATAGTAGTTAAACGAAGAGAGGCAAAGATGAAGCCAAAATAAAGAACAGAACGTACCTTACCTTATTTTCTCGCCTCTTATATTCTTTATTTCGCTTAACCGGTTATTCAACCGACCTCATAGAACATATAAGCACGACTTGCTTTTGAAATGCACATTATTCATAGGAAGCGTACCTCAAGCTTATGTAGAACTCATCTTAAGATTTCCCATTTTATTTCGGGGTGTCCGATATTCGCTTGTCATTCTTGATACAGGTAACGACAGTGAGCAAGATCGTAGGAATTATCTCTATAGCATTTCATAATCAGTAACAGTGTTATATTGTGGCCGGCAGTTTTGTCTCCTGGCCGCCTGCTGGGAGCTCGGCTGCCACCCGTGGTACCGCGGCGGCCCGCCCCCTGGCGCATCTACCCCGTACCGGCCAGCGGATATAAAAGTTCTCCTTTCTACGCAGAGATGGCAGCACATGGCCCCCACAGAATGCCGCACCGGGTCCGACTCGCCCACTCGCTAGCAAGAAGGAAGTGACTTCAGCTTAAACTTAGATAGAAGGTAGACTAGCTCATTTTTCAAGAGTGCAGTCTGAAGGCATGAATGTACCGATATGAAGGAATAAAAGGTGCTGGGAGAATCGAGTGATCGAAACATTCCAGGCGTGCAAAAAGTGCATCGTCTCTTAGGCTGTTTGGATTACTGGTGATTGGGTTTTCGGTCATTAGGTACTGTGATGGGAAAGTAATCAGGCGCTGATTAATAGAATGGGCAATTGGGCGTTTTTCCCGGCGTAGTAACCTCTTGGGGGACAGGCTTGGGGACAGTATGATATTGGTAGAAAACCATTAGCCGTAGCAGCATAGTGTCGCCACCGGAAAAAGTGGGGGGGGCAGCAACTCACCTGATGCTGAAAACTTTACCGATAGAAACTGTAATTTGGGCTCCTTGTTGACTCGCGGCTGGATATAGATGTCGGCTTCCATTTGGATGGATCGTGATTTGCTGGGCCTTGACGCGTATGCGTAGCAGGACAAGGTTTGGGCGGTGTACCAATAAATGTACAGTTTATTTCTCAAGTCAATGCCATAGGGTTAAAATTTATCATGAGTTGTGGATGGACAGCAGCCTGCCCGGAATGCCCCCGCCTTGCCACATTGTATTTGTTTGCTCCCCGGCTCAACATCACTTCACACTACACGTCTATTTCCAATATCCAATGGCGTCTTGCACAATCATAAGGAATAGCATGAACAACGAAGTAGCTAGAAGATAGAATTCAGTGCAGAAGAGCAATACAACCAATCAGCTCATGGTGGGTGCAGCCGCTGGCTATTGAGACATCTCTTCAGCTGTGGTTTGAATCGAGTCGGCAGAGGATTTCCTGCGTCGGATGGAATCGAGTTAAAGGCGGCTACATAAAACGATGCTTTCCAAATTCAGTGCCGATATGAGGCACACTGAGGCATTTGGCGTCCCTCGTGTGCCATTGATGTAGGGACGTGGGGTAGCGGAGGTATTGGCACTGGACGTAGGTTGTCCCCATACTACAACTCGTTTCTAGAGAGCGAGTCGATGATAAAGGTACACAACTGTCGCATCAAGGCAACCCGATGTATCGGAAACATCGCGGGTGTGGTCGTATTTACGGCGTTTAGAGATAATACCTAAAAAAACTGGTAACTCTGGATTCTAGTCAGCAGCGTGCTATTAATGGCACCATAAATACATTACAATAGACACGTGCGAAGAACATACTGCAAATGTTTTCATTTTTTCAACAAGTTCCTGGATGGAGGACGGTAACACCAAGGTAATCGTCTCCCAGGGGCTCCGCACGACCTTTGTCCGACCATGTCTTAGGACCTTATGTCTTCAAGATCATGGGGTAATTCCCGCCGCAGAGGAATCTCGTCTGAAGCTTTTAAGCCATTGCCAGGTGAAATAAATCTATTAAATGCGTGTTTATTTTGCCTATTGATGAAGTATTATAAGTCTTTACCGTAATGGTATATATCACAAGGTTTGCGCAGTGATACCTCGGTTGCCTTAGTAACGCGGAAGAGGGTTGGGTAGCATTACTTTCTGGTTATCATTAACGTTTTGACGAAAAACGCATTCAGTAGCTGTTTTCATATAACTTTTGTAAATTATTTACAAATTCAAGGTTGAAAACTGCATTATTTACTCATGACTTCTTACGGAGGAGTCAAAACGCGTCTAGATATTTATCTTAGTATCAAACTTTTTCCACGAAATTTAAGACTTGGCAGCTCAGCGTACATACTTGCGAGTCGTGTGAATCTAACTTCATATGCAGTAGAAGGTACAGCAGAAGTGAGCCCCCACCCGCTTCACCTAACTGATCCCAACAGCCATAAATACGGGTGTTATGCTGGGGTTTTTAGCATTTTAGAGAAAGTTAGCCCTTTGTACGAAACAGCATAGGTAATGTAGGACATACCGTTCTTATATATTTTATCATCTTTTGTTCCACTTCTGTCTGCTATTTACGGAAATAATTATAAAAAGTATATCCTGCTCGTGCGGACTAATTGCTAGCTTCCTCGTCTAAAGCTAATGTCTCTCCTACTTCTTTGCCCTTGTGAAGGCCCAGTTTTTGTATGTATCTTCCTATTGGCTACACAAGCTACACAAGCTCAGGTATCCCCAGATCGGCTCAGGGGCCCAGGTCTGCTGAGAAATCTCCAGACCAGCTGAGGAGGCTCCCTTGAGGCATGTTTTGCTCTATATTTCACACTTTTAAGTTTCAACTATTTTTATCGAGGACCCCACCGCCAAAAAGTGAGGGGACAGTAACCTCCTGCCCTCTCTTCCTACTCCTACATATGTAAGAAATGTATATTTCCGCCAGAAGTTTTCAAATGGGGATTGTTCAGTTGATTTAGAAGGAATGAAGAACAAGTTTCTATTTGCTGGAAGTGAAGTCAAAGCTCTTGCCCTGTTGCACCTCTTCAACGTTTCTGAAGAACTAGTCGCTGTGGAACATTACCAAGCGTTCTCTTCTACAACACAGCCAGCGCAGATGTCAGCACTCAGCTCGGAAGGCGTTAGTCTGGTCGGGCGCTGATTGGTCCGCTCCACCAACAGCTGACCGAGGGGATGATGCGTGTTTATTATGTCAATTTATGTTCTTTTGGATTCTCATGATCTTGTCTATTAAAAAAACACACCCGCAATAAAAACGCTGGATAGTTGCGCCTTTCCGTTCCACTCGCACTAGACTACAAAGATTTTCCACTCCACTTGTTGATACCTTTCCTGCTCTGTCCTCCCTCTTAGTTACCTCTTTATCCTGATTCCTTTTTGCACTGTGCTTTTCAGCAGAAGATTCAAATACTGCTGTAGGATAGAGGCTTAAAAGGATAATACATTTTCAATAAATTGAAGTAGATTAACTTTTCCAATCATCCCTAGAAAATATAGAATGCATCGGTAAACGCTACGGACCGGTGCCTGCATGGCCGATTGGAAGTGGTGCTATGGCCTAGCGATGTGGTAAGGCTTAAAGTTCGGCTGGTCGGTTCAGTATAAGAACCAAGGTTAGCTACGAATGTCCCATAGGGCTATGCAAGCGCTACGAGCAGTATGAATAGGAAGCTAACTCTGTTGTTGCCACTTTACTCATACATATAGTTAGTGCGCTTACGAATAAGCTAAGGCTGTACGGCTGAGATGCTCAGAAGAAACGTTCCACTCGGTTGGACTGCGAAGAGGTAGCTGTCTTCCACGAAATCAATAAATGCAGTTTTTTATTGGTTTCTTTGGGTGATTTACTTCATTAAATGATTTTCAAGAGGTCCAATGCTACATGAAAAGTCTTTGAGTTTTAGTAAAGGGCGACAGGTGCAGTCTTTTGCTTCCAGACATTCCTCACTTTGACCGAGTACACTGGACTGCATCGAGATTAGAAAGTTGGAGGAGGTATAGTTGGTGAATGTAGCAAAAGTAAGTTTACGGGAGGATATCTTGAGGGAAAATTGAAATCGCAATTCTTGAAATTTGTGGAAACCACAGAAATTAAACGCATTAGATTAACATATGCATTGATGGGGGTCGGTACCCGCCCCCCTCGGTTTTTAAAAAAGGTTAAGATTTCGACCCCTCTCTGCTGGGTGCATGTTAATACTCTTCAAATTAGCCAAACTTTACCCACCCATGGCAAACCTGGGAAGGGGAATTCTAAATGATCTCGTCACTTTGATCTGCCTTCGGATTAGTTTTGCTTTCTTTATACGGTCTTGAAAGCTTGTTTTACGCATTGCACTCAGTGCATTAAATGCACTTGCACACGTGTGAAACTCCCTTTATTATAACGCCTGATCCCGCCTATGACATCATATAATTAGACAATATAGAGTTTTATCATCGTTCATTTTGTTCTTCCCGGCTCACCTGTAAGCAATCTATTTTGTTCTACAAGAGCACAGTCCAATTACGTGTAACCCCCCCCCCCCATTTTAAGCTGCCGGGACCGCCTCCGCCAGAAATGCATATGAAAATGTAAATGAACTATCACTCGACATCTTATTCATGATATTCAAACATTATCACTGCTCCCAATATTGTTACGGATGACTTTGTCGTACAGAGAACGCACCATACGCGATAATATTAGCCAGTTTACGAATAAGTTTTAAAGTGGTTTTGAAAATGACCATTATCTGCCAAGTTATTTATTTATTTTAGACCTAAATTCATATTAAAAGAATAGGCACAATAATAGGAGCTTTCGCCACCAAGTCATCCTCGGCTGAGGATAACTTGACGTCGAAAGCTCCTATTATTGTGTCTTTTCTTTTAATATTAATTTAGGTCTAAAATGAAAAATAGCTTGGCAGATAATGACCATTTTCAAAACCACTTTAAAACTCATAATGATAATGCTGCTGCCAACACTGCTCCGCCTACTTACTAGTCTACAAGTGGTTCCTCCCTAAATCCCGAGCCATAGCTCCGCTTCAGCTAAATATATTTCAAACCCTATCGTGAGCTCTTTTGGCGATATTGAGGAAAAACATGGGGGATGGGCAAAATCCACCCCCTGACAGGAATGACATTAAAAGGTAAGCATGAGCTAACTTTATCCAACTTGAGTCATTGTTGTACTGCTTGGTACGTTACTTAAGATGCGAATGCCAAGAGAAACCTAAATAATCAAGAATGCCTAAAATACGATTATCAACTTTTAGACCATGGAATCTCGCCCACGTGCCTTAAAATCAGGCTACAGTTTATCTGTTTTTGCGTGCCTTCTGATCTATCTGACCGAGTCCTTACATATCTATTTGCATATTTCGTGCTCGCTATTGTCTTCACTCAAGTGATGCATGTTGCACTGATAGTCAGCCATGCAGAATCGTCATTGCACTTGCTAGCATGACTTGAAAAAGAATCATCCGCCACACTGCCTAATTATAAAAATCGATTAACGTGTCGATATTATCTGCCCTGAGACACATTTTGTCCAAGTCTATACAAAGGTACTGGCTCTTTTCTCATTCGTTACCGAAACCCCTTGCAGTTTGACTGTTCTTTCTCCTCTGGGTACCCCTAATGCAAAGCTGCAGTTTCAAGTTAGGTTTTCAATAATTTTTCATGCAACAATCAACCTATCATAACATGTTTGGCCTCAATTGTAACTTTTATGTGTTTGGTCAACAGTGCCTGCATGGAACGCCGCGTATGTACATTCCCAGAGATGCCTATTCACGCTCGAATTTCTCCAGCATTTCTACTGTTTGATGCAACCAATGTTATGGTGGGTCGGTGATGATAATCATGGTACTAAATCGCTCTTTACCTCCGTAACGTCTACGACGAAGTGTTCCCTTTTTGGCTTTTTAATGCCCCCTTTGTGTGCGTGTTGCGGTTGCACGTATATATGTGCCTGTTTGTTGTTGTAATAAACGTATGTTCCCAAATGGAACGCACATATAAGCAAGGGACTGAAATTCTGAACCCTTCCTGTGTTAGGAAAAGGAATGAAAAGTGAAGTTTGTATTATCAAATGGCATGTGACTGTTGAAGGAAAACTGAATTATACATTATATGGTATCGACTTCCAGCTCGTGTTTCAGTATCAAGGTCCGTGAATGGTGAGTTATATGGCTGCGGTGTCTGGTTGACCGGGATACTCAGCATATTCCTTTAATTCCTTTGCAACACGTTCAGCAACACTTTCAGTTGTGATAATTGAGAATGAGAGGTTCTTCAAAACGTTGATCAGTTGTATCATGTGTCTGGGTAACGGCTTTCACCCGTGTTGGTACCCAAATCTGCTTTGCGCATGTATGAATTGACGCCTTAAAACACTTCGTGCAGTTTATATATAGGAGTTTAGGGCTTGGCCTAAGGTTTTGGGACACTCTTGGTCATGACTTATGTCTCCAGTTATTGTAAAAGTATATGATTACTTATATAAAACATTCCGATTTATTCTGACTGCCCATCACGAACATTGGTCTAGATCGCATGCATGTATTTTTATGTGGAGGTGCTCAATGTTTCGAATTCGAGCTCTGTGGTGTTGATATTCCACCGTAATTTCGATCAATAGAGGTGCGCGGGTCTACATTCCCTCTGCTGTTACATCCTCGATGAGCTCATACCAGCCAGTGTACTGGGCGTGCCTGCTTACAATGGCTTTTACATATAGCAATAAACGATGCCGTTTTTCGAGCTCTTTGAATGAGGAAACGTCAGTTTGGACGGATGGAAACGGCAGTAAGTGGAGCCTATGTGCTCGGTGATATGCCTGCCACGAATAATTCCTTTTTCGACTTCTATCGCTAAGACTGCTTTCAGTTAGTCAAGTCAATCATGTCGTGCAATAAAAAATAATTTATGAATTAGAACCACGATGGAGATGCTAATATTCGTATTTATCCGAATTGTCAGTGAAAGAGATGGTTACTTTTTCATTTGCACGGCAGCAACAAGAATGATTTGGCCATGCAACTTTTGAACGAGGAAATAAACAGAAACGCCTAACGTCAGAATATTCTTCTCAGAACCGCGGGATCCGCCTCAGAAAACAGCTCCTGATGGTTCGACACGTGACGTTTATTTCTCTTGCTGACACACTTTGGCAGACACGTCCGGAAACAAATAACGACTCCGGCGTGGGCGGGGACTGTGGCGCATCGCTGAGACTGCGGGTCAGCCGGGGTCAGCCCAGGTCACACGCTGCCGCGCTGCTGAGGGCCGGGGACGAGCCGGGCTGATGAAAAGACTAGTGGGCTTTGTGTCTGAAACAACGAGAGAACTGAAGTCAGACTGTGGCTTATCTGTGTGTGATGATATGCAGTGTTTCAAGCCTTGCTACGTAGCAAGACTTTATGAACGCTAAAGTTTCAGAGAGCATGTGCCAGTTGTTAAGGATACAAGAAAACGATATAGCCTTAGTTGCTGAAGCTTCCTAAAACACCGACGATGCAAGGACATGTTTAAAGCAGGTGTTTTGTGTTCGGGCGTAAACGATTTCTTGATACCGCATACCCGTGTAGTAGATTCATAGTCTGGAGCGTCACTAATAGTCTACCAAAGGCAGAGGAGGAGGTGAATACGGGGTCTTAAATCATTTCACAGCTTTCAGACACATTGTTTCAATGGTTCCTCCAACTGACTGGACTGGATATGTTGCAAGGATAAAGATGACCCAGAAAAGGCACTTGTATGTTATAGCAGCTCCAATTACCCACGCCTATCATTGTTGCCAAAATGTACACAAATCTGCTATGGAACTGTTTGATTTGAGATGGTGCTTTTCGGAACTTCAATCCTTTCCAATGTGCTGATGTCTGATACCACTGAGTTCGAGGAGGACACATGGCATGGCCCAATATTCTTAGACCCACCCCGGTTCAACATGCTACTTATCTATTTCAGTCTGTCGAAGTATAGCTTGAATGAGAAATAATATACCATACCATACCATACCATGATGTGGACTAAAACTTATTGCAGTCGATTCTTGAATTTCGTGTAATTCATGTGCACGATTATTGCGCCACATTTCTCAGTTAGTGCCGCCGAAGTATTGCCATAACGTGACGAAGCGGTATCACCAGATCAGGAGTCCTCGCAGGATATAGAAGCCAGCACAGACAAGAATATCAGTCAGAACATTTCGCTACAAAACTTGGGAGATGTTTTGTCGTCATGGTGTCTTTAACTTTGGTCGCAACGGATAATATTCCATGATAGCTGAACTCAGTCTGAGATGGATACATCAGTGGATACTCACATGTTCTTTCAGTGTTGATGTGCTGGTTTAGTAGTATTTGGGCTTGTCGTCCTCGGGCTGAGTGACATAGTATCCCCAGGGAGCGAAGACATCGTATCCCTTGCCCTTGCTGGGGCCGCGGTAGGTCTGCAACGACAACCACGCCCTCTTGATAATGAAGACAGCGCACCCAACACATTGTCTCAGAGTCGTAAATCACCGGCCATGGGGGTAAAATTTTGGACCCAGGTACCAGGGAGTCCTATATCTACGTGGTTTCACACTTTCGCAGATATAAGTGCAGTATTTTATTTGTGCTTATTGCAGGCACTAACCTAAAATCTACTTTTCAAGTAACATGACTCAGTGGTAGATTAGTTACTTTCTGATTAAAGGTCAGATGTTCAAGTCACAGTGGGGCTCTCCATCAGATGTGATTTAGTCTTATAATCCCTTTCAGTAGCGTGAGACCGGCCTCATAGTCGCAGAGGATAATGCGTTTTTTTAACCCTGACAACGAAGATGCTGACCTGGATCTTGACGCGGCCGGCGGCTGGCTTCGCGTATCCCTGGCGGGGCTCCACGTACGGCTTGTAGGGCTCTGGTTCGCTGTAGCCCTGAGGGTAGGCGGAGGCCAGGGCCACCAGGGCAACGGCGAACATTGCCAGCAGGAGCTGCAACAGCGGCACGCCAGAGTCAGAACCCGGGCTGTATCAGAGCCAGAGTGCAGAGGACAGAGTTAGAGTAATGCGTCGTTCTAGAGTCAGAGCATTGAGGACTCCTAGAGTCAGAAGATTGAGTCAGAACATTGAGGCGGACCAGACGCTGACCTGGGGCGGACCACGCCGACCAGAGGTGGTGAAAGCCTGACGCAGGAGAGACTTCTCACCAAAGTTTCATTCGAGTGGTAAATGTTGATTGGCGCTAGGCCAGCGGCAGAGCCTTTCAGGAAAAGTTATTGTCACGAGTTACGGTCCAACGAATCCACCTTCTGTCAGGGCGGCGCAAGGAACGTGACTTTCACTCTCATTGTCTGTCTCGGGACACTGAAATTGTCTATGGTGTCTTTTGAAAGGAATTGGGAGAAGCAGGGCCCTTGGTCTTTACGTCGAAGATCTACCTTAACTGAGATTGGTGGAGTTACGCACGTTAGGGGCAACGGAGATTCATAAAGAGAGGCTACAGAATGAAGTTCACAATATCCAATGAAATTGAGAAAGTTCGTTGAATGGGGAGGCGATCACATCACTGGACTGCCCTTCATATACAGATAGCCCTCAGGGACATTTTTGGGCAGAGGCACTCAATTCTTTCTTTACAGGCATTGAGAAAGGAAATATACATATCCTTGAGTGATCCAATAGCGTTGCTTCCATAAGCGCTATGTCACCGACATGGGATTGATTTGGGTAACTGTTTGCAATACTGGGTTTGGGAGAGACTGAAACTGGACGCAGATAAAATATGAGCTATTCATAAAATGAGGTCTGGGTGGCGGGTGGTCGGGGTCCGTTAGCGCGCTCGCTCGGCTCGCCCAGTGACATTCTGGCTGTGCAGTGTCATTGGCTCGAACCCACCCAGAGGCAAGATTTGGAGGCCTGCCCTAGCTCAAGCCTAGCTTACTACCCCATTCACAACAATGTCATATGACCTTAGTAGTTGGAGCGTCGTTAAACTAAAAAATACCTATTCACAATAACGAATGATGAAAATACTTTCATGTCTTTACTCCTGACTGTGGTCCTTTCGCGCACTCCTAACTCGGCCTGTCTCTGCTCGCCACTTCTCCGACTCACAAAGGAAGCTACCGTGTTTAACCAGCACACAAGCCGACCTAAGTCTTCTTTCCCGCACGATGCACCACTGGTCGGGCTCACTCACTGCGACTCTGGAAGACATGGCGACGCTCTGAAGGTAGACTGACTCTCTCAGCCGCCGCCGCTGCTTTATACGGGCCCACTCCACCTGAGAGTTTCTCTCGGAAGCAGCTCGGGAAGCCTTGCCGCCTGCGCCGCGTAAGAAATGAACCATGCCGTCGTGTAAATCACGAGTAGGCGTGCCACAGGGAACGGTCGCAATGTTCCGCCGCGCGCCGCGGAACTGCCATCACGCAGCAATGGTGATTCGGAAAAGTGGAAAATAAAGATTTCCAAAGACAGCAGTTCTCAGTTTTAAAATGGCAATTAAACCCTCTGGTTCCCCAAATCACCCTTTCTGAAAATTTTGGCTGGTCCAAGCAGCGTTTCTCTCCCGTCACGGGCTTGCTATTCATCAAATTTGATATGATTGGGGGCGTAAGAAAAAATACAATGGAACCATTCTAAGGATCTGATAAAATCGCCCATCCAGGAAGCAGGCAAAACCTTACCCATAGGCCTCTATCTAGAAAATTCAAGATTGAGTCGTCTTAAATGGACTCTCCATGCTGATTACTCTTATGCTCTTATGATCTGAAGCTGAAAAGTACAAACCTGTGCCATTGACTTTAAATGACCTTGGCTTCAATATTGCAGAGCAAATTGCATGGGACCTTCTCTCTATGGCCGTAGTCTGCTTTTGGTGTATTCCCGGCTTTTTCCGAGTAATCAAGGCGTTTCCCAATGTCTTCAGCGCGACTAGACTCGTCATTTCTGTGACATTCCTGTGATACAAACACATTACATACGCAACCTGGAAAATATCTTTGTTTCTTAAAATGTGTTTAAGAATTTCATGCTTCTGACGTTTTTTTCCTCTGGGGAGGCAAGAAATCAATGTGTCACTTATTTTGATAGCATAGGCCAGCATAGTCAATTAAAACAAACACCAAAAAAATCAGAAGATTAGAAGTTATCGGTAGTTCCTACATGTCCAATTCTATCCATGGCTTTATAGAACTCCAATTTTGGAGTTTGAGCTTTTCTGGTACAAGAAACGTCCAAAAAATTAAATGTGTTAAACACATTTTGATAGAAAACAGGAATCCCCAGGTGACTTGATTTCAATCCCAAAATGCTCGGCACGCATGAGGGCAAAATAACGGCGGCAAGGAGCTGGACTTGATAGCAGTCTCAGAGAGCGTAACTGAGGCAGTAAACCATTACTACAATTGGTAGCTTTTAGACTGGTCCACGTGGGCAAATGTTTGGGGAGCCCCCTCCCCCGATGATTCAAAAGTTGGGGAAACATTTCTCCCAGTCCCTTCATCCCCACGTGAAAGACGAGGGCGTCCTTCGCATTCAAAGCCCTTGTTACCGACGTTATATTTGGAAGTGTCAATCCTTATGTATAGGTTTCCATGTACTGACGGAAAGCTATTTAGATCACAAGCTTTTAATCGATTCCGTCCAACAGGAAATAATACGCTTACCAAAGCTCCAGGATTTCATGCAATATGATAGCAAAGCTGTATCATCATTTCATGCAACGTTATTGACCAAAGTTTGAAAACTGCATAAGTAGCTCCAAATGACCTCTCAGAGGTCACAGGTCAAATATTGCAACATGAACCTGAAAAGGGGTCTAGGATACTTTGATTTGGAGAATATGAAGGTATTATCAGCTTTATCTACACAAATACAGTCCAATTTCTGTTTTTGATATGTATTTCCAATGGAGAGGTCATAGTCTGTACTTGACCTTAGGTCATCGATATGAAAAATCCCGGAAAACGTTTTGAAGAACTCGGTGGGGCCATTATGTGTTATAAGTTTCAATCCGATACATTCACCCATTTCTTAGTAATGTCACCTTAAATATGTTTTTAGGTGAGGGCACTTGACCTGCACTGGTGACCTGACCTGAGATGATCCAAACTCAAAATTTTGTGGAAAGTTGCAGAATCAATCAAGGATAAGGTGTGCCAAGCACGGCGGCGCTTCGCGCCGCTGTTTGTTCGCGCCGTCGGAAAAACCCAACGGGGGGGGGTGTTCAAACACCCCCACCGTGGCGAGGGTTAACACCCCTGGGGTTTTTCCACCGGCACGAAATCCTTGGCACACCTTATCGTGGATCAACTCCGCAACGCTCCCCAAAATTTTAGACTGGGTCATGGTCACCAGTGCAGGTCAAGTGACCTCACCTCCAAAAATGTTTAAGGCGTCAAAAAAGGTGAGTAAGTTAGAAAAAGGTGAGTCTATCGAATTGAAATTATACCATATATTGGCCCCACCAAGTACTACAAAATATCTCCTGGTATTTTTCATATAGATGACCTAGGGTCAGGTACAGATCCTGGCCTTTCCATTGGAAATGTATGAGGAGAACGTAAATTGACAGATAAATTGCTCTATTTCTGTAGATACTGATTGACATACCTTTGCATTCTCCAAACCATTGTATCCTAGGCTCCTTTATAGGTTCATGGTGTAGGTTTGGATAAGTGACTTTTGAAGAGGTCATCTGGGGCTACTTAAGCAAGTTTTCAGATTTGAGTCAATAACTTTTCAGAATATGATAATACTGCTTTTATTTTGATACAATTACATTTGGGTTGTTATTGCAAATTGACTGATATTTATATTGGCTTTGCTAGGTTAGATAGTGACCTTGACCTGACCTTAAATCAGGTCATTTTATTTTTTGACCTAGTATAGTCATATTAGTCAGGAGCGGAATTCGAGGAGGTATGTGATACCCCTCAGAACCCCCGGTGGCTCGGAGGCCCACCGGGGCGGGTGTTAATGACACTGCCTTGATTTCTTATAGTTTACCTGGAAAAGTTACGGATCGTCCATTTTGTTTCTGTTTTTAAATTTCACCCGAGTGAAGCCATGCATAATGTGTAAGTTTCACGAAACAGTAAGGTACTGCACATTACCACAGGCTAAATTTCCGATTTTCCCACGCAGGGCCAAATACCATATTCAGGTGACCAGATCAAATAGGTCTGACCAAGGTGGACTAGATGATTGTGCATATAAGGTACTTAACTTTATGTTATTTCGATATCTCTACTTAGATCTAAAGACACTTGGCTCTTGCAATATTCGGAAAATTCGCCGAGCTTCTGTGACTTCTAAACTTGATTGCAATGGCACCAGTGGCTAAGAACCAAGCAACGAGCATGACTTCATTGTTAAAATACAAATACAAAATTTTAACCCTCGCCCCGATGGGGGGTGTATGAACACCCCCTTTGGGCTTTTACTGCGGCACGAAAAAACACCGGCGCGAAGCGCCATCCTACTGCCCCTTTCGAGGGAGGTTAATGTTGTAATTTTTTACCTGTGACCTCTAAGAGGTCATCTGGGGCTATTTAACCCGCGCCCCACCGGGGGTCTGGCGCCACCTTCGCCCCACCGGAGCCATCGATGGCCCCCTCTCTAACTCCGAAAATATAGGGGTTAGAGCAAATCTGCGAAGTGCTTTAGAAAGCTTGCGTGAATTCAGTAAGAAATTATTTGGCATGTTTAAGCGCTCAGGTCAATGGTTTCACCTCCAGAGGTCACGTTAGGTCAAAACCGGCTATTTTCACTCAAATAAACTGGGCATAACTCTTGTGCCATTAGAGCTCTGGTAAAGTACATTGGATAGGAAAATGCCAGACCTTTTTCCGCTATGCGGAACGTAATGACCTCCCACCAGTGGTTTGACCTCCAGAGGTCACCTCGTGACCTAATATGACCTGAAGCCACGAAAGGAGAGAAAGTGACCTTACCGTATATCAAATAACAGCCAGCGGCGAGACATACACGATGTTGTTTAAGTCAGTGCTCTAGCTTAATTAGGTAAACAGTTATTGTCAAAACACTGTTTTGACCCCGGTGACCTTGGAGGACCTTGGAAAGGTCAAAGGACAAATATGGCACCCGGGGTCCGTGAAAGGTTGTCCAAGAACGCTTTTTTGAACAAGCCAAGCATTCACAATCGTTTTCGTAACTTTTAGATCATAAGAGAGCTTTTCCCCATGCTTTTCCACAATGGGAGAGGTCACCTCGTGACCTGACTTCAGGTCACGAAATCTAAAAATTCCGGATATATACCTTGTAGACCCTGGATGGGTCATGAAGTGTAGGAAGTTTCAAATCGATCAACTTCGAAATGTAGCTCTTATAGAGCTCAAAATTTGAAGTGAGGTGACTTTGGTTGACCTCACCTGGTGATCTGACCTTGGGTGACCCAGGGTAAAAAATTCAGGGATGGTGGAAAAATGATGGGGTGAGAGTAAAGCCCTCAACCGCGGTGCTGGATCACGTTTTTTCTGCTATCCCGGAAAAACCTTAGGGGAGCCATCGGTGGGGCGAGAGTGAAGCAGTTTTCAGATTTAAGTCAATAACTTGGTCAGAAATAATGATACAGCCTAAATTTTGATTCTATTACGTTTGGATTGCTATTGTGAGTCGATTTATAAGCATATTGACTATGCCAGGTTAAAAAGTGACCTTGACCTGACCTGAGGTGCGGTCACTTTTTCGATTTGACCTAGTATGGCCGTATGATATACCATTCAATTCGCCGTGACGTTAGGAAGCGAATGGTGTCCAAAAAAGTGATTATAACTCAACTCTGTCAGACGCTAGAGCCCAACAACTTTACTCAAAATCCCACTTTCTTTGCCCTGTCATGACCTCAATCTTGACCTGAGCCAAAAAGTGACTGATATAGTTTCTTCATGAATTTATATGAGCTTTCCACCAGCGTTCACGTTTTTTCGCTATTCGGCATGGGGACCGTGCTAATGAGATCGAAGGGCAGCTGCATGGTGTCCAGTTTGACGTAAATCGGCACTTGTATCTTCGCTCAACGTGTATCTACGAGAAGCACAGCAGTTACACCACCATGTGTCAGGTGTGAAGAATCTAGCCTTAAATTAGTGGAGGCAGGACGTCCTATGAAAGTCAGGGCAGGCTATAGAGATTTGTTTTAGCTCTGTATGGAAAGTATTGACCGGAATATTTTCGACCTGACAGCAATCATGCCAGACCTCCGGAAAGGGAAACCACTACTGCCTCCAGGTGCGACCTGTCGTGCCCTCGGACAATGACTTGACACCGTTTTAACGGATGGGCGAGCTCAACACCACTGAAGCACTGTGCGGTAGACCGCAACCCACTCCAGATGAGTGGCGGGCCTAGGGGCGGCATCTGACCGTCACTAACTCACCTAGCTTCCCTCACAATTCCCACACATATCTACCATAAGAGTTCTGCCAACAGGTTTTGGCTACCAAAGGTTCCTGGGCCCCAGCTCCATTCGATAAAGGCGAGTGCCCAAAGATAATACCTCGCGGGACTTTCCCTGAGGAATGTTCTGGTTTTGAATCGTGTCTAAAAACTAGGTTTCGTGACGGATGTCTGGTGCTAAAAGCGGCGAATGCACCGCCACGTTTGCCTACCACCCACAGTTCAGGGTGTGCCCATTCCAGCGACGGCTTTGCTAACGCGTCAGCATCTACGATGGAACAAGCATTGTACAAAATGCGTGTATTTTCAAATATCTATCCCAAAACATTAAACCGGGTAGGGTAGAGCAGGTTGAAACTTCGTACCTGACGAATCTTGCACAGCTCTGACAGGCATACATGTTGAATACTTTACCATATTGGATGAACGCTATGATCCTCCAAATTGGAATGGGAATATTTAGGCCATTGACAGATAACTAGACACCTCAACTTCTGGCAGACTTGTTAAGGACTACAAACTTTGTTAATCGACTCAACTCCACTTACAGCTTAACACGCGCCCCGCTGGAGTCCCTTGCATGACGCGCCCCGCTGGGGGGGCGTTTTTGCCCCATCCGTATCTCGTTCCCCACGAAAGCTAAAGGAAAATTATGGGCGGCGTTCGAAAGCTCTTGAAAAGACAAAGATAATTTATAAGTAAAATTTTTATGTCAGGTCAATATTGAGGCCAGTATAGGTCAAAGAATGCTCCATAGGCTTACAACAGAGCAGTGTACGTTTCCCTCTCTAGATCTGCCCTCAGGGAAGTTAGAGCAAATATTTATGCATCATTGGATTCCTCTCATCGCGGCAAATCGAATGATGTATAATATGACTTTGCTAGGTCAAATAGTCAAAATGACCTGACCTCGACCTAGGTCAGGGTCACAGAGTGACATTGTATGGCCATGTTGCATGTCAATCGACTCCCCGTGACAATATAAACACAATGCAAGCAAAATGGGAGCTTTATCTCAATTCAGTGAGAAGTTATTGACAAAACAATCACTCTCTGCTCCCGTGACCTGATATGACCTTTGAGAGGTCAGATGCTCAAAACTCAGCTTTATGGTCAAGATCGTGGTAAGAATAGATAGTTTGAGGATTTTCAGCCTTATCTATCCAGTATTTCCTGAAAACGAGTCCATTATATTTTTCACCATAGACTTAGGTATAATGGGGTGACCAAAAAATTGACCCCACCTTAGGTCACCAATATCAAAATTCCGAGATAGCGGATTTGTAGACCCTAATAACCTTGTTATATTGTGGAAGTTTCAAACTGATCTGTTTGCTAATGTTCCCTAGGCGCTGCTTCAAACTCGTAATTTTAGGCTTTGTGGTCGGGTCACTTGACCCTAAATAACTCCTTGACCTGACATGACCTTAACTCAAAAATTTGGTCAGATGTGTAAGATTGATCAGAAATAAGATACTGTAAGTTTCGTTTTTCTGCGTCTCTTCACTTTTGAGCTATCTGGGAAAAACCAGGAGGGGGCGAAATTCACCCCCCCAGCGGGGCGAGCTAACTCTGACCCTGACTCACCGCGTTGAGAGGGTGAGTCACTCTGATTCAAATCACATTCAGAATTGAGTCGATTCAACTCCGACTCAAGAAGAATCGAGTCAACTCAGGGTCGATGCTGTCTTTGATTTGCTACTTCACAAGTAACAACGGAATTTTCTAACGAAATCAAATTCAGGTCAAATTTATATCTGAAAATGGATGTTAAGTGGCTTAAAAACATTCTTGTACAAAATTCGTTTAGCTGAACAGCCCAATGTCAATATTTGCCCCAAGAGCTGTTCCAGAAAAGGTACTAGCTTAACCCTCGTCCCACGGGGGCATCAATGGCCCCCTAAGGTTTTTTTCGAGATAGCAGGAAAACGACGAAACGCAACACCGCGGTTGAGGACTCTTTCTCTCACCTCATCATTTTCCCACCATCCCTGAAATTTTTTCCCTGGGTCACCCAAGGTCAGGTCACCAGGCGAGGTCAACCAAGGTCACCTCACTTCAACTTTGAAGCTCCATAAGAGCTACATTTCCTAGTCGATCGATTTGAAACTTGCTACACTTTATGACCCTTCCAGGGTCTACAACGTGTATATCCGGGATTTTTCGATTTCGTGACCTGAGGTCAGGTCACGAGGTGACCTCTCCCATTGAAAAAGCATGGGAAAAAGCTGTCTCATGACCTAAAAGCCATAAAATAATTTGAAATACTCAGAGTGCTCAGAACAGCGTTTTTGGACACCCTTTCACGGATCCCAGGGGTCATATTTGTCCTTTGACTTTTCCAAGGTCATCCAAGGTCACCAGGGGTCAAAAACAGTATTTTGACAATAACTTTTGATCTAATTAAGCTAAAGCACTGAAACAAACACCATTGTGTTTGTCTTGTCACTGGCTTTAATTTGATATACGGTAAGGTCAAATTTCTGACCTTTCGTGACCTCAGTTCATATTAGGTCACGAGGTGACCTCTGGAGGTCAAACCACTGGGGGGAGATCTTTACGTTTCACGTAGCGGAAAAAGTTCTGGCAATTTCCTATCAAATGTACTTAACCAGATCTCAATAGCTTTAATGGTATAGGAGTTATGCCCAGTTTTCTTAAGCATTGCATATTTGAGTGAAAATAGCCTATCGTGACCTTTCTTTACCTCTGGAGGTCAAACCATTGACCTGAGTGCTTAAACATGTGAATTAATTTCCTACTGAATTCACGCGAGTTTTCTAATGCACTTTGCAGATTTGCGCTAACCCCCATATTTTCGGAATTAGAGGGTAGCCATCGGTGGCCCCGGTGAGGCGAAGGTGGCGCCGGACCCCCGGTGGGGCGCGGGTTAACGGCCCCGCTGGGGTATTCGCCCCCCTCCTGGTTTTCCACAGATAGCTCAAACACGAAGAAATGCAGAACAACGAAACTTACGGTACCTTATTCCTGATCAATTTTACACATCTGACCTAATTTTTGAATTAAGGTAATGTCAGGTCAAGGAGCTATTAAAGGTCAAGTGACCCGGCTGATCAGGCCCATGCTTCGAATAACAAGGGTGCTGGTTAGTCAGCGAAGCTTCTGTGTCAAGGCAAACAATGCCTAGTTTATCTCCTGGGTAGGAGGCAGTCGAGGAAAAGGCTGACACAGGTCAGCCCTGTTTCAGAGATCTCCCAAATACAACGGCGACTCCTTTACCAAATGCACCTCCGCAGTGGTGCGCACCTAAGGTCGCTGAACTCTCTTTAACACCTGCATTGACGCGGGGGCGGGTACCCGCCCCCTCGGGTTTTTGGAGATCGCTTAAAAACGGTGGGGTGTAGCGCCGGCGTACTTGGCATATCTTTTCCCTGATCATTTTTACAATTTTTGTCAAAATTTTAAGGTTAGGTCATGTCAGGTCAGGTTACCAGTACAGGTCAAGTGACCTTACCTAAAAAGTTTAAGATAGCACAAGTCAGAATAGGGTGCACTTATCTGATTGAACCTCATATCACATAATGGGCGCACCGAGTTCTTAAAATTTGTCCCGATATTTTTATCAATGAACTAAGGTCAGGTACGAGCCATGAACTCTCCAACGGAAATAGGTACATGGGAAAAATGGTTATAGCTGAATAACTTCATTCAACATATACATGAAGGTTATCACCGAAAACCTTCATTTATATGCTTTCCCTTTCATGACATGTTTTGACCTCTAGTAACCTTAAATGTAACCTGAAAAATTTTCCAATAGTTTTGATAGAGAACTGGATAGGCTGCCCATCACCGGTTACCATTTTTACCTATCTATCAAGGTTCTCGAGATCTTAGGTGGGGGGGGGGAAACCGGCCCACCCCGTCAAAGCGAAGGTGTCTCGGACCCGTCAATGCGTGTGTTAGAACTGTCGCAGTATGAGCAGACGAGTTGGCTGCACACCAGGTGCCAGGATAGGTTATGAGAAGGTTTCTTCACCTGAAGTCTATGACCGTGCTGGCCTTCCCTTCCCATGTAGGTAAGTATTATCTGTCATTTCGCACTCACCCACTGAACCCAGTGTGAAAAGGAAAAGTATAATTAACCACAGCATAATACTCTAAAATAACTATCAAATTATCATGTTCAAAGCAGCAGCAATCAAATGACATCAAGACAGCATAAAACCTTTGGGAGAAGTATTATGTCAGTTTTCCTTGTAAGTAATTTTATTTCATTTGAACACATGGGTCCAAAAATTAGTATTTGCGTCGACTCAGCTCTGACTCACGGCTGACTCTGATTCTGACTGAAATAACGTGCTGGAGAAATTGAATCGACTCGAGGAAATCGACTCCAAAACAATTCTGGAGTGAGTTGACTCAATGCTGACTCAAGAAACAATTTAGTCGACTCAAAGTCGAGCGGCTCTGAGTCACGACTCAACGAGTCTTGACTGCTGGCATCATTAAACTACTACAATCTCCGTTAATATTCGTTGGTTTGCTTGAAATTTTCACTCGATGCTGCTCGAATATCTAAACATGATTTCACAATGGCATGAGCCGATATAGGAGCTCATGAATTAGCTGAGATTGTGTGAAGTTTCTCCAGTAGGAGCAGGTACACGCGAACAAGTATGCCTACCTGCTCGGCGGAGAGGGCCGCCAGCTCTCCGTGCCGCGGAGATAGCCTGCAGCAGTCCGTGACATGGCGCTGCAAGTTTACGACAGCAGAGACAGTAATTAGCACCGCGATAGTGCAAGTGGCGAGTCACGGCTCAGTGAGTTTTGCTCAGCAAAGGCTGAAGACGAAGCGACATACATATTTGTCAGCACGTCTGAAAGCTAGAAAGTTTCCGTCATTTCGTGCAAACTTCCATTTGGTAGCTTATCAAAATCCGCTTTGCTGTGTGGTCCCTCCGATCTATAACGCGATTAACACCGCGCCGCCAACGTCCCGGAAGCACGTTTTCGACTTCTTAGCTGAACTGATGTGTGAGGAGGCAGTGCCGTGACTAGACGGTCTGCTGCGGTGGGGTAGTCATAGTCACGGACCATGTTCGCTATAGCCGATTTTCCGGTGCGTCGTTGTGCGATCCCTCAGTAGAGACTTTTCGCTGCCCAGCTGTAATACCTCCCCCGCCGTCTAACTCCTGGCTAAGCCCCTGGCCGGGAGCACAGCAGACGCGACACTTTCACTGCGTAGCGGACGCAGGAACACACGGCCGACGGTGGCGGTTACTACACCGCACCGCGGCGACGCAGCAGCTGGGAAGCGACGTCGTTGCAGAACCACCGGCGAGCCAAGACCAACAGAAACGGCCTGTCACGACGGAGGAACAGTGGCGGGAGTTTCACTGTTCACTGCCGCTAGCTGTCCTTGTTATGTTTGGTGTTTTTTTCGCTTTATTTTTCACTGCAGTGTACATCTATTTCCGATATTGGTATTCAGGGCGGTTAGGGATGGAGCAGACGAAATTGGATCACCGTGAAATCCAATCAGCAGATACAACTTGAAGTGGAACAAATTATTTCCCATGCCTCATTTAATGTAGCCAACGATGTGTGTCCAATTGCACATAATTTTGTCGTAATCCTGTCGCATTAAAGCACTTCTGAGCGCAAACAAGTCAGTGGAGTCAGCTGCAGGTACTCGTATCTGGTCCAAGCTTACTGAGCGACGGACGTGTCGACATACAAAATAGCTGTGGGATGCGCAGCTGTGTGCTGGCTCGTCGCTTTCTCGTTTCTACCCTGCCGGCGATGCAGGCCAGCTCAGTCAGAATTTGTAGCCGGGCAACAGAAAATCAGCAAAACGTTTCTACTCAGGATTGATATAACTACTTTGTATGTATCATATTATGACAAAATGTTATGTATTATATGTAGCATGTCACATGACATATACAATGTACATATGTGTTATAGTATCTATATCATGACATATTGTATTATCACATGGTTTTGTTGTCGTTCTTGTGTGGAGCGTCTGATAGGCGTGAGACAAATCCCCTTCTGAACGCTGCGAAAACTATTTGGCGTGACTTTTTTAAGAGCTAATTCAGGGATGAACCTCGGTGGCTGGTTTGGGGGATACCAGGACCCGAGGGTGAAAAAGGGCCCTGAAAAACGTTGAGCAACGGAGGCAGTGGCTGTCAGGATTAAAGTAGTGCAGTGAATCAAGTTGTTTACTCCAACTCATAAGCGATCACTCAAAAAGCGGAAAAGAGCTTCAGATTTTGTCCTCTGCAAAAACACTTCCTCGCGTTCAAAGAGGTAACATCCAAACGGATAAAGATCAATTATGAAACACTAATCTGTTTTGGGGACAGGAGGCAAGAGGGTTTAGCCCTTTATCTGACTGGAGGGGGGGCATGACCAGATTCCCCCGTCCCCCTGGATCCGCCCCTAATCTCGTTTTCGAAGGGTTTGCCACCTTTTGTAGATTGCTCAGTACGGGTACTGGTTTCCAGACATATTTCACTTTCCTGAGGTTTGGCCGGTATTTTATAGTTTGAGCTATACATAGGACCTTGCTCAGGGTACAAACGACACGAACAGAGACAGAACCGTGCAAATAGTCATTGAACCCACAAGCGAGAAATAATGATACAAATAGAATGATATATTTGACAATTCAGACCAAGGTTGCAGAGTATGCTTTGGAAATTGACCAGACTTTTCTGAACAACCACCGGCCTCACAAGGCCATTATAGAGTTCGTTCTCGGTACATCCGCCTGGGACTGGCATACATAGACATATATAAATATATATTTTTTCGATCAAGTATTCTGTGAAAAACAGTCCGTATGCTGAAGAAGAGATACTGCAACGAATAGGAAAGCTTATTAGCACAAAAAGGTACAATTCCACCATGTCACTGCCCGAAACTCGGGAAAAGAGGTGGTGGGTGAGGGGTGGCGTCGAATCGTCCGGTATGCTGACTTCGCACCCTTGCCGACGTGGGCTCGATAGCGGCGAAGATCACACTGGACCAATGCTCAATAGCTTGTGGTGCACTCAGATTGACCAGGCGTTTCGTTCCGGGCGGCTTACCACGCGGCAAACCGAAACACCTGAACTTCACGTGGGTTCCCAAGGCATCAGATCGCCTCATTGTTTTTGTTTCCTGTTTGAAACGGTAAAAACGGATCTCTCGAGCGAACAGGAGCTTTCCAAGGCAGTTAGTCAGGCACACGCAGTTTCTCCTGCTGAGCCGTCTGGTTATCGACACAGGAGCGAGCCTTGGTTCAGATGAGACAAAACAAACCCAGGAAATCACCATCGATCATTATATTGTACTTGCATGTGACACTGCGCAGAGGATAAGGTAGAAAAATATAGGTACACCATCACCGAAGAGTGGTCAGCATTATAAATAAGTACATCACATGGACAAAAAGAGTACAAAACACAACGTATAATCATCAAAAAGTCAACATCGCGAACATGGGCATTATTGGCATTAAGATAGCTCGATCACATTCATGAAACCACATGAATCACAGTAAAATGCATTCATCTTCATACGATAATAAGTAAAACATTATTCACAGATTGCATTCTAATAGCAATGAAAAGCAAGTGGAAGATACAATTCAGCTCGTTTCAAAACTATAATTAGCCGATTCACTCACGACAATCTCCAGGAAATAATCTCTCACTAATTCACTCAGAGTTCCTTTGGGTCTAGATCTTTCCATTATTGTGCGCTATTGCCATTCTTTTGTGACAAACGCTTCAGAACAGTCCGCTGTTTAATTTCCACTCCAATCAGTACACAGCTCATAAAGGCCCTTCCCGGCGAACACGAATGCAAAAAGCCCGACTCCAGCCGGCCAGAGGCGATCACAACTCGTGAAAGCCGCAGCTGGGTTCGACCACAGTTGAGTGGGCAGGGAAAGAGGCCCAGCCGTTCCACGCCGCCGGGTCAGCACGGACTCAGGAACGGGGACAGCGCCAGACCGGCAGCTGCCAGCGCTCGGCGCAGCTCGTCGCGTTTGCTACCATTGTGGAAAAGGCCAACTGCACATGTCTGAAGATCAATCTTCTACGCTCACATAAACCGTATAATCACATAGCGCGAATATGATGATTGATAATTCAATTAGTTCCCTTGCTGGGTCAGGCTCACAAATTTTGGAAATTAATTCGACATCTGTACGCCTCAAAAACGTAATACGTGCCCTGACAACAAACATACCATTTTTGACATAGCCTCCTCAGATTATTCATTGAACTGATTATTTTGCGGTCCCGGTACCAGTAATACGACTGCTCTGATTCAGATATGAAATTAAAGAGCGGGTGCTAAGGCGATTATAACCTCTAACTGCTCACGATATACGGCGCAGCCGTCTCCCAGTCAGTGGGAGAGGTCATTGGGCGGTCTGGGTAGGGGGATTCGAGCGCGCAATCCCAACTCACGAGCGCGCTATCTGTCCACTGGGGTAGCTTATCCTCGTCGGCAACAAAGCATTTCGATCACAGCGTGCTGCAATAAGTACGCAACACGCACACACTGCAATGCTATAATACCCACAAATCACGCACCTGAACCCTTTAGCCTCGATTCATGGCAATGACAGACAATGCTAATAAATACGTAATCATTGAGCACTCATGGTCCCGTGGTAAAGCGAACTGATAAAACCCAAAGCCTAAACAGTATTCCTCACAACCAGTAACGCATCACAAAAAACTGCAATATTGTTTGCTGGACTACGCTTGTTTTTTTCTATTATGGAGCGATGTGAAACAAAAATACAGTAAAACATATCAATCAACACAGATGTTCAAAAATATGTAGCAAAAAATACAGGAATTCTAACTTTCTCCAGGTTAAGCTCAATCTTCCAAGTTTTACTCTTGGAACTTCGCAATGTGCAACATCTTATATTGTTCCTTCGAAGAAAAGAAAATAAAGATCGAGAAATTTCTGACACAGGTTTGAGAAGTCACTACAAGAAATAAACCACGGGGGGTTGGAATTCACGCGTAAACAAATGATATGAATCAGATAAGTAGAACAATCACTAGACTTTGTACGCAAAGTGGACTTAAGCCATTTAACTCCTGACCACAGAAACACACCGTTAAATTTCATTCACACGCCGTCGTTTGATTATCCATCAGGTTCATTAATCACAGTAGCCCATAGAGTCACGCCACCCCAATACTTAAGCTCCAGAATATTTGTCCGAGTGTTTGATTCCTATGGCACGTGCTATGGCCTACCATGCAGCGCAGAATGCGTTGAGTGCACAAACGAGGAGTTTGGCCCCTCATCACCGGGGCATCTCCGGTGCACCACTGATCAGCAGACAGGCTCGTAGTCCCGGAACCACGAGTATTTGTAGAGGTGCTTCTGCAGTTCGAAGCCCTGCCAGGGCACGGGCAGCTGGTGGACGCCGAACGGCCTGCGCTGCAGAGGGGCGCCACCAGTCGGGCCGGGAAGCAGTGCAGCTCCGACTCCAACTCACAGTCGTCGTCCATCGCCCGGTGCATCCAGCCGTCACGGCGGTACGTCTGACGCAATACGCACCTTATCATACATGTATAACTCCGATTTCTTCGAGTTCCCACAAGATGACAGTTACTTGATCTGTTTATTTATCGTTTAAATGTAAATAAACACATTAAACAACATTGCTCTAGCACACACTACATGTGCACTTTACATCAGCGCCGGCAGGCGGTGTGTTCCGACCTTGGTGGCCGAGTGAGCGGCGAACAGTACCAGCTGTACCAGGCCGGGAGCGCCGTCCGCCGGGTACACGTCGTACCTGCCGCGCCGTCCGTCCAGATCGGACGTGAACCCGGCCGCCGCCAGCTCGGACACCAGTCTGTCCGGACGGACACGCTCACATTGCGTCTCATAAAGTCTCGCAGAATCAGACCAGCTCTTACGGATTCCCGCAGACTCAGACCTCACGGAGTACGGTTAGAGCTCACCGAATCACACAGAAATAGAACACATCTCACAGAGATCGCACAGACTCGGACTACAACTCATGGAGTCACACACACACACAGACTACATCGCACAGAGCTCACACAGAATCGGTCACTGAGTCACACGGATACAGACTACATCTCACAGAGTCGCACAGACTCAGACTACAACTCACCGAATCACACAGACACAAGCAACATCGCACAGAGTGTCAGACTACAACTCACGGGGCCACACGTATACAGGCTGCATCTTACAGAGCCCACAAAAACCTCCGAACGTTATTTAGCGCTCAGTACATCATCATTGATCGCTGTTAACAGTAAATTCAACTTTCCACCTAACACGGGATATACAAAATTACTATTATGAAAATCGGCACCTCTTCAGTGATTTGGGAAGAAATGAGTTTACATCACGAGATCTTCCTTTCCACTAGTGTTCAGCCTCGGTCATATATGACTGTGCAATTTTTGGAGATTTCTGTCTTAGAAAATGACTTTTGACTTGTCGAGTTTGGAATGATTCAGCATTGTATTTGCCTTAGAAAAGTGTCATACAAAGGAGAGAGGGGAATTTTCCTCATACAGCTCAAGTTTTGTTGGGCATTTGCAAAGGAGAAATCGGTTCAATTCATATCGCTGATACCATATCAAAGAAATACAGAACGTACTGGCGCAGACCAATTAACTACAGCGCTAAGCTATCTTGGATGGCAGTGACTGAAGATCCGTTATCGAAGCGCCACCAATAAAAAATACCCATATCGGATGGCAGATTGGTCACAGTCCCTCGTATTTGAGAAAACTTTCGGTCATTGTACTGATACCTTTCTTTTAACGTTGGTATAATTTACAATACAAACCAGGCCATGCATGACAAAATGTTCCACATTACCGCATATTACACTTTGTTTTCTAGTGACCTGAGAAACTATTCAATTCCCTCGTAAATTCATAGTTCCGAAACAGCGAGTCATGAACCCATTCCGGTTCATGAAGCTCTGTAGGAATAATAAATATACCACAAAATGTCGTATAAATGGTGTAATCAACACATTGATTCATAATCAACACCATTTTTATTTGAAAAAAATATCTGAGTGTGGAGCCATGAAATTCTCTGCCTATTGAAAACGGATCATCATGTCAGGGTGAGCTGGGAATTGCTGTCGTTAATCATGGTGGTACCAGCAATTCACAATTTCATCCCGTATTGGCGGTCTTCACAAACGGTTATTGTACGCAAATATAACCAAAACAGACATTCTTAGGTACAGAGACTGAGACCAGCAGTGCAACTCCCGAACTCGACGTCACTGGTGCTCACTTGTCCTCGGCCGAGTTGTCGTTGGCGTCCTCCTTCAGCAGGCAGAGCTCAGCGTCGGCCTCCCAGGGCGGGTTTCTGCGCTCGTGCAGCTGACCCCACAGGCTACCGTAGCAGAGGAAGTAGCGCACGTCCAACCGCTCCAGCACCTCCGCCACCGCTACCGGGAGGGGATACACCAGTGAGGGCAGAATCGCAGTGCAGTAAGAAGACTGTTCCGCAAAGATGCCTCAGGAAAACGGGATTTCCGCATATGAAAGCGTAGTCAAAAGAACCACCGAACATTGAAAATATCGGCAGTGTTCTCTTCAACGATGTTTTGCATCCAAATTCAACCGCATTGACAAAAAGCGTTGGTATGTCAAACTATTAGGCATTCTAGCATAATACTCTAACCGAGGTTTGGTAAACCAGAAAAGGGTAGTGCCTTTGAAGAATATTTGGAAATCGATATATTTAAACATGCCAAAACCTCTCACCTGCTGCCGAGGCTTCCAGTTGATCGCGATAGGGGAAAGTTCTCTTGGTGCAGCCTCTGCGTGCCAGCAGGTACAGCACCAGCAGGAGCATCACCACCAGCCACACAGCCAGCAGGACCCGCCACCAGAGGCGACGGGACCGCCGCGCCGTCCACCGCATCTCTGCAGGCTGCCAGCGGGGCTGAGTCAGCAGTCGATGGCTGGAATGTAACAAAGAGAAACATTTGGACTGAATGCTCGCACAATCAGCATTCGTTTGAAACGTCACTGACATAATATACTGGTAAATATCGTTTGAGTGGAAGTGATTACCTGGCGCTGTGCTACCGCTCCGAGCGATATAATTTCTGAATATTTGTATAGGGAATCTGGCAGTGGGATTTGACCGGTGTAGCACTGCTTTTTCCCCGTTTCTGCCGCATCAATAGCACAGAGAGCAGGTATCTGCCAGCGCAGCTTTGCTGTTCCCAGCACTGCTCTCACACTGATCCCAGGTTTCGGCTGGTGCTGCACTTCTCGCCAGATGGCGACATCAAAGCTGTTGCTGGTAAAGATAATCTGGGCTCTGCTACTGCCGACGTGCCTGTGTATACATGTTTGAGCAAAACAAGATTCTAACTTCTACCCTGTATTGTTTTGTTGTTTTGTCGATTTGTTGTTTCAGACAACAGAACAGGCACATTGAAGACCATACCATTGCTGGAATCCTGTTTGTAAGAAAATTTCAGGTTATTTAGAAGCAGCAAGTTCAAAAAGATATAAAATTCTGGGTTCTTGCCCTTATAATTTATTAAAATTTTATTGTCTCATGCATCAGACCAAGAGGTAAAACTGTACACAAAACAAAGAAAAAACGAGCAGAAACCGGTAAACAAATCCAAGCAATTTACAGCTGTGTTTTAAATTTGTCAATAATGAACAAAAGCAAGATACAACATTTGTATTGACAATCTTTTTTTATACAACAGGCCATCTTAAATAAAAACACAAAACCATGATTGAAATTGATTTGATACTTTAAAAATAATTGTAAACAGACAGAAAATAAATACGACAAACTGGAGCATACCAACAAAATACAAAAAGAATAAGCTTAATAAAGGGGCCACAAGTGATTGCTCCATACAAAGGCCACACATTGCCAAGAGCATCACCACATATTTCTTTCCGTGGGGGCTATAACTACAGGGGCTTCCTGTCCCTGGTCCTGAGGGCAGCCTCTTGACTTTTAGACCCTCCATTCTGTAAGTTATTTAGGGTCTTTTTTTATAAATAAGGGGCCTCTCATATTGACCATTTAGGACCTCCTTTATAGGCAAGTATGCCTCAATGTAGCTCAATTAGTGGGCCTCCTTTAGGGGACCTCCTAGATTTGATAGACCTGCTAATAATGTGACATCTTAACACCTCCCTGGTGGGCCTCTGAGCTAACTTCACCCTGGTGGGGGTGTTCAAACACCCCCCTAAAACTTGGCACCTATGCAGGATAGAGAAAATGCCTGAATGCTGCTGGATAGCTCATATAAATTCATGAGGAAACCACATTGTTCACTTTTTGCTAGGGTCAATATTGAGGTAATATCAGCAGACTTGTTGGTGACTCAAATCTTACTGAGTTGACTCAACTCTAACTCACAGCTAAGAAGCTGACTCTGATTCTAATAGCACTAACTGCAATAACAATGGTGAATCAATTACTCAGCCCAAATTCAGAAGTGAGTCAACTTAACTCCAACTCAAATAATAATTGATAGGTTTTGGAGTCCTACAGGGAGGAACATGATCATATAGTTCATAAGGTTTTGACTGGCCTGTCTCCTCAAATCTGGAAAAAAACACTTAGATCAGTATAATCTAAGTGTTTACTACATCTGGATTTCAATGAGACAGGCCAGTCAACACCTTATCAACCAACTCAAATAAAGATAAACAAAGAGGCCATTTCAGAAGACCAGCAGCGGTTGCATCATTCTGCACAAATGTTCGCTAGATACTTGAGTACGGCTGTGTGATCTGGGCAGGAGCTGCAGGGACTCACACTGATAGGCTTGAGAGAACTCAGCATAAATTTTTAATTTGGCTCAACGGGCATTCCCATAATCAATCAGCATCGCTCGCGTACAATGACCTGCTCAACCATTTCAATATGTCATCATTGAAGGCTCGAAGAATGCAGTATGGTTTAATGTTCTTACGTAATGTTTTTAGGGGTAGGATAGACTCGTCAGCTTTACTCAACTGTTTTAATCTGTATGTACCAGCCCGACTCTCAAGGCAGCGCAGCCTATGCAATGTTCCGTTCGCTAGGGTGAGAACTGTGAAGGAGGGCTTGTTTGTGAGGTTGCCAACGGCTATGAACGTCTTTTAAAGACAATGCCAGGGGATTGATTTGTTTCACGACTCATTTAATGCGTTTCGTTCGTCAGTTCGGGTATATGTGGCATCGCTGTGATTCACTTTTTAGGGCTTTATCAATTTACTTTTTTACTCTTTCATGTTTACATGCATGTTAACTATGATCTTTTTAGTGTACTACAGTGTAATATTTATCAGTTTTATTTCTGTAATCCTGATTTTTGTCTTATCATGACGACTGTGTATGCATTTGTATATATTTTTAACAACCTGACTTCATCTGTAATTGGGGACTTCCCTGTTGATGATCTAGTAAATAAAAATAAAAATAAAATAAAAATAAAACATTGGGGCTAAGTTGACTCTGACTCAGAATGGTGGCAATGTATGCACGCCTAAAATACACCTTTCCTGCAATAATAAGGAAATTGCAATGCATTTATTCATGACATTACCTATGCACAACTGCACATTTTGTTGAACAATAAGGAAATTGTTATGTCCCGATTCATGACATTAAGCATTTGCCTCTCAGAAATGAATGACGCTACCTTCCTCTGGAGAGAGCGGAAGAACCCTCTGGATAGCGGATTTGCTGTTCAACGGGTTCCCGCCTTCTCGAGGTGGACAGCGTTGGGAGCGACGACTACGCCGACGCTCCCGTCCCGGTGTGGCAAGCACCGGGGAAACAAAATGGGACCCATCCCCGCCCTCCAAGGGCGGAAGCCACCGACCGACGCGCCACGCTCGTCGTCTCGGCAGCTGCACCCACCTACCCACCGTCTTTCACGCTGCGAATGGCTTGGCAAACCACCCGCAGACACACCGAACAGCACTGCCAACCAACCTACCAGCGGGTCCGGGAGCCGCGCGGGCAGCCGCGGCCCCGGCCCGCCTGAGTAGATGAACACCACCCCTCCCGCCGTGAGCGCCAACGGCGGGGGGCAGGACCCCGGTGGACACGGTCCCCGGGGTGGGCGTAGCCGGCGAGCCAAGAACCGGCGCTACCGTCGCAACCGCCTACTCAGAAGCCGCCTCCTGCTGTGCAGCTGGAATGCCGAGGGCCTTCGGAAGAAGATCCCGGAGTTCTCGCGCTGGCTATCTGAGAAGAAGGTGGATGTGGCAGCGGTGCAGGAAGTGCAGCTCCCAGCGAACAAGATGCTCACCATACCGGGATACCAGACCGCCGCGGTCCGGAAGGAGGGCGCGAGGACGGAGGGACAACGGACCGGTCAAGGGTGGAGATGTCGCCATTTTCGTTCGCGACGGCCTCTCCTATACCACCATAGACACGTCGCCCCTACGGCCGGACGATTCCACCACAGAATGGTGCGCGGTGCGCCTTTTCTGTAATCCGCGGGGCAACCCAAGTGAGTCTTTCATTGACATCCACAACATCTACCGCCCACCGATCCGTGACTCGGACCGTGACGAGCGCACCGACCGCTTCACGCCAGCCAACTTTCCGACGGACGCCCGTACCATTATCACCGGTGACATCAACGGGCACCACCCCGACTGGGATGTTTACTGTTTAAACCCGGACGAGGTCGGTGCCGCAGTCCACGATTGGGCCTCACTTCGCGGCTGGACCGCTCTCAATACGGGCGCCCCGACCTGCACCGGCTACGGAGACCGCTCCCGCCTGTCAGCCCCAGACGTCACGCTTACCCACCGGGAACTTGCGAGAAGATGCGACTGGTCGATTGGCGATGACCTTGGCAGCGATCACCTGCCGCAGGTCTTCACAGCCGTGATCGACGGCAGCCACCCGCGAAGAATCCGCAAGGCAAAATGGGCCTTCCATAAGGCAGATTGGCCCGCCTTCACGGCGAACTGCGAGACGGCGTTGGCGGAAATCCCCCTCGAGACGCTCTCTGTCGAGGCGCTGGCTTCACGCCTGGCCGACGTCATCCTCGCGGCCAGCGCCAAGACAGTCCCAAGGGGAGCCCGAGCGGATCCCAAGCCGTGGGCGTCCGACCCCGACGTGGAGGCCGCTGTTCGGGAGCGACGCCAAGCCAGGGCCGACCTACATGAACGGCCTGACGCCCCGGACGCACACCGGCACTGGAAAGAGTCCAAGAAGAAGGCGGCGGAAGTGGAGGCCGCAGCAAGACAGAGGTCCTTCAGAGACTTCGTATCCACCGAACTAAACAAGCCCACCTCAATCGGTCGCGTGACCAAAATACTGCGCAAGATGGAGGGCTCCGTCCAGAATGCGCAACCAGGCCAGGCCATCAACGGGGACCGCGGGCAGGCGCTCGCGGCGGACCGTGCGAAAGCCGACGCCTTCGTGAAGACTTACGCAGAAGTAAGCCGGAACGCCCGAAACAAGAAGCGCGACCGAGCTGTTAAGGCGGAGCTTAACAGACTGAAGGCTCTACACTGCTGCTGCGGAGACGCCAAAACCGAAGCGTGTCAACCATTTACATTGCAAGAGATGACGGATCAGCTGAGACGCATGAAACCCAAGAAGGCGCCAGGACCCGACCAGATTTGCACAGAGCACCTCCGGCACCTTGGCCCCATAGCCCGGCAGGCCCTCCTGCATACCATAAATAGGTCCTGGATTACAGCATCCGTCCCCTCTGCCTGGCGCAGGGCCACTATCGTGCCAATTCCGAAGGCGGGGAAGGACCCCAGGGTGGTGAGCAGTTACCGTCCCATCGCGCTGACCAGCCATGTCGCTAAACTGGCAGAGCGCATGGTGGGCGCTCGCTTAAACTACCTCATCGACCGCGACGAGCTCATCCCAGCAGAACAGGTTGGTTTCCGCCGGGGACGCTCAGCAGAGGACAACCTCGCCCGCCTGGTTCAAGTTGTCCAAGACGGCTGGAATCGCCCCAAGCCGCGGGGCCGCCCCGTCGACGGTGGCACAGCGGATAAGTTTGTACTTCTCGCGTTTGATTTTTCGAGGGCTTATGACAAAATTGACCACCGAATGCTTCAACTCAAGCTCTTAAGGAACCAGCTGCCGAAATGCATGACCAGCTGGATCCACCAGTTCCTCAGGGACCGTAGAGCCCGTGTGGAAGTGAACGGGACCCGGAGCAAGGAGCGGATCTTCCGCGCCGGCCTCCCGCAGGGTTCGGTGTTGGCCCCGTCGCTGTACACCGTATGGTCTGCGGACCTCATCGTCGCCCTGCGCCGGGTCGCCCGCACGGATATATTTATGTATGCCGACGACACTGCGACGCTGAGTGCCGGCAGCTCCATGGAACTGGCCCAAACAAGAGCCCAACAGGCGGCCGACGTGATGACCCGCTGGGCCACACAGTGGAAGATGTCCATCGCGGGACACAAAACGCAAGCTCTGGTGCTCTCCCAGTGGGCCCACGACGCCAGACACCTCCAGATCAGAGTCGCCGGTACCCCTGTGACCGGCCAAGCACACCTGAAACTTCTCGGTGTGACGTTCGACAGGCTTCTCCACTTTGGGGAACACTGTAACGCACTGCGCAAGAAAGTGAAGCCGAGGATAGCGCAACTCCGCCAGCTCACCGGTCGGTCGTGGGGTCTGCGGGAGAAGCAACTGCGGACCATAGCCAACGGCTACGTCCGCGGAGCCCTAGAGTTCGCCGCGGCGGCGTGGCTCCCCGCGGCCTCCGATTCCCATGTCGACATCATAGACAGGGAGCTGCGAGCAGCAGCCCGGGCGGTCACGGGCTGCCCACAGTCTACCCCTACGGACCCCCTCATGGCGGAAGCAGGACTCCCAACGGCCCGTTCCAGACGACGATTGCTCTCGGCGCGCATGCAGTGCCGGGCCGTATCTCTCCCTGCTGGGGACCCCCTTCGAGACGTCGCCGAGGCTACCCCCCGGAGACGACTGGGCACATCCGGCTGGCGGGAGACCGGGAGAGAGGCCCTGAGAGAGATGGGCATAGCGGACGTCAGGGTGGAGGGAGCGCCTGGTCGTCGCCATACCACCTTGGACAACGAGAGACGGGGTTGATATCACACTGGATATCGGCCCACAGGGCCGCCGGGCCGCCCCTGAAGCGGTGCGCCGCGCGGCGGCCGAAGAACACCTGGCCGACTTATCCACCAGAGCCACGTGGATCTGGTCAGACGGATCCGCCGTGGAGGGCACTATGCGGGGCGGCGGCGGAGCTCTCCTGGTCCTCCCCTCCGGTGACACCAGAGAAGTTCGTACGGCGGCCGGAGAGCTATGCTCAAGCACCCGGGCTGAGCTATACGCCCTAAAAGCCGCACTGGAGGACTTTATCCAGCTGACAGGAGACCCGGCACTGCTGCCACTGGTGGTCTGCACAGACTCGCAGGCGGCGCTCTCCTCCCTGGAGGGCGGTGCCGCGGCGCAGTCTTCGCCTGTGGGACAGCGGATCTGGCGGCTTCTCTGCGCCATTACAGCCCGCGGCCAACAAATCCACCTCCAGTGGGTTCCCGCCCACTGTGGACTCGCGGGGAACGAGAGGGCCGACACCCTGGCAAAGGAGGCTTCCGCCCTGCCGCAGCTCAGCGTCCCAGTCGACGTCGGGACCATCACGAAGGCCGTGGCCCGCAACACCACCAAGAAGTGGAGCGATGGCTGGCCGGACGGATTCTATAAACGGATAACGGGGGGTCACCTGCCGCCCCCCAACGCCGGAGAGGACCGTGACACGGCCACGGATATTCACCAGCTGAGGGCCGGCCACTGGGGCCGGTCCCTCCAGTACCTCCATCGAATCGGCCGTCACCCCTCACCGGAGTGCGCGCAGTGCCCAGACAAGCGGTGCCCCGCCGCGGCGCTGCGCGGTCTGTCGTGAGGAGGCGGACACGCCTGAGCATGTCCTCCTGAGGTGCCCGTCCCTCGCTGGCACCCGCCTGCGCCAGACAGGATCAATCCATCTAGACCCACAGCAGCTGCGAGACGACGACCTGGTGGCGGCCTTGGTCGGTAGCTACTACCGCCACAGGGAGCCCCTGGGCTATGGCCCTCGCTGAGGGCCCAGAGGGAGCAACAACAACAACAATAACAGATAGCGGAAGCCTTTCTGGTTCATTTTGTTGAAACACGGCGCCCTCTGTATGATGCTGACTTCGATGTAAGCTGGGAAGATGTTGTAGAGGGAGCTGTAGGCACGGTGTGTGACAGCTATGAGGCAAGATTTTCACATCTTCAACCCGTCCAACAGATAAATGAGCAGGAGGTCTCAGACGCGCTTCGATCCCTGAAGCGG
This sequence comes from Lepas anatifera, assembly GCA_034440635.1. Taxonomy (NCBI): domain Eukaryota; kingdom Metazoa; phylum Arthropoda; class Thecostraca; family Lepadidae; genus Lepas; species Lepas anatifera. The sequence continues at coordinate 407,737 of JAOTON010000261.1, forward strand.
AACAAGGCGTCAGGCATCGACGGGGTAACTCTGGAGCACCTAATAGAGGCAGAGGGGACTGCAAGTCTTAAAATAGCTGAGTGCTTGCAGAACATCTTGGAAACTGCCAGCATACCAGAGAGCTTTACATATGGTCTGATCAGCCCGATCTTCAAAGGCCATGGGAGTGACCCTTTGGCCAGGGATAGCTATAGGGACATATCTGTGCTTACCATTCTGTGCAAGACTTTTGAAAAGATATTGGTTACGAGGCTGAGTGAAGACTTGCAGGAGGCAGGTATTCCATCGGAATTTCAATTCGCGTACCACAAGAATCGAGGTACGTTGCAAGCCAATTTCATTCTTCACGAGCTTATTTCCGCGAACAGGGACCTGGGGAGAACGGTGTATGTGGCCTTCCTTGACGTGAAGAAGTGTTTCAACTCCATCTGGCATAACTGCTTAATATACAAGCTAATATGCGCTGGTATACCCGCTAGGATGGTCATTGTGCTTCGGAGCCTATACAAGGAATTTAATGTTCGAGTGAAAGCTGCTGGCATGGTATCGAGAGGGGGAAAGATAGAGCAAGGACTCAAGCAAGGTGTTCTATCAACCAGCTTGCTTACACTCTTCATGGATGATAAAATCAAGATGTTGCTGGACTCTGGAAAGGGGGCAGCCATTGGGGATAAGCGAGTGCCCATAATAGCTTATGCGGACGATGAAGTCCTGATCAGTACGGATCCCGCAGAGCTCCAGGACATGCTCAACATAGCAGTGGGGCACAGCCACCTATGGCATTAAAAGTATAATGCTGCGAAGAGTAAGGTCCTGGTGTTCGGTAGTGTGAAAGACTACACATGGAAGTTAGGAAATGAAATCATGGAGCGTGCAGATGAGTACAAGCACCTCAGGATTATCATGTCACCACGGACAGTAACAAGGAAAAGGATTGAGGATGGCATGAATAGAGCAAGAAGAGCCCTGTATGCATGCTGTGATAAGGGGCTTAATATAAAACACGCTAGTCCATTGTCGCTCTACGCGACATGGAGGATATACACAGAACCGATCCCTCTGTACTCACTGGCTGTCACAAGGCTTACTGCATCGGATATCACGATGCTTGGAGCGAATGATGCTGCGACTCTTCCGCTTGATGCAAGGACTCCCAACCAGAAAATTAAAAAAACTCAGAACATCGTAGTATATTCCATGGTGGGGGCACCACCCTGTCGGATACTGACCATGAGAGTGGCTCTGCAACTCATCGGGTTATTACTGTGAGCCGCGGAGGAGCATGCGCTTACAAGATATGTGCTCCTGCATGGGGCAGCAAATGAGGGGCGACTGAGCAACCTAGTGCGGCAGTGGGAGGCAATGCTGTGCCAGCTCGGGCTTCCGATCATGCATCAGCTCCTGTCAGATGTGACCGGGGAAGCCAGCAAGTGCTGGGATAAGGTGACCCGGGATGGCATTGCATGAGCGATCCAGGGTAGCATTGATGATGCTGGCCAATCACTCATGAGCGTGCGATGGCTCCCAGGCCTCATGAGGGAGGAAGAGCGCTACATGGCCCAGTGTAACTTCTGGCCGGCAAGTAGGTATAGTGTGATAAGGAGGCTGGCCACTCTAACAAGATTAAAGCTGCTCACGAGGCATTCATGGCTCGCACTGAGTAACATCAGGAAGCATAGCTGCCAGGACCCGATCTGCCCTCTCTGTCGGAGTCCCTGGGAAACTATGGAGCACCTCTTCTTCGAATGTGAAGAGCTGAAGGAAGAGTGTAGGTGGGCGCAATATCAGTATGGAGTGACACTGAGGAGGAGCATGACGGCGGAGAGTCTCATTGTGAGCACAACGAAGAGGCGAAGAGTGATCGTAACAAAGAGTCTCATGATACACTGCATTTACACAGCAAGGGTGCGGAAGGAATTAGCGGGAAACCCAGTCATAAGCGGTCATTCCTAGAACCTTCCTTCCCCTGACGCATGGCATGATGTGGTGTATGTTTGATTAAGGCCGTCAAAGTGTTGACGTTGCATCCAAAGGATGGAACCGACCACACAAGTATCAAGTAAGCTGCTGAATGCTGATAGCTGAGTGAGATCACAGGCCTAAAAGCTTTTCATTTTGAATACATGTCCTTCATGAGCGAAGTCATAACTACCTACCTAAAGCAATAAGCGAGGTTTCAAATGCAAATAACAGTAGTCAATACAATAATATGTAAAAATTTTAGTGGAAATTTCTGTCCCAATATATTCTAAGCCACACTGACTATTTAAGCTTAAATTACTACATTAAGCACGAACAGACACAATTTGTGATTTATGCACCTCAACGCAAAAACAAACGATAAACACTTGCGTTATCTTGAAAATCCGTAGAAAATAGATGGCGCATTGAAGACAATAAATATAACATTGAATGAGAAAAAGATGGCAATAGTTGAACACTCACGTGACTTAAAACCAACAAACCAGTAAATTTAGCCCTCAAGCTACAAAAATAAGAAACACTAATATTTTTGCTGCCCGCCACAACGGTTTGGTGACGAATGGCGCGCAACCACCGAACCAACCGCAGCGGTAAGTGATAAATGATGAATGGTTAGTAAGTTAGTTGTGGAGACAGACGTTAGGATCCATGGCATACACATATATTGACAGTAAAGATCATCCATAAAGCATACACTCCTGAATAATAAAAACATGAGTTCATTCCTCCAAACAGAAACATGTCACAGCTCCTGCTGAAGCGTCCCTGGCATGGGCCCCTAAATTGAATCCAAAGGCATATAAATACTGTCCTAAATCAAAGAATTATCCTGAAAAAGTATTGGTTTGGTAAGAAGCAATAAACATGTCCAGGAAAAAGGCTGTGGTGGGACTTGTAAGGCTGGAAATACTAACCGACAAAAATGAGGCATGTTAAGAAAGCGGAGGATTTTGGCCTCTTTTTGGGATTTTGGCCTCACCATCCACCTTGTGTGAAAGCAATTTCAGGACCCTGCATGGCATCTTCTGTTCATAATCAAAATCACAATTAATTTTGTGTCTTGTTTTCGCCTCATGCCTTTGTGAGCTGGCTTTAAAATAAAAAAGCCGGGTCGGCTGACGGCACACACGGCGGAGGAGCTGCTCCTCCTGCTAGTTAACGTCAGTGCCATCTTCTTTTTCAACAGGATCCGGGTTTTCTAGATCTCAATTAAGAGCTTACTTTGTTAATTAATTAGCTGCTGAGAAACATGGAGAGTAGAATCTCTGCCCTCCAGTGTTGCCATGTTGTTCATTTTTGTATTGTTTTTGTTTGTTGCAGGCTGGCTTGACAAACTTGTATCATTGTTGGAGTTTCGTGAAACTGCAATGTGATATACCTAATAATTTGCTGCTTACTTGTCACCTTGTCCTGTCTACACTGTGCCTGGCCGGCAACCCTAGTTATTAATGCCCCCCTCCTCCTTACATGATAAGAATATCTCTTCCTGGTTAACCAGCGCCCCACCGGGGTCTGGCGCCACCTTCGCCCTACCGGGGGGCCATCGATGGCCCCCCTCTAACTCTGAAATTATGGGCATTAGCGCAAATCTGCAAAGTGCAATAGAAAGCTCGCGTGAATTCAATAAGAAATTACTTCGCATGTTTTAGTGCTCAGGTCAATGGTTTGACCTCCAGAGGTCAAATTAGGTCAAGATCGGCTATTTTCACTCAAATATGCAATGATTAAGCAAACTGGTCAAAACTCTTATGTCATTAGAGCTATTGAGGCCTGGTAAAGTACATTTGATAGGAAATTGCCAGTAATTTTCCGCTATGTGGAACGTAAAGACCTCCCGCCAGTGGTTTGACCTCCAGAGGTCATTTCATGACCTAATATGACCTGAGGTCACAAAAGGTCAAAAAGTGACCTTGCCGTATATCAAATGAAAGCCAGTGACAAGACAAACAGGATTATGTGTGTTTCACCGCTCTAGCTTAATTAGGTCAAAAGTTATTGTCAAAATACTGTTTTTGACCTCTGGTGACCTTGCATGACGTTGGAAAAGTCAAAGGGTAAATATGACCCCTGGGATCCGTGAATGAGTGTCCAAAAACGCTGTTCTGAGCAGTCTGAGTATTTGCAATCATTTTTGTGGCTTTTATATCATGAAATAGCTTTTCCCCATGATTTTCCAATGGGAGAGGTCGCCTCGTGACCTGACCTCAGGACACGAAATCGAAAAATCCCGGATATACACCTTGTAGACCCTGGAGGGGTCATGAAGTGTAGGAACTTTCAAATCGATTGACTTTGAAATGTAGCTCTTACAGAGCTTTAAAGTTGAAGTGAGATGACCTTGGTTGACCTCGTCTCGTGACCTGACCTTGGGTGACCCAGGGTAAAAAAATATCAGGGATGATGGGAAAATGATGCAGTGAGAGGTAGAGCCCTCAACCGCGGTGCTGCGCCCCGTCGTTTTTTTGCTATCCCGGAAAAACCTTAGGGGGGCCATCAATGCCCCCTGGTGGGGCGAGGTTTAATGTTCGTCCGCTGCTGCATGCACGATGCCGCTAGCGAACTGGATGACAGACGTGGTCCCCGTCGACCCGCACAATCGATAAGGCTCTTGTGCAGATGCAGCTTTCTGCGCCATCTGTTGGACATGTGCGAAGTCCTGAACAAATAGCGCCCCCTACTCGTTTTGTGCGCCGCCTCAGGATAATGTGTCCCGCAGTAGTCGATGAGAGCTCCTCCAAGGGGTGAATTGATGAGGCAGCGTGCGTGCACGACGAGGTAGAGTGGCCGTAGAACTCATGAGTGCTCCCCATCGTTTTCCCATTGAGCCTTCCCGAGCTGGTCCTGCTACCTGACTTGTGCATGCATCGTTCATAAGTCTTGAATGAACAGCGCCCCCTACACGTTTCGTTCGCAGCCTGGGGATGGTGTGTCCACAGTAGTCAATGTGAGCTCCTCTCAGCAACGAATTGATGAGACCGTGTGCACACTATGAGGTGGAGCGGCAGTAGAACTCATGAGAGCTCCTTCTCCTTTCCCCATTGAGCCTCCCTCGACTTGCCCTGCTTCCTGACCTGCGCATGCCTTATGTGCTGTTTTTTTACATAAAAGTGAATAGTTTCAAGTGTGCAACAGCCTCAATTGATGTTTCCGATGTGGCTACACATTTCGGTGTTATAAGCCATTCTGTTAAAGGTAGGAGTGTATGTAGTTTGTATCGCAAAGTGTCAATATATGTATGGATTCAAACGCTCCACACCTGTAAACCAGCCGGGTGTCACACTGTGAAGAGCAAGGGCAACCAATAGATCTGTCGCTCGGTCGTTGCTGGGCCCCAATGCTACCATTTCCACTGTACTAGCTCCTGTCTTAATCTGTGTCCGGAATTGTGTACATCAGGCCGGCCCAATGCACAATGAGCCTAGATTTAAATGTGTTTGAAGAGGGGGCATGAACCACGTGTTTGGGCAGAGCATTCCAATCATTTATCACCCTAACCACAAAAGCATTTCGTCGCACTCGGGAAACCGCACGGGTTTTCACCAATTTGCATGTATGACCCCTTGTTCTTGAGCGGTTGTCCTGGTTGAAGAACACTGCGGCATCTAGGTCCATGGAGGCCCATAGGATCTGGTAGGCCCTAATCATGTCGCCCCTACTCCTACGATAATACAACGAAGGCAGCTTAAGTTCTCTCAGCCGCTCAGTGTACGATAGGTGTCCAGTTCAGAGACTAGCGGAGTAGCACGGCGCTGGACCTGTTCTAACTTCCGCTGGTCTGCTCTGTTAAACGGCCCCAAGATCAAGTTCCCATACTCGAGATGGGGGCAAACCAAAGATTTGAAAAGTACGGTTAGGGTTGTTCTGTTGATAGTTTGAAAGGACCGACGGATTATGGCTAGGATCTGATTTTCTTTTGTCGCCGCACTGGAGGCCTGCTCGCGGAGTCTTAGCTCTGGGTCAATGAGGATTCCCAAATCCCTTTCCAAAGTGTGAGTCTCCAACTCCTGTCCCTCCATAACATACTTGTGGTGACTATTTTGAGGACCAAAGTGCAGAACAGCACATTTTGCGATGTTAAATGGGAGTCGCCAGGTATTTGACCAAGCAGAAGCTTCCACGAGTGCGGTCTGGAGAATCTGTGCTGAGCTCGCGCTAGATAGGGGAGCGTCCATCTTTGTATCGTCTGCAAACACTCTGGCCTTGACGCTGAGTGAGTCTGATAAGTCATTGATGAAGATCACGAACAGAATGTGACCCAGAACCGACCCTGTCGCACCCCACTAGCAACAGGCATCTAGCCAGACGCACACCCATCCACAACCACGCGTTGTTCACGAACCTATAAGAAGTTCCGAATCCAACTCAGAAGCTTATCTTCAACGCCATAACTCTTCAATTTCAGAAGAAGTCTTTCATGGGGAACAAAATCAAAGGCTTTTCGGAAGTCGAGATAGATAGAGTTTAAGGGATCACCAGCCGCTGTGAAGCTGCTCCAATCTTCCATCACCTCCAACAACTGCCAATCACAAGAGCGCCGAGGGCGAAAATCGTGCTGGGCGTCCTATGGAAGGCTGTTCTGGAGGAGGTGCTGGAGAAGCTGGTCTCAGGTGAGGGACTCTAGTACCCTACATGCAATGGAAGTTAAGCTTACGGATCGATAGTTCCATGGTCCTGTTTCGCTCCCCTTTTGAAAATGGGAACCACCAAACCTTGCTTCCACTGACATGGAAGGACACCATCATCAACAGATCTGCGGTACAATGTAGCCAGAGGATGCGCTAACTGATCTGCTGTATATCGCAGAATGCTTGCTTGGAGGTTATCTGGACCTGGTGCACCAGAAACCTTTAGCTAGCGAAGTTTCTGTGTTACGATTTGTGGGGTGATCACAATGTTGCAAAGGCTTTCTGCTTCACAGCGCTGCTGAAAAGTAGGCATATCGTCCAGTTATTCGCAGGTAAACATCGATGAAAAGAAACTGTTGAGAATGGTAGCCTTCCTTTGACCATCATGCTGGAGGACACCATGCCCATCCATCAGCGCATCTACCCTGGACTTAGTCTTTATCCTAGAGTTGACGTGGCGCCAAAAGGGTTTGACAATGTCCTTCAGACAACTAATCACTCGCCACTCGGCGTCTCTGGTAAGTTGTCTAGTAACCGAACGGAGTTCGCTACTCACTTCAGAGTATCTAGCAAAGTTCAATCTGCTTTCGATTTCGCTCTGCTAGTGTCTGTAACGAGCCCATGCTTTATTTTTCTTCGTTTTCAGCCTCATGGCCGCTGGAGTCATGTAGATGTTTCTACTTGTCCTTACTTTGTAGGTGGGTACACATACTTGTACGAATCTATCAACGGCCCTGAGTAGATGTGCATATGCCTGGTCAAGTTCGAGTCCCTGAAAATTGATCCAATCGAAGGAGCCTATCATGTTGCCCAACCGAGTAAAATCTGCTCTGTGATAGTTCCGTTTCTCTGTGTAGCAGATGATTGTGCACTTAAATCCAACATGATCGCTTTTGCCCAAACCTGGACAATACTCAATTGAGCAAAACATGACAACAATAATAATCCACTTAATTATTATTCTGGAGAGGAGAAGAGTGGTTGGTCTGTGCGAGACTTTTGTATATTTTTCTGTCAGTTTCACAGTTTGAAATTATTTAGGCAATGCCAGAAATGGGACTGAGTTTTATTTTCCGTGTGCGGGCAGTATTTACACCAACCAAAGGATGTACTCAAACCCTGGCATATTTGCATTGAAATAGGCAGTTGAAGCTTTTTCTTTTGTCCTGTTTTGACAAATTTCTTTTATTATCCCAGTCTGCAAAGTATGACACTTTTGACGATATCGTGTCTGTGCGAATGCCCTTGGAGACAGGAGCGAGTGGTGAAATTTTTTAACCAGGTGAAAATTTGCAATATTGATGCGAGGGGGCAACACTGCGAACCAAAGAAATAATTGTTGAATGGTTATAAAGACACAGGAGGGGCCTTATAAAAGTCCTTAACTAACTAAGTAATGATAGAGAGGCTGCATTGTATCGCGTGGGTAGGAGTGGGTGCATTTTTCTCACTGGTATATGGCGGGTTGCTGCTATTTTTTGTGGCTGGCGGTGTGAATTTGTGAGGAAAGTTTAGATGACTGGTGTGACTCGTCTGGCCTGCTGCCGTACTTAAGTATGTGCTTTCTTTCGTCTTTGCACAATGAAGTAGACAGCCACTGGTGGAAATTTTTAACACATTTGTTTGTGGATTGGCAATTTCGGGCGAGCAATTGATCAAAATTATTTTTATCGAGTGGTGGTCTTTGCGGGTGGGGAGTTTGCGTTTGTTAAATTTTAAGTTATCTGTCTATTTCACTGGGGGGGAATTGCCGGGCAATTGGGGTTTCTGCCGATGGGGGGGGGCGAATGACGCCCCAGTTAACATTAAAAATAGTCTGCCTTATACCATATACCTCATATCGAAAAGTGTGTTTTTTTTTTTTTCTGAGGCCACTTAAAACCTATGAGAATCCGATTATGACAAATAGTATTTGGAATTGTGTTGTGGGACAGAGACCAGTGAAAGTCTATTCATGCATTAAAAGCGGCGATGGCAGGCCCACTCATCACATCCATCCAAAGCACCTCTATCTCACACTTTCTCTGTATATAACGATTGGGAGAGGGTTTAGCCCGCTCTTAAGACATTCAGCCCATATTCATTCTCCACACTCTACCGAGCAATTAATTTTAGGACTTGCACACGGGAGTGTGTCGATTTGTGAAAGGCGGACATTTTTTATGCAGAGTTAATTCTACGATGACCGTTTTTTTACAGACTGTCAAAAACAAAATCAGCCTAACCAACCTGAGGAACAAGGAGGCTTACTTCGTCACATACTTCGGTGAAGTTCCAGAATGACCAGGAGTTTTCGAAGTTACATAGATTTGGAAGACCATCTTAACAATGGGGTAAGACAGCAAATGGATGGGATCAATATTTGTATAGGCTTTGTGTGATTTGCTCATATATTGATGGGATGTTATGTTCAGATGCCTCAGAACTAGGTAGCGCATTTTATCACCTCAAGATCGGTGATAGTATCGAGTTGTATTTGTCAGCGGGCGGGTGGCCGGATCGGGTGTCTTTGACTTACCCTGGTATGCTCTTCTTTGATGCTGGAGCTTTGTTCTAATCCCCTGCGTGCTTGCGAGGTGCCTAGACAAACAACTTTCATACCTGATTTTGGTAATAAACTCTTCCTTGCTCGGCTTAGGACAAAGGGTGGCCGTGTTGCCACGATCTGCTGCGTGCATTGAGATCCGAACACCCATCTCATCCCACTTACCCAGTGTTTGTATCCCTCCAGGGATTCGATTTCCCAATTGATCCACGTGAGCCCATGCTTACGTACACATGACATCGGAACACGGTTACTGGTGTTCCGAAATGATGGTCCCGTGTGGGGCTTGACTGGGACCAACCGAGCAGCTAGTACTGTGGGTCTACTCGAAGGGTTCTTTCGGGATCAACTGTGTCTGTGCGTTAGCTATATTTAGAGATAACTGGTCCATTACGTCCGCTGACACTGTGTTCTGGTCGTGCGTCAGAACAGCGAGACTCCCAGCTACGCGCTACAGCCGGAGCCGCTCCTGCTGCGTGGTGAGACACTGGTGGCGTCGGCCGCCGACGCTCTCCTCCATTGGCCCCTCTCCCCACACTCGGAGACTACCCGAGGCAGATTGATCGTCACTAACTTCAAACTGGCCTTCCTGCAAGCTGGCTGCGACTCTAGAAAACCCGTGAGTGCTTGACGTGCCCAGGAAGGGGCTGTTAGCTAGTAACTGTGTGCTGGCACTCATATGCTTGCACGAGCAAGTGGCTATTAGTTAACCCTATTTCCGGCAGGGGGGCTAATATTGCCCCCTTCAGGTTTTTCGAGAATATCTCCGAAACGGCTTGCGATAGAACTTTGAAACTTCTTGACTTTTCCTAAAACTAGTACAGGCAGGTTTTCTGAAATTTTCAAGATTATATATTTACCAGGGGCGGAGCTATGGCTGGGTTTTTGGGGAGGTTCTATCCACAAACCAAGTATTATCGTATGCGATGGGTTTTTTGTAAAAGGAAGCCGTCTCTGCTGATCCTGATACCAGTTATATGGTTTTATTATATCATTTTTTATGTGAGATGATAGTGCATTCACAATTGTCACTATTTGTATTCATCAGGGGCGGTTACAGCAGTTCAAAATGGGGGAATGTTATCAAGAAGGACTAAACGTTAGTAAGTGAGAAGACTGCTTACAGCCGTGTCAGGGCGAATACAATTGGGTATATGAAAATTCAAAATAGTTAAAACCCAATTCTAGATTACCAGAGGCGTGTCCAGTCACTACACATTTTCAAAATGTATATTCCCAGCCAGTATCACCGCCGCGACTCAATATCGTTGTATATTGAAAATGTGTTTCCAATCACCCCCACCCCCCACGACGAGTCCTTGATCCGCCTATGTCACCCCCTTTCCCAGAGCTGCCATGGGAGGGTAAAAATTATCAGAAATTAAATTTCAACTAGTCGAGGGACTAATATACTCATGCATACCATTCGCATATTGTTGGTATGTATTTTACCCCACTGTTTTACCTTACTGCATCCGCCCCTGATGAGTTTTTCACTTTTTTCTCATTTATTTATGTGTCAAACATGCCAAGCAGTATATGACGGCTTCTAATCCGCGTAACAAAAACTTTTTAGGTTGTATATATTTCCCTCATAGTCCTGGTCCTGGAACTGCCATTGAATTTCAAATTTTTGCGTAACTCGAGTATATGAAAATTTTTGGTCAATTATTTGTAAATCTGAACTAGTTTTGTGAAAATCGTACAACAGAGACAAGGGTTATGGAAAATCTAAAAATACACAAAAATTGTATATTTTGCACGACCTTCTCCTAAAAAATAAAAATTTTGAAATTTTCTTTTTTTCAAAATAAAGTTTAGCAGCAGAGGAATCTATGGCACTTTGAATTTTCAAAATCGGCCGGTTAGATTACGAGATCTCAGGGGGGCCGATATTGCCCCCTGCCGGAAATAGGGGTAGCCGGAGCCTGACGGAAATAGGGTTAATAGATTCTGGGCTTTTCTGTTTTTTCTCCTGATGGTGAATGTTTTTAATGACAGAATAGGCACGCTTCGATATAATTTTGAGATCGTTGTACTATCATATTTTGATTGGTTTCTTCGTTGTATTATTTGCTTTATAGTGTTTTTTTGCCTGTTTTCTCGATCGGTGGGATTTAGCCGGCAGTGGCATGTTTGCAGGCGCCGCCTGTGAATGCGCTGCTGGGAGATGGCGGTATCTGTCTGGCCAATATCGACACCATCAGTCAGCTGCTGTCGGCAGGAGGCAAGACCAAACCGCTGCCGCCCCACTCCTCTGTCTCCGGGAAACTCAAAGGCATTCAAATCAGGTGCAAGGTTAGTCGGTGCCGAAGCCAGGGTGGTGTCGGAGTCCTCTTTGACAACAGGAAAATCACAGATGTGTCTGAAAGTATTGGTTTTGTACCCAGGCTGAGGTCTTTCCATTGCGGGCATGACCTCAGGGAGTTAGTAATTAGTGGGTGTGTATTTTAGTACGATTGGGTGTTTCTGCACTGTAGTTTCGATGTGACGTTTTATCGCCCTATTGGTACATTGTTTTTGGCCCCCTTCAGTTGCTTACGACCTTATGTCCTTTCCCCCCCCAACGCTGCTGGCTTGGAGGAACAGTAGAAAATAGCCAGCGTCTTTAGTACTTTAAACATATTTTCCAATCACTTTGGACATTACTAACATATTTTTGTTGAAGGGAATGTGACACCTTCATAACGTAATTTTAATTAAGATAGCTAAGTTGTAAAGCAAGTCGGAAAACCCGGTACTCCATATATCATTTGTCTTGGAACTCGATATTTCCGTAGAAAAAAGCTAAAACCTACCTGACACCAGCCCCCTCATCAGCCCCTCGCCGGGCTGCCATTGTTGTGAGCTGCTGGTGTGACGACATATGCTGACGTCACGATGAGCATCAACCAATCGAAGCCCTTGAAGCGTTTCAAGTATGGTAGTGGTTGCCAGATCATGACATCATCCACAGGCAGATATTTATTTATTTTCCTAGAGGAGTATTTTGAAAAACAAAATATTGAGCTTATTGAACATTTTTCAGAGAAATCATCAGTGGTTTCATTATTTTTGACTAAAAGTACGCCTACTTTCACTACATTCCAGAATTCGACCAAGGTGCTACATTCCCTTTAATGGTGAGATGCATAAGGGTGGATGTCCATCTTAAACGTGTTCCCCTAAATGTGTCTACACATCTTCGGTGACTTACCGCGCGAAATCAGTATGCCGTATTATGTAGTAACGGTGCGGCATCGCTACCTTTCTTGCAAACTCTGACCCCTTTTGACTATGCAATCTCTTTCGCTGATCGTCTGTTGCTCTGACTTCCTCAGGTGCTGTATAATCTACCCTGAAAGGTGAAGCCACATATACATACACACATTGGTTTTGCACGGGGCATTCGTGGTTTCGCCTTTGCATGACAGTTTTTATCTGACTTCATCTGTAAATAGGTACTTTGCCCATTTATCATTTGCAGGGGCTTTGCTTGATTTCTTTTGAAGTTTCTCACTCTGTTTATATAAAAAATGGTTTTTGAAGCCCTTGGTCTTGCATTCACTCCCTCTGTCAAGTTTGGCGTAAATGGTTTGCCAAGTTTTGCGCTTCGTTCACGAATGATGCTATCGAAGGAGGCCAGACTTGGCATGGTATGCATTGGAAGCAAATTTACCAGCTTCCCGCATAGTTCGTGGGAAATGGTAATTAAAATACGTTCGATGTGATGGGAACTGAGGTCGATGTGAAGGTGAATCATTCACAAAAACATCAATCGGGATTCCTGGATCGCATGTTCAGAGCGTACGTGGAAGACTAAACCGGAACCAAAATAGCTATTTCTGTGGCCTGAAATACTCCACATTAGCATAGTGTGCACGGAACTCTATTTTAAGCCTGTCCTTTTATTTGATATACATCCCCATATCCTCCATTTCTATGCAGTGACATTTTCAAAACAATACTCAGAAGGAGCGTTTGAATGCATAGAATGAGGTGAACCATGAACATAAATTATTCGATGAGCTTTGAATGCAAAGTATCAAGATACAATCAAATGCTCATTATTTTCAGATGTTATCGACAATTGCCTCCTTTAGAAAAGTGTTGCAGAAGACAGAGTACTCTGTTCGATGAATCATGTACCAGCAAATTCACTACCGAAGCTTGTACTCAGCCATTGGGAGTGCGCTCTTTGTTCTGAGCGCTGGAGTGGTAGGTTGCGTCGGCCTAACTTCCTGGGGTCTGCGAGCTGGGTTTCAATGCCGTATTGACGCACCGTTCTTTGCCGGCGTGTTGTCTATTGGAAACGCTATCAGCATTCCGGCCCCCCTCAGACAACAATGGCGCGGCGTCTGCGTCGGCGGCAAACTCGACTAGTGATGGCACACCTTCCAAAGTCAGGGTCCATCCCCTCCGAGAGCGTCACGTCTGGTGGGAGCGGTTTTTGTCGCTCTCTGGGAGTGGCCGGTCGCTGTTTGTCCCACCGCCGTTTGTGGTGCCCGTCTGCCCTGAGCCCGGTGTCCCGCAGGACCTGCGCCTGTTGCGTCCCACCGCCGTTTGTGGTGCCCGTCTGCCCCTGAGCCCGGTGTCCGGTGTCCCGCAGGACCTGCGCCTGCTGACGCTCAGTTACCGACTGTGCAGCGCCGAAGCTGCCAGAGCCGTCACCAACGCCTTGCTGCAGCAGTGCTACCCCACCTCCCCGCAGCACCTGTTTGCCTTCAGCTACCGGTGAGACTGGGAAGAGCTGACTCACTCCTGAGCGTGTCGACTTTCTGATTGGGAAGTCTGTTCAAACGTAGGATTCTTGAGTTAGAAGCGACTGCGCTCCTCACCGAACCAACCGTCTGCTAGTTTCTACGATGGGAGCTTTAAATATTTACGATAAAACACAGCTTGTTGAAGACTGAGACATCTACATGTGGCATTTAGGGACCACCATCAAGTTATACGTTGTGAATTGTCAACATAAAAGCTAATGGTATAGACAGTGCCCTAGTTCATTGTTAACGTCACACTGTGTGAAAAATGGAAAGATATGCAGGCTCGGATTATTTCTCTTAAGAATCCCTGGGGAATTCCAGTTCGGCTAGATCTCTCCCATGCTGAATGTCTTCGTACTGTCACATTAACCTGTCTTTTCCTGCGGGCCGGGGCCTTGACGGCGGCTCTGTGCGCAGTGACGACCCGCCTGCCGCCGCCGCCGCGCTCCCCTCGGAGCTGAACACCCCGCAGGACTGGGAGCAGCACCTGCGCAGCTCCGGCTGTCGCGGGTGGCGCGTCTCGCAGGTCAACGAGCTGCACCAGATGTGTCTCAGGCGAGTACCAGGGCGGTACCGAACGCCGAGGGGTGCTGCCTCGTCAGACTTGTGTCACCGGGGGGAGGAGTATGATTTGGAAATTAGTTTGAGGTGGTGCGTCTGGTCATGTCAATTAGCCGAATGGTTTTAGTTTGGTATGGAAACTGTGGGGAACTTTGCTGCTAGAGCTGTGGATTTGGACGTCCGTGATGGAGTGGAGTGAGTCTGAACGAGTATCACTTGTCTCTGTTTATCTGGCTTTAGAGCAACTTGAGCTTTTGATATTTGCTGTAGCTGGTACCCATGTCTCGCGCCCAGTGGTTTGGGTCGGTTACGCTGTGTGTGTTGCGGCCTGAGGTATGTGCCTGTTCTTCCCGTAGTATGTGCTGCCGTGACCCGTGTCCCGCGGTCTGAGCCGCCTCCCTCTCCGGTCGACAGTCTGCCTGAGACACTAGTGGTTCCACGAGCTCTGCTGGACGCGGAGCTGGTGGAGGCTAGCGCCCAGTTCTCAGAGCGCCGGCCCCCGGTCTGGTGCTGGGGCAACGCCGCCGGTGGCGCCATCCTGCGGGCCGGCTCCACGGACTCAGCGCTGAGTCGGAGGTCAGCGCTGGGATGAGCCGGTGGCGCCTGCTGATACTCCCGAGACCGCCGCTGGTCCCCGTCTAATATCGGTTTACGAATGCAATCGCGGCCTCTCGGTCGAAACTGCTTGCGGGTAATTATTTCAAAGGGTTTCCTTGATTGTTTATAAGTATTTGATATTTCCTAACATTCAAGGCCCAGTGTGCCCATGTGGGTGAGTGTTTTGCTGCGGCTGGACTCACGCGCCCACTGTGCCTCGCTGGCTGCAGTGGGACGGGCCGGCGTGTCCTGGAGGCCGTGCGGGCGGCACACCCCCGGCTGCAGGAACCGCAGGTCCTGGACGTCGGCGCCACCTGCCCCTCACTGGAGGATCTCCAGGAGAGCTTCGTCAAGCTGCGACAGCTTTGCGTGCCAGGTGATAACTGCATGTCCGGGGAGGAAGAGAAGCGTTAGGTCCCAAGCCTCTTACTCATGTCCTTCATACAAGCCAAACTGAATCTATTTTCCTCAGGGAAAGAGTAATGGTACCGCAATGCGTATAGTCTATGTAAATTGACCATGGTGACAGTGGAGCACCTTTACGTTACCGTGGAAAAGAAGCCGACCTGTCACCACGGCCTAATAACCTTTCTATATATAGTCTGATCACGTGTTATACCAACATAACGCTGAACTTGCTGTACACTATTTTGTAGCATCCCTCCCAACTTAAGTCCTAGTGCAGCCTCAATTGGCGTCCCGTGCGAAGACCCTCCCTCCCGTCTCACCGGTCCGGTGCCGGCTGTGTGGTCTCTTCTGACCGGTCTGGTGTCGGCTGTGTGGTCTCTGCTGACCGGTCCGATGCCGGCTGTGCGATCTCTGCTGACCGGTCCGGTGTCGGCTGTCTGGTATCCCGTCTGACCGGTCTTCGGTGTCAGCTGTCTGGTATCCCGTCTGACCGGTCCGGTGCCGGCTGTGCGGTCTTCCATCTGACGGGGACGGTGTCAGCTGTCTGGTATCCTGACCGGTCCGGTGTCGGCTGTGTGGTCTCTGCTGACCGGTCTGGTGTCGGCTGTGCGGTCTCTTCTGACCGGTCTGGTGTCGACTGTGTGGTCTCTGCTGACCGGTCCGGTGCCGACTGTGCGGTCTCTGCTGACCGGTCCGGTGCCGGCTGTGCGGTCTCTTCTGACCGGTCTGGTGTCAGTTGTGCGGTCTTCCGTCTGACGGGGACGGTGTCAGCTGTCTGGTATCCTGACCGGTCTGGTGTCGGCTGTGTGGTCTCTGCTGACCGGTCCGGTGCCGGCTGTGCGGTCTCTGCTGACCGGTCCGATGCCGGCTGTGTGGTTTCTTCTGACCGGTCTGGTGTCAGTTGTGCGGTCTTCCGTCTGACGGGGAACGTGTCAGCTTTCTGGTATCCTGACCGGTCTGGTGTCGGCTGTGTGGTCTCTGCTGACCGGTCTGGTGTCGGCTGTGTGGTCTCTGCTGACCGGTCCGGTGTCGGCTGTGCGGTCTCTGCTGACCGGTCCCGTGTCAGCTGTCTGACATCCCGTCTGACCGGTCCGGTGGTGGCAGACAGTGCGGCTGCGCTGGAGGAGGGCGACAGTCGTTTCCTGAGCCAGCTGGCCGGCAGCCGCTGGATGTCTGCTGTGGCGCAGTGTCTGGACGCTGCCGTCAGGTGTGCAGACATCGTCGCAGACAGAGCCTGCGTCCTCACCGGTACGTCCGCCTTCGGCGGCCTCGTTTGGTATCGGTTTGGTTTTAAGTGGGTCTTTTCTGGGGGAATTGTCTGGTGTGAAAAGCACAAGATAGAAAACATCAGCTCGAGTCTGATTTGCAGTTTGTGTATCATAGAAGTGTTAAAAAAATGTGGTGGTGTTCCGAAGCAGGTATTCCGAAGTTTTTTTTTTTTAGAACTGAGTCTTACCATGCTTTTTTTAGTAGAGGTGCCTGTGATTTTAGGGCTAAGCTCTTGGCCAATCCTCTTTCTTTTTCATTAAAATGTGTTCAACATTAGACGTTCGATGAACTTTTCACGTCTTTCACTACTATTTATAGATTGCACGTAGCTCGATTGCAAAGAAATGGTGGTGTTTTTTTTCTGCAAGATATTGCTACTGACACGTCGTCCGTCTCTGGCCACATTAAAAACATGTGGAATGCGTGCTCCTGTAAACACTTCCCAACTACCGAGCTCATTGAACCCAGATACATGAGCAGCCTCAGGATGGCACCGAGCGCGGGAACGGCCCAATCGACTCATTTATGCGGATGTCTGGTACCGCTCTACCACTAGTTTCTGGTCCTTCTCTAGAAGAAGGAAAACTGCCCTTCTCAATGGGGTGATTCGTACCACTTGAGAAAGTTTTAATTCAAACTATAATATTTTCATTGGATATCATTAATTTGACCCTAAATTATTCTGAAAAATTGACCGAAAATTAGTTTTACGAGTTTACGTGAATGTTTCATTCAAATAAAATGAATTTGTTTCTCACAACGGTACTTTCGTTTCGCCACATTTGTCTGAGCCGCGCCATATTTCATCTGGACGTGACGGTGCGTACTAATGGCATGGGTGCCGAACCTGCTCATGTATCTGGGGTACGTTATGCAAGTAACCTCCCCACTGCGCTTGAAATTGGTACAGATGGGAGATGCATGAGATACATCTGTGCGCATGCGCAGCGGCGTGTATGGGCTCATTTCTAAGATTGAGGAGCGTCTTGCTGTGCCGAACTTCACCGGTGTGGTTCCGCTCCGCCAGAGGACACAGGCCGCGACTGGACGGCAGCGGTGTCGAGTCTGACCCAGCTGCTGCTGTCCCCTGAGAGTCGCACCATCAGCGGCTTCCAGACCCTGTTGCAGCGCGAGTGGGTGCTTCTGGGACACCCTTTCCAGCACCGGCTGAGCCTCGTGCACGACAGTAGTGCCATAAAGGTGAGAGAGTCGTTAAAGACTGATGTGGGGGAGCGTTGTCAGCAGCGCCTCTGGGGCCAGAGAGTTGTCAGAGGCCGCGGTGGGAGGAAGGAACGTTGTCAGCAGCGCCTCTGGGGTTAGAGAGTTGTCAGAGGCCTCGGTGGGAGGAAGGAACGTTGTTAGCAGCGCCTCTGGGGTTAGAGAGTTGTCAGAGGCTGCGGTGAGAGGAAGGAACGTTGTTAGCAGCGCCTCTGGGGTTAGAGAGTTGTCAGAGGCTGCGGTGGGAGGAAGGAACTTTGTCAGCAGCACCTCTGGGGCTAGAGAGTTGTCAGAGGCCTCGGTGGGAGGAAGGAACGTTGTCAGCAGCGCCTCTGGGGTTAGAGAGTTGTCAGAGGCCTCGGTGGGAGGAAGGAACGTTGTCAGCAGCGCCTCTGGGGTTAGAGAGTTGTCAGAGGCCTCGGTGGGAGGAAGGAACGTTGTCAGCAGCGCCTCTGGGGTTAGAGAGTTGTCAGAGGCCTCGGTGGGAGGAAGGAACGTTGTCAGCAGCGCCTCTGGGGTTAGAGAGTTGTCAGAGGCGACGGTGGGAGGAAGGAACGTTGTCAGCAGCGCCTCTGGGGTTAGAGAGTTGTCAGAGGCCACGGTGGGAGGATGGGACCTGGCAGCAGTGCTTTCAGGGGGAGAGAACTGGCAAGTACGATGGTGGAAAGGAAGCTGAGTGAAGTATGGGCCAATGGCTTGCAGAGGGTAAGGTCATTTTAGGAGACAGGAGTTCATGGTGTGTATATTCCTATTGAGGGATGGCTTAACGGTTCTTTTTTTTTTATAAATTTTGTTCAAGTCGTTCTAGTACGGCTGCTGGAGTCGGAGTCTCACTAAAGTCATCAAGGGACTTGCCACGGAGACCCCGACCCCACCACCCGAACGAGCAACTCCCTCAATGGAGGGTTAATTTAGAATCCAAAGTTTAACGTCCCACAAGCACAGGGACGGCCGCCCCGCTCAGGTCACCTCTCATCAGTCAGTTGCCAGCCGACCTGTCGTCGGGTAAACTATTGAGCGCCGGAGCGTCTCAGGGAACCGATCCCAAGCCTGGACATGCACTGCCACTGCATGCTTCTGAGCAGCGGGCCGGAGCCCAACGCTACCAACTGAGCTACCGGGTTCTAACTAATATTTGATGGATAACCGCGCTTAGGCGGATGTGCGTGGACAATATGTTTGTATATGTGTTTGTGTGGGTGTGGGTGTGTCTTATCCGATATGGCTAGGCTATCCAGGATGTGATGCCTTAAGATCTTGGCTCCTAACTATCATCGTTAGTGCGAAAGGCCATCACTGTAATAACATTTTCCTGCTCATGTTCTGCTATTTTCCAGAAGAGCTGTTTATTGCTCTCGCATCGCTCTAGTGACACCCCTCCGTGTCCCCACAGAACGCGTTGTTGTTATTGTCTCCGCCCTAGTGACCCTCCTCCTTTGACCCACAGAGCCCGGTGTTCCTGTTGTTCCTAGACTGCGTGCACCAACTGGTGGGTCAGTACCCCGATATGTTTGAGTTCACGGAGACCTACCTGGTCAGTGTCTGGGACTCCGCGTTCGTAACCGCACTGGACACCTTCCTCTTCAACTCTCAGAAGGAGCGCGA
Organism: Lepas anatifera; assembly: GCA_034440635.1. Taxonomy (NCBI): domain Eukaryota; kingdom Metazoa; phylum Arthropoda; class Thecostraca; family Lepadidae; genus Lepas; species Lepas anatifera. The sequence continues at coordinate 427,293 of JAOTON010000261.1, forward strand.
TGACGCCTTCTCTGGAAAGACAACGATCAGACACTCGTTGTCAGAAAATAAGTCCTCGTGGCATTATGGTATTGAGGTATGTATCCGTGGCTTACGCGTCTGCAAAAGTATGAATCTGCTAGGAAATGTTTGATATATATATATATATATATATATATATCATAGCACAAGAAAACCATCAGCATAGTATATCATAGGATGATATACAATAAACCTGGTGATGAACAGACTAACAACCAGTCTGTGTGTCTTTAAGTCGCTAATAGGTACTGAGACACAGGTTGCAGTTGGTTTTTACTCCACTTTTTCGGCGGCGGGAAAAACTTTTTAAAATTGGGACCCAACCCCCCGAGGGAAAAAAAAAAAAAAAGAAAAAAAAAAAAACTTTTTATAAAAAAAATAATTTTAATTAAAAAAAAATTATTTTCTTAAAAAAAAAAAAAAAAAAAAAAATTTAATGAAAAAAAGGTTATGGGGGAAAAAACCCCCCAGGGGGGGGAAAAAAAAAAAAAAATTACTCCACATTTCTCTTCGCTGTGATAGCTGATGCTCAAGGGAGGTGATGCCTACCCTGCATGGTCAAAGAAATCATAGTGCCCGCTCGCCGCCATCTCGGCTGCAGAAATTCCGTCGCTTGACAAGCGTGGTGCGCTCGGTAGGTGGTGGGACGCCCTCTGCCGCGCCGGCCTGTCTGGGACTGGACCTGCCAGTTCTCCGCCGCCCATCAGAACCTGTTCACCAGCGCCCTCTACAGATGGCGCCAGCTGCAGCAGTCGGTGCCGCCGCCGGAGGTCCGTCTGTGGCCGGTGGTGGCTCTACCTGGGCTGCGGTTCTGGACGCTGTTGTTCTGCCGCTGGGTGCCGGAGGTGCAGGTGGCGCGCGGAGGTCGGCCCGCCGAGCTGGCGTGTGAGAGGGCGCTGCTGCAGCGGCTGGAGACTCTGCAGGCGCGGATCCAGGCCGAGTCGGACGGCGTGCCCGTGCGGCGTCCGACGGCGCCGCCGGCGCCGGCCCAGCTGCCCGGCTCGCTGTGGCCGTTCGCGCCCGCCATCGAAGCTCCCACGCGGCTGATGTACAGCAGTCCCGGCCGGCTTGGCTCGCTGCTGCGCCGCAGTGTCGACGCAGTGGAAGGTGAGGGCTCCCTCAGGCGGCGCAAGCACATGTTGGAGCTGTAATAAAGCTTGGGGAACAGGATGCCTCTGGATCAAAACAAAGTGAAAGGACAACAATCATTGTTCTTTTGACGTATTAAAGCGGGTATTTGGATTGTTGTGCGCCATCATTCCTATATCTGTTTGAAGTATTTTGTGTAATGTATCCATAGTCCCACTAATGTACCCATTCGTTATGCTGCTATTTCAATGTCTAATTCCGCCATGGTTTGGTAAGACTGTGATTTGAGCTCAGGTAGGGCATGGGATTTCCTGTGGCCTGGGTATCGGAACTTCTTGTGGCCGTGGCATCTCCCGCTACACAAATTGAATGGGGCGCTCTATCGTACACACTTCAAGTCAGTAACAAAGATGTGATGCGTCACAGTGTGTTCGTGGAGCGTCACAAATGTCACGGAGTTCATATGGGAATCGAGTAATGACCACGCAATACCACCTGAGAGATGTTTTATTTTCTTAAGTGCGCAGTAAACTCGCGGAGTCGAGGTTGGCCAACAAACCACCAGTTTCCTGTGCTGTTTCCCTCGGGCGGGGGCAGTCTCAGTACCCGGTGCACCTGAGCTTCATGTGCTGTCAAAGACGCTGTCAGCTTAGTTACTCTGTTTAAGTTTGATAGCGGTTTACACGTGCAGTTTTGGTTCAGTATAGGGTTCTGCCTTATGTGGTAACAAACATTCCGATTTTATTCATATTTGTTCCAGTCTCTTGTTGGCCAGATGCGGTGGCTATGCTGTGGCAGACCTAGGCTCGGTGTTTCCCCGCGTAGAGATTCTATTGGAGTAGATAATGGCAATGTTAGAAGCCCGGGCTCTGCTCCACAGTGTATGTGAGCCTGATGCTCAAGTGACCAAGTGGTACTCGGCTATAACGGGACCAAGTCCTCTCTTCCTACCCCGGATGGGCATATAAAGAGACTTGTGGTTTTGTGGACCTGTGGTGGTCCCACGATCAAACTGTCCAGAAGCCCTAAATTGCGTTTCTCCGGATACATGAACAGTCCGTTCAGGAAACGGATTATCTTTGCAAATGAACTACAAGGTATTCTTCTAGAGAAGAAATACCTGACCGGGGAATAAGACCGGTTGGCAAAAACGTACAAGACACCTGGTTACATGAGAGTCGATTGGTCTGTTCCTGTGGTCGCTACGAAAATACTACGTTCTAAGGCTGCTCATGTATCCTCGTTCATTAAAAAGCTTTGAGTGTTTTTTTCTTAGCACTTAGCGGTGTCAAAATTCTCTCCTTCGGGAGCAATTTTTGCAAGACAGCGTTGCGTTTCCACAATTATTTTTGACATGGCAATATCACATTCTCTTCTTATTGCATGCGCAACTTGTGAGTTAGATTGATGTCGGCTACTTTTGTGGGGAAGATAATATTTTCCCTCATATTTACCTACAGCATTAAGCGTGTTCGGTTTATTGGAGTAGTTTAGGCAAGTCTGAGTTGTATTTATGTGTAAAGATGAGACGGAAACCTGTAATTTTCAACGAAGAGAGTTAATGCGAAAATTTACGTTGCGCTTTGAAAATGCATCGGAGGTAGAGCTTTGGTTGTAAAAATATCAGAAGTGGAAGACGTAAAAATATCATTGTGGGAGTGAAGACTTTGGTATTGTGAAAATTGGAGGTAGTACGTTTTGACATGCACTGCCAGTATGAGGCCTCCTTGGTTCGGCTGTAGTCTGTGTGGCAGAAATAGGCCGGAACCTGGACTAGGGCCAGCAATTCATCCGTAAACATGCGTCTCTAGTTATCAATGTGCCAATGCTTGTGATCCGTTTTGTTTTCTTTAGATTTATCACCGTTATGGCTTCATTGTGCCCAGACATAATATATGGCTCATAAAGCATCATGTAGTACAAATAGTGTCATGTTGTTTGTTGTGCAATGTTTCTCTTATAATGATCAAAAATCAGAGATACGACCGATTAGCTTCAATGTATTTGACCTGATGGATCGTGATAATCAGAGTTGCCGTGGAAACTCACTGTTTGTAATGCTAGCGTAAGATATGGACCACAATAATGAGACCCGGGGTCTACAGGATTTGCATCTAATTTTAAGATAAACATTGAAGTCGAAAGTTCTTTACTTGGTCACTGGATGAAGTGCCTTGATACTGTTTGTCGCCAGTCTACGTGTTCGGATAGCTATTAAACTGACGTGCCTTGTGCAGAGTGTGCTTTAGACCAGATAGTTGAACCGGTATAATTGTATATTCTCCTTAGGACAACAGAGATACGATCTTCCTGCTCTCTGCTGGCCTTATTAAAGTGCTGTGGCACCTTTATAATGGGATCTGAACTCGGGTAGCCAGGAGATAAACCGCAAAAACCTTGTTTGCGATTTTTGTCTCAGAACGTATTGTCATTAGCGGATACAAAGTGTAAAGCGTGGAATCGGGCCCACCAGCCCCGCGCTGGTCGCAGCTGTCATCGAACAGCCGCCGTCGTCCGTTAGGCACGTAGGAGGAGGTGCGAGGCATGAGACTAGTGCGTCTGAAAAGAAGTACGCTCGTGAAACGCTGTTGCTCCGTAAAATGGAATTGTGAGAGAAAGAAAATGTGACACCAGGAGTTTTTTTGGCATAATCTACGCGACTGATGACTGATTTCATATCTCATTAAGGCGCCATATTTCATTAAGGCCGCCTGTGCTTATTCTTGCTTTATTGATTGTCGGCTCTGCTTCGCCCAGCTTATTGCGTTAGGTACATTTCGTTTAAAATCACGTAAAAGCGTGTACCTTTGCCATGTTTGTTTCCTTGGTAAGTTCTGAAGATGTCGACTGTCCTCCTTATTTGCTGTATCCGTTAATGCTGCCTGTGAATTCGCTGACCTAGATTTTGTGCCAATTTAGTGCGGATTTATATTTGCACGTCATGTACGCTGATGAATCCATGTTCCTTCTGTGATGGACCTCTGCAATGAATACATATTTTTCAGCATCATGAAATAGATGTGAACGCAGGGCTATGCATATTTATGCTGAGAGAAAATGTGTACCCAAAATATTTTATGCCGATTTTACGAAGTACCTGTCCGGTGTGATTTTGTTAAAATCGTTCGCGAAACAACAGTAAGGACCGTTCATTGCCGTGGTGTCATTGTTTCTTTTTGATTTTTAAGGAAGTAAGAATCTGGCCGGGCAACAGCGGTGCCGAAGGCCAGTGTGTACCATTGATCGGCGCCGAGCAAACACTGACATCGCCGAGCGTGCTGGAACGGATGGAGTGTCCCCAACGCCTGTGAATTCCCACTGAATTCCCACTGCCGCTGATCAGCAGTGTGTACATTACTGTCTGCGTGACCACTTATCTTCGGGTTCGATCGTTCGCCGCACGCGTGCTGAGTTGCGCGGTGGCGCCGTTAGGAGCGGGTCGGGGGCGCGTGCAACGGGGACGCCAGTTGTCGTCCTTTGTGCTTGGCTCCGAAACACATGGCGTAACTTATCGAAAAGCGCCACATTTAGCGAGAGTTGTGTTGGCCTGTAATAACAGACAAATCCTATGTTACATCACTGAATGAGAAAATAACCGCGAGGTTTCTTACGCAAGGTTGTAGGAATTAGCGCTAAATGTTGCTTGGTCCCGGCTGAGACGGTATCGTCCGGTAATTCTCCGCTGGTAATCAGTCATCCATTATCTGGTGCCCTGCTGGTCTGGACGCCTCTCCTTCCATCCAGCCGATAACGCGCCTCTTTATCTCTTAATTGGGTCCGCGCCGTGGCTTTTGAAGGCGGCCCTCTCCGCCGCACGACGTGGGTCTGCATCACCACCTTTATCAGCTCTGATGTACGTGGCCATTGTCAGCCGCGACCTCTTTCGCCGACTGGCCTCTGGCCTTACGCCTTTCCTGCGGTCGTTATAAATTACTTTTAATTGTGGTGTCGGGTTTTATTTTTCATCTGTGCCGTCTTCATATAGCCGTAATTACTGGGCTATTTGCGCGCCGGTGGGGTGTTTAAGTGCGTCTGTGGTTGGCTGGCGCTCCACTCCGAGCTTGGCTGTGCGGTAATTCAACGGGATAAACGTGGATGTGGTAACAGCCAGTGTCGCGCGCCCGCCCCGGACGCCCAAAAACAAAACGGCTCTGGGCCGCCTGTCATCGGGGCGCCGTTTCTTTGGTAATCGAAGCCGGGATGCCGGCGGTCGGTCGTGCCGAAGCGGTGCATCAGTTCGGCCCCAGCTAATACACCGCTCGGCTCGCCCTGAGGAGTGGTTATTACGGAATGACGGCGTCTCGCCGCCGAATGGGTGGCCGTCCGAGCCGGCTGGCCGGCTGGGCTGATTTGGTCAGTGGAAGCTGTCTGTCAGGCAGCTGATGGGCTGTCTGACGTAAAAGCAACGTCGTCAGCGATGCCGCAACTGACAGCGCAGATAGTTTTTTGTAAAATAGAAATGTGAAGTTTAATGTTTCTATTTGGCAAGTGTCAACAAATGATTTGTTCAGTGCTTCAGAAGTTCATATATATATATATATATATATATATATATATATATATATATATATATGTGTGTGTGTGTGTGATTGAAAGAGCGAGAGAGAAAGATATTATTTGATTATCCGTTTCGGCTGTTGTAACGAGTTTGAAGAGCCGGGCGCAACCGTCTCGCTCTTGTGCCCGCCCAACTCCCTATGTTGCCGAAATTTTTTAAGATAGTTGAAACAGAGGACCTTCGGTACAGTTAAGTCTGACCCATGACAACCTGCCTACGCAGAGAGAATGTGCGGGACGAATATATAGTTTGAGCGACTGTTGTACAGCCTGTCTGCGTGTGAGCCCGGTCTGTGGCGGCCACATCGGCCCAGAGGAAGAGTTGTAAGCGGGAGAGAAGAGTGGTCGTGCATGTGAACATGTCAGCGCAACCAGGACATCCGCTCAGCGGGCTTACACGACCCATTCAGGTGTGTTGTTATTGGTCTGACGACTGTCGTGATGAGAATGCGCCGAAGCGCGATAAAGAACCTTATCCCTACTGGCGGTCTCACCATGCCTGGTTGTTGGGGATCAAACTCGACGAATGTTTTTTTACCTTTTACCAGTCGGTTAGTAGTGTTGCCCGATGCCGCGAAAGGGATGCCCCTCCGAGGTGGGCTAACATTTGGAGAGCGGTCTACCGTCACGGTGTATGCACGTACCGAAAGCTTTAGGACGAGAGGGCTGGTCGATGCTACAGTCGTGACTCCGTCTGAATGTGGTACCTACTCATGTCGTGAAGCTGAAGTTGCGGTCTAGAGGCAAGGTGCTCTGGTGCGGACTGAAAATAACTAGGCGGTTAGTCAGGGTGCAGATGTAGGTTAGCGCCACTGCAGCATATATATTTAAATTATTAGGGAGGTCAAACAAACGGGGCAGTACTGAACTATCTACCGGAACTCTGCGCGGCATATTTGAAGCTACAAAGTGGTGGGCATTTTACCCACCAGACCCTCAATCTATGCCCACCTGTGAATGTCCCTGAACGGCCCAGTGCCCACCAATCATTTGATGCTTTAGGAGTGCCCTTTTGGTGGGAATTCGTACCCTTTTCCGCGGAATGTTCACTTGGCCTAATGTCTTAAAATATGCCTTGTGACTCTGTGTGAACACTCCTTAACCCGCGCCTCACCGTGGGTCCGGCGCCATCTTCGCCCCACCGGGGGCATCGATGGCCCCCTCTAAATCCGAAAATATGGGGGTTAGCGCAAATCTGCAAAGTGCATTAGAAAGCTCGCGTGAATTCAGTAAGAAATTATTTCACATGTTTAAGCGCTCAGGTCAATGATTTGACCTCCAGAGGTCAAGTTAGGTTACGATAGGCTAATGCTTTAGAAAACTGGGCATAACTCTTATGCCATTAGAGCTAATGAGATCTGTTAAGTATATTTGATAGGAAAATTCCAGACCTTTTTCCGCTATGTGAACCGTAATGACCTCCCGCCAGTGGTTTGACCTCCAGAGCTCACATCGTGACCTGATATGACCTTAGGTCACGAAAGGTCAGACAGTGACCTTGCCGTATATCAAATGAAAGCCAGTGACGAGACATACACGATGATGTTTGATTCAGCAATTTAGCTTAATTAGGTCAAAAGTTGTTGTCAAAATACTGTTTTTGACCCCTGGTGACCTTGGATGAGCTCAGAGAGGTCACATGGAAAATATTTCCCCTGGAATCCGTGAAAGGGTGTCCAAAAACGTTGTTTTGAGCAGTCTGAGTATTTGCAATCATTTTTGTGGCTTTTATATCATGAAACAGCTTTTCCCCATGCTTTTCCAATGGGAGAGGTCACCTCGTGACCTGACCTCAGGTCACGAAATCGAAAAGTCCCGGATATACATCGTGTAGACCCTGGAGGGTTCATTAAATGTAAGGAGTTTCAAATCGATCAACTAAGAAATGTAGCTCTTATAGAGCTCAAAAGTTGAAGTGCTGTGACCTTGGTTGACCTCGCCTGATGACCTGACCTTGGGTGACCCGGGGTATAAAAAAATCAGGGATGGTGGGAAAATGATGGGGTGAGAGATAAAGCCCTCAACCGTGGTGCTGCGTCTCGTCGTTTTTCTGCTATCCCAAAAAACATTAGGGACTATCGATAGCCCCTGTGAGGCGATGGCTTAGACCCGACCCTGGCGTCGACGATCTGGTCTTCGCCGCCGACCTCGGTGCTCCGAGCGGCCGACACCTGCGACGGTATCGACGCCGACGACACCTGGGAGCGAGCAGGCGGCGGCGACATCCGTCCTGGCCGAACGACGTTTTTATGGGTGGACGGGCGATAAATGGCTGCACCAGCCGTGCCCCCTCACTGAGTCACCCCGTTCGCCTCCTCTGTTATTCACCCTCTGTTGATCCTGGAGCAAAGCACAACCAGCGGCAATGAATAGCTGTCGCTGTAACGGCGAAAGGGCTAGAATAATTGAGAGTGGTGACATCCTCGACTATACGGCGTGTCATAAACAGGCACTAAGCTAGCACAGAATAGCCTACATCAGTTACCTACTGAGTTTCCACGTAGGTAATATGAATGTGGAATGATCAACATGGGGCATTTACTGCGGTTTAAGGAACTGCTAAGCCCCAGTTGTCATTGTAATGCTGCGGCCTTGTAGGTACCAATCAATGGTCACACGAAACAACTCAACTCTCGTCGCGGGCAGAGATGCTTCCAAATATAGTTGCCAGGCAAAGGCAGATCTAGAGGGTGGAGCAAAGGGGCACTTCCCCCCCCCACTTGAGATCGACCCCTCAGCACCCCCTGAAATTGGCACTTCCAACCGCACCTCGCCGAATGGCAGTATCGGCGCCCCCACGAAAGGATTTGGCGCCCCGTTGATAGATTTTGCCGTCCGAAAGTGATGTCCCCCTGGTCCGGGTGGACCCCCGACCAAATGCCACCCTCTCCATCCGTGGGCGGTAATCCTGGATCCGCCTATGCTGGTGGAATTCCGTCTTTCTTTTTAGGGTAATCGGGTGCGGACAATGTCAGGCCAGATTGTGTCTGTGTAAGTATGGAATCCAATTATCTGAATTGAAGGTGAAAGTGCGAAAAAAGTTCAGTTGTTAGGAAAAGGGGACGCTTAGGGGAGAGTGGGGTGGTTAATATCAGTTTTGATTCCGAGCTCATTCATCTATAGCTAAGGACAACTGTAGTATTTTTACATCTGCAGCCAGCTAAAACCCTCGGCTATCTGCTCACAAAGTGTCAAATCGGATCACTCGCTGGTGTTCCGTCAATGGAATGGCAAAGAGATCCCTTTCAGTTGTTTCAACTGACCCCACTAATTGGGTGATTTGTATCATGTAATAGGATGTAACTGGTTACCTATTTTACAATTGCATATATTCATCGTAAATTGTATTATAAAAATATGTATTGCTCGAACATTTCCCACCTATGTGCTTTCTTAATTCATCTGTCATCACAAGTCATTTGCTCCATTGCTTTTAGGTTTTTTTAAGCATAACCAAATTTCTTAAAAGGGAAACGGAGCATAAGTTCCAGTGATTAAAGAGCGGGTGCGTAGCGTCCGCAAGGTCTCTCCCTATATATGGATAATCTTTGACATTGAGCGACACGGCTCAGCCCAACCGTCACGCTAACGAAAAGCTTAGATCTCCCGATAGGTGCAACATACCTGGACAGGGTCTTCGCCTGATCACTTCAATCGCTGACTGAACGCACCAGGGAAGGGTGCGGCACTGTCGAAGCTCGTGGCACGTGCAAAAGCAGGGGCATGTCAAATCATCAAATTTCCATCACTTATTGCGTCATAATTCGAATTTTGCTGATAGGAATAGGCCCAAATTTTGTGTGCAGGGTGCAACAATAATGTGGGTTAAAGGGTTAGTGCCAGTTTCATCCTAAGTCAAAAGGCTCCCGCACAAGTGCACGAGAAAGGGGTGAACAAATTTCTGTCCTACGCTATAAATTCTGTCCCACGCTAATGATTGGTGCCTGCAATTTTTTCCGTCAGGCATACTCGTATACCGAACTAATTTAATGAACTCGCACTCATCTTTTTCCAGTGTTATCGGCACTGCACATTGCACAAACGCCTAACCCTTATATCCACCCACGTGCACAGAATGTCTCCTACACTGGTCCCCCTCCCTCAGTCTGACATCAGGCACAATGACCACCATTTTCAACACCACACATGTAGGTATTACAATCCGCTCGCGACCCCTCCCCACCGAGGCTTGAACTTGGCGTCAGCGGCGCCCAGCGTGACCTCTGTAACCCCTGTGCCTGCAGGCAATCACCGCTGCCGGCGAGTGGCGGCCGCTGATTGGTGGGGAGCCTGTTCACTTGTATCGCGAGAAATTCAGCGGAAATTTATTCATGAAAATGATAGAGTTCGAACCATGGACCGGGAGATGTATAAATAGCATGTTTTTCAAACATTTCTAGCCATACTTTGCCCTCTATTAGCTTGATTATTTGCCACATCATCCGAGGCTGCTCTTCGGTACAAGCAAAACGGCGGCAGTCAGCACTGGCCAGCCGGCGGCCGAGTTCACTGAAGTCGGGAGTGTCGCGATGGGTTTCTGCTGAGTGGAGAGCATTAGGGCCCGGTCCCAAGGTAACCGACGGAAAGAAGAGAGAGACGTTCATAAATCCAAAACTTAACCATCGGACGAGTTATAGAGAGCGAAGACTGACTAATGGGGAGCGCTGCCGAAGCACAACCAGATACTATACCACAAGAGGGAAACACGTGCTGCTTTGCTCCATGTTGGATGGTGAAAAGGCACAAAAGAATTCGGGACTCGAAAAATCATCGATGTTTATTGTACATTATTTCTGAGGCTTTCCGTCGTTTTCCAAAATATTAAGCTCTAGGCCAGATGTAGAACGCCACTGTAGCGCTGCGGAACCGGTATTTTTTTAATAATTTCCTCATATTTACACACTTTATAAGGACTGCTTCACCTTCTGGTGGGGTGCCCAAGTCACCTTTGGGGGTGCTGAGGCGCCCCCAAAGAGATAGAAATCCACACCCCTGGTTTGGGAAAGCAACTCGGCCAAAATCCTAAAGGATGTTTTTTTTGTTGGATAAACTGTCAAAACTTGAAAAAAATTAGTTGAGCAAGCAAGGACGCTTTGAGGAGACATTGCCGAAGCTCCCCCGGATCTACCCCTGTGTACACCGGAGTAGATGTTTTTCTTCTTCACATGCTTTTCTAAGTATGTGGGAGCTACACAAGCAGTGTTTGAAAAAAGGGGCTAAAATCACCTTTTTAGCACGTGAGGACGCGGATTTCCGTTCGACCTAGCCCACAATAATGTCAGAAAACAATAGGTACCTACAATAGCTATTACGACAATATCTGCCTCATGTTGAGAAAGGAGTTTACTTCTCCAGAAAAATCATAATGGGTTAAATGATCCTGTTTTGAGCCGTATGTCCTATAGCCCCTTGCCAACTTTACACCCAAGCACAAATTTACGAAAAACCGCGCTGATGAGATCTGCCACGTTTCTGGTAGCTATCCTGTAATAAGACATGGGATCATATGCTAGCCCGACTGCCAACGCCGACGGCGGGTAGAGTCTGCGTGGTCTGACAGTCCAACACCTCCCTGTGCGAGCGGCAGGCCCGCGGGCCGTCATTAAGCGCCTCTCCCGTGCCGCCCGCCACCGCCAGGCCGGCAATTTCGGCGCACCCGCCGGCGGCCAACACGTGTGTGCGCCACAATCGCCGCCGACGATAAACACAACTGCGGCGTGGCGCGCTCTGCGTGGCGAATCAGAAATCCCGGCGTATTTCCACGTGCCAGCTCTAATTTGTTCGCCGTTGATGTATTAATTCACTTTTGTAGCCGACGGCACCCAAACAATCAGAGCTGTATACTGGAACGCTGCGATTACCGCGGACGGGGGCAAATATTTGAGTGTTATTGTCGCGTCACGGCGTGAGGTGTCGCCGGCAGCGTCTGGCGCCGTGATAGATGGTGGTTCTCTGGCATTGTCAGCCTCCAGCTGCACCTGAGAGCGCCTGCTGGACGATGCTGGACATTCCAGCGCGCCGGCTTCCGGCAGTCTCGCTCTGTAATTTATTGACCGCTGGTCAAGCGCAGTGTCACCGCCGCCCGGCTCTTAGCATGCTCAGGTTCATTGAGAGGCCACGCCGACGCGCGGTGCCAGCCACCGGAGAACGGCCGATACTGCCGACCCGGTGCGCTGTGTCCTAGCTGTAGTTGTTGGCGCTGTGTGACGTTGAGGACGTGGAAGGATTTGGGACTAGTCGCGGCTGCTATTTTACGCGATCCAAGACGTTCAGAAGGCCAGGGGCTTCGAAATATTTTTATCGGCTGAGATCTCCAAGATGGGATGTTTAGGCGATGTTTTTGGACAAAATTATCATTTCAATATTGAATCTTCTCTCGAATAATCCAGGAGGGGCTGAGGTCACATGTACCTACACACACTTCTTACACATCACGTAAAGATGCTGTGTTGAAGCAGTGCAACACGGACCCTATAACCAGGGCTAACAGTTTCAATAACTTATTGAGCGTCATGTGTACCAATTTTTATCTCGGAAACAACTCAGATTTAACCCGTCCTTGTCTCAGGTCTGAACTGTAACGTACCAGGCTCAGGGCGGAGGCTATTTTGGTCCCTCCTTACACGAGAGCTATCCAACTGATTTTCTCCATCTAATTAGCAATTAATAGCCACATCCAAAACGAACCCAAAACTGCCACTTTTAATTATTTCAAATCATTAGTGACATCGTAATCCAAGTAATTGTATGGTCAATGCCGTATTTTTGGTTTAACCCACCCTGTTCAAATACTTTAGGCTGGATTCCTTTTTGAACAACCTGGGATGAGAGCTAATGACATAAAAATGTAGTCATTCAGTTGTCCATAAAATATTTGATGGATATGGTCATGATATGAACATGAATACAGCCTTCATGAGAGAAAACGCTACATCTTTATAGTAATTCAAGCGTGTTTGTGGCTTTGTGCGGCATAGAAAGTGTTTTCTGTCTTAAGCCTCGCCCCACGGGGGGCCATCGATGGCCCCCCTAAGGTTTTTCCGGAATAGTAGAAAAACGACGAGGCGCAGCACCGCGGTTGAGGGCTCTACCTCTCACTGCATCATTTTCCCATCATCCCTGAAATTTTTTACCCCGGGTCACCCAAGGTCAGGTCACCAGACGAGGTCCACCAAGGTCACCTCACTTCAATTTTAGAGCTCTGTAAGAGCTACATTTCAAAGTCGATCGATTTGAAACTTCCCACACTTCATGACCTCTCCAGGGTCTACAAGGTGTATATCTGGGATTTTTCGATTTCGTGCTCTGAGGTCAGGTCACGAGGCGACCTCTCCCATTGGAAAAGCATGGGGAAAAGCTGTTCATTGATATAAAAGCCACAAAAAATGATTGCAAATACTCAGACTGCTCAGAACAGCGGTTTTGGACACCCTTTCACGGATCCCAGGGGTCATATTTGCCCTTTGACTTTTCCAAGGTCATCCAAGGTCACCAGAGGTCAAAAACAGTATTTTGACAATAACTTTTGACCTAATTAAGCTAGAGCGGTGAAACAAATACTTTCGTATTTGTCTTGTCATTGGCTTTCATTTGGTATACGGCAAGGTCACTTTTTGACCTTTCGTGAGCTAAGGTCATATTAGGTCACGAGGTGACCTCTGGAGGTCAAACCACTGGCGGGAGGTCTTTACGTTCCACATAGCGGAAAAAGTACTGTCAATTTTCTATCAAATGTACTTTACCAGGCCTAAATAGCTCTAATGACATAAGAGTTATGCCCAGTTTGCTTAATCATTGCATATTTGAGTGAAAATAGCCGATCTTGACCTAATTTGACCTCTGGAGGTCAAACCATTGACCTGAGCACTAAAACATGCGAAGTAATTTCTTACTGAATTCACGCAAACTTTCTATTGCACTTTGCAGATTTGCGCTAACGCCCATATTTTCGGAGTTAGAGGGGGGCCATCGATGGCCCCCGGTGGGGCGAAGGTGGCGCCGGACCCCCGGTGGGGCGCGGGTTAACAATAGAAAGGTATCTCCTGCGTAATTGAAAGTTAGAACTTAAGAGTATCATGAACATATTGATCAGGAAAATTGAATTGATATTTTTTAGTTGTAGGTATTATAAAACGTGAAAAGTTTCGGCTTCCACCATCTTTTTGGAGATGGTGGAACCCGAAACTTGGCCGGTTTTATAATACAGCTAAAAAGTTTAAGTTCATTGTTCCCGGTCAAAACGTTCTTAATGTTCTCATTTTAAGTTCTAAATCTGAATAACAAAAAACAGAAAATAAAATTATGTTTCCTTTTATTATCAATTCCTGCGTAATTACATGTTTGAGCATTGTGAACTCAAAACAATAATTGTCTGCATGAGTGTGAAAGATAACTTATCTATATTTTTACTGATGATGAATCATGTTGTTCGAACTATCTACTTAAATATAATTCATTTCCAATGCAATTTTCTAAACTGGCAGGCATACGGAATAGCAAAGGGATCTGGCGAAGTATTTGGAGAAAACGAAAAGGCAGAGAAAAATATCGTAGAGACTCGATTCTCTAATTTAACATATTTTTCATATCAGAAAATATATTTATACATAACCTAGCATGACCATGTGGTCATATTAAGGGCTGTTTATAAATGACGTCACTTTTTAAGGGGTATCCAAGCCCCTCCACCTCCCAACGTCATGGTGGCAATTTTGGGCGGATCCCCCAAATCATGGTGTCACTTTTGGACCATCCCCCACGTCTCATCCGTCCGCATAATCTAATATGAGATTGAAGACGCTAAAAATAAAACAGCTATAAAACAACTACGTGTTCCAATCATATGCCATTTTTTATGTAAAGGCTAAGCCTGACATTCTAAGCAACTGCCTCCGTAAATACAAAGTCATGCCTTCAGCTCTCAGTCTTACTTCTAAGCAGTTCTACCTTTCCCCCAAGAAACTCAATAAGACGTCAACTCCTTCTCCCTCAGCGGGTGACATAGGGAAGTCAATGCAAGTGCACGCACTTAACACGCGCCCCGCTGGGGGGCGAAATTCGCCACCCCCTCCTGGTTTTTCCCAGATAGCTCAAAAACGAAGAGACGCAGAACAAAGAAACTTACGGTACCTTATTCCTGATCAATTTTACACATCTGACAACATTTTTGAGTTAAGGTCATGTCAGGTCAAGGTGCTATTCAGGGTCAAGTGACCCGACCTCAAATCCTAAAATTACGAGTTTGAAGCAGCACCCAGGGAACATTAGCAAACCGATCAGTTTGAAACTTCCACAATATGATAAGATTATTAGGGTCTACAAATCTGTTATCTCGGAATTTTGATATTGGTGACCTAAGGTGGGGTCAATTTTTTAGTCAACCCATTATAAGTCTATGGTGAAAAATAGAATGGACTCGTTTTTAGGAAATACTGGATAGATAAGGCTGAAAATCCTTAAACTGTATATTATTACCACGCTCTTGACCATTAAGTTGGGTTTTTGAGCATCTAGCCTCTCAAAGGTCATATGAGGTCACGGGAGCAGGGAGTGATTGTTTTGCCAATAACTTCTCACTGAATTGAGATAAAGCTCCCATTTTGCTTGCATTGCGCTTATATTGTCACGGGGAGTCGGTTGATATGCAGCATGACCATACCTGGTCACTCTGTGACCCTGGCCTAGGTCGAGGTAAGGTCATTTTGACTATTTGACCTAACAAGGTCATATCATATATAATTCGATTTGCCGTGATGAGAGTAATCCAATGATGCATAGAGATTTGCTCTAGCTTCTTTGAGGGCAGATCTAGAGAGGGAAACATACACTGCTCTGTTGTAACCCTATGGAGCATTCTTTGACCTATGCTGACCTCAATATTGACCTGACATAAAAACATTTTAATATAAATTCTCTTTGTCTTGTCAAGAGCTTTCGAACGCCCTCCGTAATTTTCCTTTAGCTTTCGTGGGGAACAAGATACGGGGGAGGGGCGAAAAAACGCCCTCCATCCCGCGGGGCGCGTCATGCAAGGGACCCCAGCGGGGCGCGTGTTAACTTTTTAACACGCGCATTGACGGGGGTCTGAGCCACCTTCGCATTGACGGGGGGCGGGTACCCGCCCCCTAAGATCTCGAGAACCACGGTAGGTAGCGAAAAACGGTAAACGGCGTTGGGCTGCCCATCCACTTCTCCATCGAAAACATTTGAACCATTTTTTTGTCAGGTCACATTTAAGGTCACGAGAGGTCAAAACATGCCCGTCATAGGGATAACATGTAAATTCAGTTTTTCGGCCATGAAATCTGAACAAGTAAAGATAGAGCAAAACGGCTTGAACTATATGAATCCTCTTAGCAAGCCGAATCGAATGATGTATAATTTGACCTTGCTAGGTCAAATCAAGGATTTGACCTGACCTGAGGTCAGGTCAGGGTCAAATTATATAAAATGCATATCATTAGAACCGCAAAGTCCAGGCGAGTCTAATGCAGCTAAAATAAATGCTCTATCACCATCCGTTACTGAGTTATTCCGTAAAAACCATTTTTCCCATGTATTTCCAATGGAGAGGTCATGCCTCGTACCTGACCTTAGGTCATCGATATCAAAAATACCGGAACATATTTTAGAGAACTCGGTGGGGCCATTATGTGATGTGAGTTTCAATCGGATAAGTTTACCCTGCTCCGACTTATGCTATCTTAAACTTTTTTTGAGGTCGGGTCACTTGACCTGTACTGGTGACCTGACCTGAGATGACCTAACCTTAAAATTTTCACAGAAGTTGTAAAAATGATGAGGGAAAAGGTATACCAAGTACGGCGGCGCTACGCGCCGCTGTTTTTCTGCTATCTCCGAAAAACCCGAGGGGGGCGGGTACCCGCCCCCGTCAATGCGCGTGTTAAAGGATTTCAATTTTCTCCTATATGTCTTACAGCTAAAACTTTTATATGCCTGTTAAGCCTGAAACATTTTCTAGGTGTGGTTCATGTTTCAGCTCGATGTCTCTGAAAGGAACTCGCTACGAGCCCAGCAAATATAAAAAGTCACGCGCGTACTCTTGCCGGAGTGGGTCGGTAAGAGTACACAAAAGAGAAGGGTGGAGTACGCATTGGTGCCTGATTGATTATTGGGGCTTAAGGGCGCACCAACCTTAGTGGTTATATAGCGCCCAGTACGCATTGGTGCCCCGCTGTGCTTTAGGTGAATAGGCCATGTTGCGGAGTTTTTTTTGTCGCCAAACTAGGTGATTGTAGGATTTTATATCGTTTTAAATATACAAGAATTTTGGTGTAATGTTTGGTTTTCCAAATATTATTTACGGACTCTGTCCCGAACGAAATAAGTTGTCCTGTCTCAAGCATGCGTTTCTTGCTTGTTCCGTACCTACCCATGCAGAGCAGTGAGTACGGGATGTAAAGATGTAAAGAAATGCATTGTCCCGTACTCCTACACAATGGTCTACTGCGTACTCCTGCCGGACATGCTCCCCTGAGAGGAAAGTCTTCATAAACATGTTCGCAGGCGTTTTAGCGTGAGCTCCAGTCCTGCAGCTCAGTCCCAGCTCACATTTCTTACTGATGACAGATCGTAATGCAATTGTTTTGATGATAGAAGCATGGTCTACAAATTTACCTAGTGAAGAAATATTGCATCAAGGCTGCCCAGAATATTATTTTGCTCTACACTTCCGCGGGAAGAACGGGAGCACGTTGAATTTTTTTGTGCAACCCAGGCACTGAACTTGCTTTTTTATACCAGGGTATCCACCATCTCAGTGGTTGCTAAGTAACTAAAACAGCTGCTGCGTACTCTTATCTCCTGCGTACTCTTACCCGCTATTGCCCTAATTTGTGAACAGCCCCTTATACATCAATTGATTCGCCACAATGCAATGACTTCAATGATACCTAAAGATTTGCTCTAGCACTGCTCTGTAAAGATATCTAGAACAAAATCTGCAATACCCTGTTGAAAGGCTATAAAACCCCTTTGAACTCAGGTGACCTCAATATTAACTGACGTAAGAATAATCCCTATAATTTATATATGCATCGTCAAGAGCTTTCGTACACAGTAGATAACGAAACACAGTAAAAGTGTTAGGTAGCCCTTTCAAAATTCTACAAAAATATTTCAACCATTCATCGGTCAGGTCACATTTAAGGTCACTAAAGGTCAAGGCCCTTCACCATAGGGATATCATGTAAATAAAGGGTTTCAGCCATTACATCTGAACTAGTCAAGATAGAGAAAAAATCTAGGTCATTGGAATCCTCACAGCAAGCCAAATCGAATTGCATGTAATATGACCTTGCTAGGTCAAATCAGGTCAAATATAGGAGTCGGCCTGACTTGAGGTTAGGTCAAAGCCAAATTATGTCAAAATGCATATCATTCGAATTGCAAGGTCAAGACAAACCTTATGGCGTTAAAACAACCGCTCTTCCGCCTTATATTACTAAGTTATGCAGTTTAAACCATTTTCCCATATATGACCAATGGAGAGGCCATGACTCGTACCTGACCTTGGGTCATTGGTATAACAAATACTAGAATATATTTTGGAAAACTCGGAGGGCCCATTATGTGATATGAGTTTCAATGGGATATGTTCACCATGTGCTGACTTATGCTATCTTAAACTTTTTTTTAGGTAAGGTCACTTGACCTGTACTGGTAACCTGACGTGAGGTGACTTAACCCTAAAATTGTGAAGAAAAGTTGTACAAGTGATCAGAAAGAAGGTGTGCTAAGTACGGCGGCGCTACGCGCCGCTGTTTTTATTTTTCTTCGAAAAAACCCGTAGGGGCAGGTACCCACCCCTTGTCAATGCGCGTGTTAATATATATTGTCGAAATTCGCATCACATGGAATATTACATAGTACAAAACTTTGTAGCTACTACATGGCCCTGTCAGTTGAAATGCCCTACAACTCCACAACACTTTGTTGTAACGGGATTTTTGTATATCAAAAACCTAAGATCAGGTCAACGTTATGACCCCTCGCATTGGCAAATTTGTTAAACTCAATAGTTTTTCAATGAGTGGCGACGTAGCCTTTATTTTGGTGCCATCTTGGTTGGCTCGCCACTGCAGTTCAAATGTCCTATGCTGTCATTATGACCTTTGCCGACCCTGAATTGATCTTAGATCAGGTCAATGTTTCGTCAATTCAGTTCAACGCCAATTCACCTTGATTCGAATGGAATGAGTTGTGTAAGCAGATTCACCATTTTCCGGAATCAGTTATTTTGTGATACGACTTCTGAGACACCAACCCTTAAAATTTTCCGGGTGGTGTATTTCCTCCTCCCTTGGGACAGATCCACCGCTGCTCTTTTTCCAGTTTCATATTGTATTCCATTCATTTCTCATATTGCGTGGTTACTGCGCTATTTTATTATCGGATTGCTTTTCTCACTGAATTCGCCCATTCTCCCATCTGCCAGAGCATATCATCCTACGTGCCACACGTTATGCACCAACTTTAGCGCACCACTCTTCGATGTATCATGAGTGGCGCCAGTACAGCAATAGCCGAGCCTGATGGAGAGCGTGTCCTGTCGATTATCGACGTGTTGCGAGTATCCGGAGCCGCCTGATTAAATTTGTCCGGCCCGGCATCGTATTTATCTGCCTCAATCATTGACAATGATTTGTGTCACGCAACCCAACTATCGTCCAATCCCTCCTCCCCCGCACACGGACAGAGCGACTTCACGGCTAAATGAAGCGGGTGAGTGTCCGATATTTGACGGACATCACTGTCATTAGTGGAGACACGCGATCCGGGGGTAGGCCGCTGCCCACCGCCTCCGTCCACACCGGCAGCCCCGACTCCCCCGAGGTGAAACCGTCCTCATGTGGTAGTCATTAGAGCCGGGATTAGACTCGGTCGCTCTGATTACCGCCGCATCGACTGTGGTTAGTGGTTTGGCTGCCTAATTTCGGCCGTTCTCGCTCATCTTAGCTGAAGCTGACGCTTAGCATCTGCTGCTTCTGAACACCGGGCGCGCGAAGATGTATAGTTTTTGCCTGGCATCCTCTGCGAAGTTCAACGTGATTTATGCTAAACACAGGATAAATCTGTATGCATCAAGTTCATAAAAAGCTACAAGGCTCACTCGACCTTTGCTAGCCTGGAAAAGTTATTGATTTAGTAAGACGCTGGATATATTAGTTCCTGTGAATCTGGTTGATTCGTGTGGTATAAAGTTTTTATATGTTTCACTGGAGCCTAGAGTGACAAAGGTCCACTCTTACTATGCCAGCAATGTATTAACACGCGCTTCGCTGGAGTCCCTGGCATGGCTTGCTCTGCTGGGGGAGCGTATTTCGCCCCTCCTTATCTCAATTCCCAGAAACGCTAGACAAAAATTATGCACTTTGGTTAAAAGCTCTTGACGAGGCGAAGATAAATTATACAAGCTGTTTCTATGTCAAGTCAATATTGAGGTCAGCAGAGGTCAATGAAGTATCCGTGGGCTTACAACAGGGCAGTGGACATTTTCCCCTCTGTATTTTTACTCCGTGGAGCTAGAGGAAATATTTAGGCATCATTTGATTCCTCTCATCATGGCAAATCGAATGATGTACAGTATGACTGTGCCAGGTCAAATGAAAAAAATGACCTGAAATCGAGCTAGGCCAAGGTCACGTGGTAGCCTGGCATGGTCATGCTGCAAATCAATCGACTCTCCATGACAAGATACACACATTAAAGCAGAATGGAAGCATTATCTCAAAACAGTGTGAAGTTATTGAAAAAAATAATCACTGTTTGCTCATTTGACCTCACATGACCTTTCCGAGGTCAGATGGTCAAGAACTCAAGTTTATGGTCAAGATTGTGGTAGGCATACCAGGTCTGAGGGGTTTCAAGTTGATCTGTTATTTTATTGACTTATTTTACACACACAGCATCTTCACTATCCATGTGGCTATTCTGACGCCGGTCGTAATGAAGATGAGGGACATAAATGATAAAATTTAAGCAAAAACACACTGTAGGATAAGGATAGGATGGATGATGGGAAAGGGCAAGGATTATCCACGGGGAGGGTCGCCACAGGTGCCGCGCTCAACCCATGGAATGAGGTAGTGGGACTTGATGAAGGGATCCGGTGAAAAAACATGGAAACAACAAACAAACAAGGCGTGACGATGACAGTGATGATGAATTATTCTCGTTCTTTGTCGGCTGGTCTCTCTTTTCATTCTTCGCTTTTGTCTTCGTGATTCCTCGTTTTCGTTAAAATTTTCCAGTATTCACTGGAGAAAATTTACAGTGTTCATAATCCAGTATTTACTGAAATTGAGGCCTTTTTCACCATAGACTTGAAATGGGGTGACAAATTGACCTCATCTGAAGTTAAAAATGTAAGATTTCAGAGATAGCAGATTTGCATGCCCTAATGACCTTATCATATTGGGAAAGTTTGAAATTGATCAGTTCGCAGATGTTCATTAGGCGCCGGTTCAAACTCGTGATTTTGGGTTTTGAGGTCGAATCGCTTGACGTTAAATATCTCCTTGACCTGACTTAACATGACCTAAACATTTTTGCAAGATGCTTAAATTGATCAGGGATAAGGTTCTGTAAGTTTCATTGTTCTGGGTCTCTTCGCTTCTGCGTTATCTGCGGAAACCAGGAGGGTGTGAATTTCGCCCTCCCCCAGCGGAACATGTGTTAACCAAGTTTATCTCAGTACGCATATACCATGTTTTTTAAGACACCCACAGCTCACAACTCTTCCGGTTGATAATCAACAACGAAATCATTGCATGTTGCAATTCTGTAACAAGAAGCATACTATTGCTCGTAATGTTCCAATAGCTTAGACGTTTAACTTATTGGACCGCACCAGTTCGCTTGTATTTTAAAACAGTTCGGCTTCACAAAAATTCATAGATAGTTAGAGGGTGGGTGCCCTCTGATGGGTATGCAACTATATATATGATGTGTACGAGCGTTTGGATGTTATAGTCCCCGCCAGCCAGGCTTGTTTCGAAGTCTGTATTCTGCACACATAATCAAAGCCGGGGACTTCAATATGTAATGCAGCTCGCGCAGCGAATCAAACTGGTGGAGCTGGGGCAGAGGATGGAAGCCGGCTTTGATCCGAGGCAAAGTGATGCCCAGCGAGAGGAACAAGGCAGCTGTTCCCTTAACACGCGCACTGGAGGGGGCCCTCGGAGGCCCCCCACCTGTTTTTCCGAGGTGGCCGGAGAACCACTCGTAGCCGAAACACGACACTTTGCCACATTACAACTGAATTTAATAGCGTGTCGATTGGTGAAGTTTTTTTTAAATCGGTCGCAAATTTTTTGACTTATAGGCTCTTAACCCGCGCCCCACCGGGGGTCCGGCGCCACCTTCGCCCCACCGGGGGGCCATCGATGGCCCCCCCTCTAACTCCGAAAATATGGGCGTTAGCGCAAATCTGCAAAGTGCAATAGAAAGCTCGCGTGAATTCAGTAAGAAATTACTTCGCATGTTTTAGTGCTCAGGTCAATGGTTTGACCTCCAGAGGTCAAATTAGGTCAAGATCGGCTATTTTCACTCAAATATGCAATGATTAAGCAAACTGGGCATAACTCTTATGTCATTTGAGCTATTGAGGCCTGGTAAAGTACATTTGATAGCAAATTGCCAGTACTTTTTCCGCTATGTGGAACGTAAAGACCTCCCGCCAGTGGTTTGACCGCCAGAGGTCACCTCGTGACCTAATATAACCTGAGGTCATGAAAGGTCAAAAAGTGACCTTGCCGTATATCAAATGAAAGCCAGTAACAAGACAAACACGATGGTGTTTGTTTCACCGCTCTAGCTCAATTAGGTCAAAAGTTATTGTCAAAATACTGTTTTTGACCTCTGGTGACCTTGGATGACCTTGGAAAAGTCAAAGGGCAAATATGACCCCTGGGATCCGTGAAAGGGTGTCCAAAAACGTTGTTCTGAGCAGTCTGAGTATTTGCAATCATTTTTGTGGCTTTTATATCATGAAATAGCTTTTCCCCATGCTTTTCCAATGGGAGAGGTCGCCTCGTGACCTGACCTCAGGGCACGAAATCGAAAAATCCCGGATATACACCTTGTAGACCCTGGAGGGGTTATAAAGTGTAGGAAGTTTCAAATCGATCGACTTTGAAATGTAGCTCTTACAGAGCTCTAAAGGTGAAGTGAGGTGACCTTGGTTGACCTCGTCTGGTGACCTGACCTTGGGTGACCCGGGGTAAAAATTTCAGGGATGATGGGAAAATGATGCAGTGAGAGGTAGAGCCCTCAACCGCGGTGCTGCGCCTCGTCGTTTTTCTGCTATCCCGGAAAAACCTTAGGGGCCATCGATGGCCCCCGGTGGGGCGAGGGTTAAAGTGAGACCTGCATTTTGAGACCGCCGTAATCGCGCGGTCGGACCAGTTAGCTTGCATTGGATACCGAGTGGTGGAGTCATAACATCATATAACCGGGATTATATGTCAAGATCACCTCACATGAAGGTCAAGGTCAAAATCAAAGGTCACAGTTCAAAGTCATATCAGCACTTTCAAGGTCACTGACCACAGTGCTTCCAGTCAAATGACGTTACCCGGTCTGACGTACGTTATGCTATGACATCATCGATAAGGTACCCCAATACCAAGGTCAAGGTCAAAGGGCAAGGTCAAAGGTCATTTGCAAAGGTCAGTCCTCATTTCCTACCATACAGTGGCAATAGTGTTAGTCAAAGTGTACATTATAAGTAGTATACTATATCGTGACCTTACAGGTCAATGACCTTGAATGACCTTGACCAAAAATTGAAGGGAAGGCTCTTTGAAACCTTCTCTATATGACCCTGGTCCGCCTTTAGCTTATTCCCGCCATTTTCCCGCATAATCACGGCATTTACCGGTCGGTCCCCAGCATGGCCAAGTTTTGACCTTTATGACCTCGTTTGACCTTGAAGATATTGACCTAGATCAATAAAGATTTATCATGATGTAGATCACCATAACCCTCACCCACCTCTCAAATTTCGTTTTTCTATGCCTCTTAGTTTCCGAGATCTTAGGGGGCCTACCAGGCCCCTCCGGTGCGCGTTAGTGCCAGACCCCCCCTCCAGTGCGGGCTCTGTAACTCACAATTCATATTTATCTGGGAAACATGTTCGCACTGACGCAAGAAATTGAAACACCATCTGGATTAATGCCGGTAGAAAATGTCCATGTCGGCTTCAAGACAATATCATAATTTTCGGGAGACTTTTAGCTCTCACCTGTAAGTAGGTATGACACAATCCCATGCATCATAACCGGATGGAAATGATCCCAAAATTGCAGCTTATCTTTAGCCCCTAGGACAGCCACTCGCGCTGAGCACACAATGACGTAGCCGAATAAATCGAAAGCCAAAAGCCATGCATCAAATGGGAGCCATTCCCTCCTCTGACTGGATGTGCTTCAGCCGGGGCACAGGTGGCGCTGCCTGTGCCGGGCCGCGGCGTCTGTGCGCGCCCGGGCCGTGTCGATATTTCTCCCGCCGTGCCCCCTGGTGACCGGCGCAATTACAAGCCGGCTACATTTGTAATAACAAAGGCCAGCGACATCAGGCGGCGGCGGCCAGATGTAAAAAACGGCCACCATGATATATTAGTGTCGCATACTCATGTCTTCTGGAGAATTTCCATGATAAATGCTATAATTTTATTGGGATTGAGGAGCGGTTGTAGGAGCTGCCCGGACACGCGATGGAAATGAGCGTCGGACGCGGCGGCCGGCCTGTCGCCCCCGGCTGACACCACTACAGCTTCATTAGTCGACTACGCCTAGGTGGCTAATTGAATCTTGATGATTATGTGACAAATATTCACAAAATTGTTCGAATACGTGTGTCCCATGTAGGTCAAAAGACAGTTGCTAACTGTAAAATTGATAGTTGAGATTGCGATATAAAAACCGTCCATCGGTTTCAAAGTGCAAGGTACAGCCCAACAAAAAATGTATGTACCTGACAACACGATATCACTGACTTAATTGATTGACCCTAAGTCAACGAGTTACATCTCTTACTGAGCAACTATGTATGTAGGTATGTACGTACTTCTACACTTACATCTGTAACCGACGGATGACAGCTGTTATACCACTGTTCCCCAATAGCCCCTCCCTCCTCAGATAGGTTGCACCTCACTGATCTGTGCAGGATTGTAAACATAATGAAATCTACTAAACAGGATGGAATCGGATGGGCTGGGACCAGATTTTCCGGTTGTTACCTGATAATCCTGATGTAGATATCACAAAGTTAACGCAACGCGAGGGGACAGGACCAGTTTCTGCTTTCTGCTGGAACCAGCCGGAAGATAGTTGGTACTACGTTAACGATACCTCTGCCAAGGAAGCCCCGACTGAGGGAGTGAAGAAGGCAACAGAGTACTCACTGTTAAAGAGCCATTTGACCAGGGGCGTCGCCACCGGGGAGGCCAGGGGGCCCGCCCCCACTTTTTGGCCAAAAATTTCCTGATATCAGTCAAAATGGGAGAAAGCCGGTCATTCCTATAACCAGCCGCTGCAGAAGGCAGCGAGGAGCCCAAATTCGACCAGTATTTGGTCCCAACGTGAAGTTTTTTGTCAGCGTCAGTTTGAAGTTTGGCTGCCCCCCACTTTTTTGCCGGTGGCGACGCATTTGACATATGCATTTGACAGATTAACGATAAAGCTAAAGGTACACACTGATAAATTGGATATTAAATATATCAAAAATCAAACACACGGACGTATTTCGATACTTCTTCAGCTATGTTTGAAGAGTAGAACTGTCTGTCGACGAATGCAGGTTTCTGGGAACTCACGTGAGACTAAACGTGAATAATATTTGCCAATATGTTTGATGGTGCGAAGTCCCCTCTTTTGGAATTTATATTTTCATTTTGTTCAATTAAGACCGACTTCAAAAACTTTCTTCTATTTTTTATTGACTTCTGTGGAGAATTTCTGCATTTTTCCAGTTCGGTAAGTGTTCAAATTGTTCGGAGTGTATTACAAATGAACTCGTAGTTTTATGATTTCTCAGGTCTAATTTGTGTTCGTAAATTCGTTTTTCAGGCCGCGATACGTTTCCCTGTAGTAGA